>JAEQBH010003182.1:0-141730 GCA_016808115.1 Tetrastigma voinierianum | reverse complement strand
CATCGGTTCATTTAGTGAACCGGGTTTTTCACGCGGCCATTCCATTACTATACGTATCAAAGCACCATTTTAATCCACGGCAAATCCCAACACTCAATTCATCGAAAGCGGCCTACCCACGATTCGCGGCTGCACACCATAGCTAAAAAAATATTTCACGGTCCATGTTTGGGACGTCAAGCGACTAACGGCTCTTTCAACCCAAACATCCAGCAAAACCGCCAAATAGGAATAAAACTCAAGTAGAAGAATCTGCCAAAAGGTTTGAACTGATCAAGGGTCCCACGCGTGGCACCTTTCTGCGGTATAGCGTTTTCCGCTGCGCCTGAAGGCCGTGACGGTCAGGATCTCGATGATACGAGAGAAGCACCCTCTCTCTCTAAAAGCTCTCAAAATGGAGCTCACTGCATCTCAAAAAAAATGGGTTTCCACGTTTTTGGCTTTGGTTCATTTAAGAAGAAGAAGCACTATTTGCTAATTTGTCATCTAGTGACTTAAACTTTCCAAAAATGACCATTCGTCTCTTTACAGAGTCTGATATTCGACACTATCACCATTACGAATCCATTTTATCATTTCTCTACTCATACCACTTATGGTACATGATTACATGCTATATGTGCCTTTAGTCGCATCAATCGTTCAACACACAGCGCGGAAACACTGCTCAGCGATAACTCCATATCTCTATGAAAATTACGAAATTTTGTGTGCTGACTAGATTTTGCGAGATATTCCAACGGTGAAATCGGTTTAGGTCATCGAATCTGAAAATTAATTACATACATTTTAAATTACAATTTATGACTAAATTAAATTCTTATTGAGAATTGGAATTTACAAGGTCTCTAAATTATAGAGTTCATTTTAAAAAACTTTGCCTTTTTCATCCGCAAAAGAAAATAATTGTCTTCCTTTCATCCCATTTGTCGGAAAATGATTTATATTCTCTCATATGATCCAATGCATTTTCTAAGTCCAATGGAGGTGAAGTGTAACCACCTCATGCCTCATATCGATTGAGCCTGCTATTGTTGTAACAAGACTCAATCACTGAGTTTTCTCTCTATCTATTTTTGCTCTTCATAAATCATTTTTTGTGAGGAGTTGGGTGAGAATGAATAAATGATGGATGGTGGGTTTTATTGTAAGAGGTGGGGAAAGACAAGGTAGCTTTGGAAATCTGGATGTCAAAATTTAATTAGAAGAACAAGAGCTTGATTCAACTATGATTTGCATATTTTATTTATTTATTTTAAAATAGCCATGGAAATCATATAAAAGTTGTATTAGATTTATTTATTTTAATATGACTGGGTTTTTTATACTAACTAGCAGCATATAATCTCTATTAGGCATCCTAAAAACATAAAACATATTGACCAAAAATGATTTTCGCTATAAAGGAGATCTCACCATAATTTTAAAATATAGAAAGTAACTTTTTACCATGAATATTTTCATTGCAGTATTAAATGACATGTAACTATAATTTATTTTTTATGGAAAGAATGACATGCAACCACAAAAATTTTATTAATTTTAACATGTAGCCTATAAATTTTATTGTGGAAAATGTATTTTTGTTATAATTCGTAATAGAATATGAAATAATTTCTCCTTGGTTATAGCCACTAAGTCGTGAAACAGTTTTATTTGGAAAAAAATTTATCTAGCTACCATTTTATATTCTTTTGTCTGGCAATTCGTGCTTTCAAAAATCTCAGTGTTTTGGTGCAGTGAACATGTCTATAATTCTTATGGTCCACCTAAGCCGTATAATACATGTTAATACACTAAACAAGAAAGACCAAAGCAATAAGGAGAAATTTTTTAATGAAGAGAGAAAGTGGCCATTAGGGATTAAAATTTTATTTCTATTGTCAATTTCCATGTCTTGTGATTTTGGGATTTTATTACATGTAAATATTTTGTTTCTTTCTTACTCTCTTGGCCACATCTGTTGTTTTTCCTTTGGCTGATTGAAAATTCTTGTATAAAGTAAATCATTCTGTCAAGTTTTGTTAATAGATTTTACTTTAGGACCACTACTTTTATATAATCTCTTGTTAATTTTTAATTTGTTAAACAGAAGAAAATTTTATTTAATCAGTTAATAATAATTTCAGATAATAGTGTTAACTCATTGAAGTTTATAAATGGAATCATTAGGATTAAATCGTAAAACATCTAACTAATCATAAAAATAAAATTTGACTTTTGTAGAATACCTCAATGGTGTTTACATATGGATTTAAGTCATAAAATCTGGCGACCAGAACATTTAGAATCAAAATTAATCTTGCTTAATATTGTTTTTCATGTTTTTGAAGCTGTGGCCTATCCGGGGTCCCGTTGACAACTTGTCAGCCGCGAAAAGAAGCTTACAATAGATATTGGGTGCCTCGATATCACACTTTCTTATGTCTCATATATCAGACCCATTTGCATATTCAATTCACAATATACAAAAATTAATATATGATAAACTAAATCCTTTGTCTTTATAGTCTTTGATAGCAAAAAAAGAGTACATGTTTTGTATCGCTCAAATACAATAGGAACAAAAACAAAACAAGACAAGGGTCGTGTGTGTCAGGCTCATCTTGTCCCATCCTCTTGAGGTCTAACCTATGAGACATTGGATTCTCCTGAAAGAGAGTCCCATTTGGTCGACAAAGGCTGATGGTGATATACTCTGGTTGTTACTCACCCGCTACAGAAACAAATTAAATAGCCAAAATTAGTTTCACGGTCGAAACGTTTTTGCGAGTGTGACCCAGCGGAAGTTAAGCGAAAATATTCCGTTTCAAGGCTCAGCATAAATTTAAACTTAGTTTAGATGTGCGTTTCGCGAAAAATTTTGAAGCAGGCAATTCTGTTTCTAAACGCGCGACAGTTTTCGTTGTAATACCTAAGAATTCTCCATGTGGTGGTCAAACATACACACATTCAGTAAAAATATACGCGGTTCCTACTTGAATGTCTGTCATTCATAGATGAGAATGCTGACTCACCCTATCAATGTCTAGAGTCCTCATTGACTCCCTCACGAAATGCCCGAGCCTATGTGACAGCAACCATTTTCCATGACATCCAATGATCATTTCTTTGACTCATTATATTTTATATTCATATTTTCATTCACCATCCTACGCCTGTTAGTGGGTAGTGGATTCTTGGTGTCGCACCATGGTCACAAGCCAGGGCAAGCACCGGGCTCACCACGGTGAGGTCGCTCTGGCATGGTGGGGTTTAGGTTTTTCATCACAGGAGATCTATCTGACTTGCGTGCCCAGCGCATGACCAATCGCGCTTCGTTGCTTTGCGTCTGTGCGAACTCATTTAAACGTTGTCTCATTAACCAGAACCCGCAAATCCAGCACCAAATGTAGTGTTGGTCTTAATGACTGTGTACCCACATATTTTGTGAACACAAACGGGTGTCGGTCTCTATACCACTCGCTTTTCCATGTCATGTGATATTTTGGTGCATGATGCAATCTGATTATGCTCTTCATGATTTATCATGTTACATGTATGATGCACACTATAGACCATTTATAGGTCTTATACTTCATGTCGGGTTTCCATACAAACATTTGCAGCATATAAGATTCCATATATTTCATGCCAGCTTGACTCTATATATATACATATATATACCTATATATATATATATATATATATATATATATATATATGCATGTATATATCTCTCTTCTGTATATATATATATATATATATATATAAGTATCGTATAAAACATATTAGCATTCATCAATCCATGACTAAATAATAATGTCATACAGTCTTCCTTAGGCTAATTCATGGTAATTCCTACCCATTACAACAGCCTACAACATTCCTTGCAATGGTCATGTGTAAGCAAAGTATTGTGACACGAGCCAAGCAACCTACACTTGGTGCAAAACATAAGTTTTCATCAGGTTATGTTCGCCACTGTCCCTCACGTGGGCTGGAATCTGGACTCAATGGAACCATAGAGTCTAAGAACACAAAAAGCAGTTTGGACAAAAGTTATGGTTGTCCAGAAGTTGGAGAGTCCGCACATGAATGGCCTAGCCTATTAACCGTTGGCCTGGGAAAACATGGATTTTAGTAGGTTGTGTTCTTTGTCACTCACGGGCATATAGCTGGAATCTTTACTCAATGGGCTTTCCATAAGTCAGAACCGCCCGAAGCTTGAAGTTCAAAAGCGAAGAAGTTATGGTCATTTTAAAGTTAAAAGGCCTCCATGATGTTCAGTCTGGTACCAGTTGGTGGTACACCACCGGCGTGGGGCCTGGCGTGAGTGGTGAGATGTAGTATTCAGCCATTTATCCTAACTCCTTGGCTTGGTTATTTCTCAATGGCAGTGTGGTCTAACCCTTCCAGCCTTCTATACTAACCGTTAGCAGAAGGCTGACGCCAACATTGGTCGAGTGTCTATGTAGTTGGCTATCTGTCGCTAACAAGATGTCTAACGCGCCCAGCCATATGTCCTAACTGAAGTCAGCTTCCATTACTGGCGAAACTAGGTGGGTTTGTGTTTTCGACTTCTTGGGTGGAACATGCTCTGCTCGCTAACGTTGTCACTCTTGGCAAGGTGGCCTAACCCATAGTCACAGTGACCACAGCCTGCTTCTTGATGGAGTGGCAGCCCCTAGCCGATGGTAATGACCGACCAGTAACCACCAATATTCAGTAGACATATCTATCATGTCAATGGAACCTAACCGCTAGCGCATCCCCTAATTCTTCTTGGTAGAAGCTATAAATAATGCACCTTCATGAACCCTTTAGGATAAGCAGGACTCTACTTAAGGCTTTCTGGAGTCGGAGTTGGGAAATTCAAAAGCCTAACATCAAGTTCACTGATGTGGCTACAATTACCTGAAAGGACTCACTAACAAATCCTTCTTTAAAAATTTTGAAGAATGGGTCATGAAGGATTGGGATGATGCATTTAGTTCAAAATGGTAACTTCCCATGGTTCAAAATGCACCTTCACTTGTTCCCATAGCAGGGGCAAAACGCCACCACCCACGACCATGGGTAGAAGAATACAATCAAATTAGGAAGACACCTCTTGGGTTGGCAGATTTACCGTTTCTGAATCTCTATTGAAACTATTTGGCCAGGGGGCTTTCTTCACACGATCCGCCGGGGAACCGTAGATCCGATCACTAAAACGAGAGAAAGTGGAGCCTCTCTAAGTTTTCTCCCTTTTCTTTCCCTCATTTTCCCTCTTTACCACCACCATATTGTTTGGTCCTGAAGTCAAGTTTGAAGAGTACTTTTGCCCACATGTCCATACCATTGGAAAACTCCTTGGATTACGCTTGTGCCTTGCTCAATCTACATTTGGATTCCTCTTGTCGTAATGTTTGCCACATGTCTCTTATAGATCTCCGCCAGGCTCTTTGTTTGACACCTTGCAGCGACCACGTGGCGCGGCGCATGAACGCTCATCACGTGCCAGAGTCTGTACTACGCCCGGTGTCTGAAAGCGTGAAATTCCATTTGTCGCGGGTGATGTGGTAAATTTTAGATTTAGCAGAGACGATTTCAACGGTGAAGTTTGTTTAGATCATCAGAGATTTAAGAAAAATTTAAATTTTGACCAAAATTGCCAGTTTTACCATTTTCATAAAGTGAATTTTCTTAGGTTTTACAAAATAATTTAATTTCTCTAGTCTGTTATAAAAATATTTAGATTCTTTCTCTTCCAAAAATGAAATATTATATTCTAATAAATAAATGGATTATAAATGAAAATAAATATATTTAAATATTATATAACACTATTTGATCTATAGTGGTAATATATAAACAAAGTCAGAATAAAATATTAGATATGATAATATTATTTTGTTGCATAATAACCTTAAACAATAAAAAATTTGTGTTCAAAATTAAGTGGTATTTTAGTAGTAACCTAAAATTAAAAGAAGTATGTTTCATTTAGCCTAAAATATATGTTTTTGCAGCAAAATATTTCTGTCACTAAACATCAAATATTGTTACAAATTATTTACATAAATGATTTATTGCAAAGCTTATTCTTCTTGCTCATATTTTTGCAACAAGTTTAATTTTTGTCTCTAAAACTATCACATTTATAGATATTGAGACAATTTTAGAATTTTGTTGCTAATAGATATATTTTGCGACAATTATTTTCCCATGTTAAAATTTTTATTCTTTAAATCTCCATTTTCTTGTAGTAGCGATCTTAGTTGAACTACGATTTAATATATACCCTAAATAGTCTTTGAGTTTCAATCCACAAGTATTAAAAAGAGTAGTTTTGTATTCTCCTCATACTCTAACCATGTCCATTAAAGTTCGGTTTTTCTTTACGCCACCATTACGATCTGGAGAACCCGGGCATAGTATCGAACAACAAATCATTTCTTGAAAGAAGCCGCCGTCACAGAGCTTGTCCATTCTTTGTGTATTTACCATAGTACTCTCCACCTCTATCTGATCTCATGATCTTAATATGTTTTCCGCATTGATTCTCTACTTCAGCCTTAAAAACTTTAAAGGCGTCTAAAGCTTCATCCTTTGAACTGATAAATGAGATATATATCATTGAATAATCATCTATAGAAAGATGATAAATATTTGGATATTATATGTGGGATGAATGTGGTTGTATAATCTCTATGGTTGTATCCTCTTTTACCATTTTAATAATGGTTTGCTTTTCATAATGAATTATGTAGTCTAGAAATCGATAAAATCCCGAAAGTACTAAGTGCCCCATCATTAACCAATTTCTTTGTTCTTTCAATGGTGTGTAATCCTCACGGGATTTTGCATTTGAACGTTCTTCATTCTTAACATCATAAATCTAACATTAACATGAATTATAGTAAATCTGTTTATCTTGAATATGGAAAAAAGACAGAAATGAATGATAGCCACCATAACAATAACTGAATTTATTGGATACTTGAAACCATAATCTAAAAATAAGGAAAATCCTAAGGCCTAAGTCTTTGAAATTAGTAAAGATTCCTGAAACTTGGAACATAAAATGTCTTTTCTAATTCTAAAAACAAACATTTGTAATACTTGCAAGTACCAATAAGCACCACCGTGAACTCATCTTGCTACCTAAATAGATACCATTTGTTCACTTCAGCTGGCTTCCTTAGGTTTACATTGCATAAGGTATTTTAAGAGCATGGATTTGTAGAACGGAATCAATCCACCATGTTATGATTAACATTACGCATATTCAGATTCATAACATACAAAAAGAATTCAATTACTCTTATCAAGAGCGGATCTTAAATTTGAAACGGTCTGCCTAAAAATAGCTTATTCACTTCTTCTTCTGAAAACACTTTAACTCCTTCTTTACCTAATTGAATGAATCTTTCCCTTCTTTAAAGCTTGATCTTTCTATTTAAAAATTTGATTGTTAAATTCAACTTTATTGCCATACCATCATTAACCTTCCCTCTTCTTTTTGCATGATCATGATTCATTATCATTCAATATTCCTTCTTATCTCATATTACTTAGATCTGAAGGACTTTGAGTGACAAGGCAGAAGTGTT
The DNA here is from genome assembly GCA_016808115.1 of Tetrastigma voinierianum. Lineage (NCBI taxonomy): Eukaryota > Viridiplantae > Streptophyta > Magnoliopsida > Vitales > Vitaceae > Tetrastigma > Tetrastigma voinierianum. Next base: position 134,153 of record JAEQBH010003182.1, on the reverse strand, counting down.
CTATGCTCTGTGAACAAGGAAAGTGTCGACATGGTAACTTCCACAATATCGAAGTTGGGCCCTTCATATCCCTCATGCGCATGATATGATCTGCGCACTCCTCTTGTCCACAGATGAGCTTGGTGGATGAAAAGTGCGTAATTAAGATCTTGCAAGGTTTTGTCCAAAGTTTCAAACTACTCATGGTAAAAACTCAAGTGGTTGAAACTTTATTGTATTGCTCAATACAGAACCTGCAAATACCGGTGATATCTTGGTCTTTATGAACATCATGGAGGCGATTGGACCTCTCCTGCTTAATATAAGACGGGCGGCTTAGCGATTTAGTTTCGATAATGGGATCAGGTTCATAACTCACTTACCGCGTAATCAATATCATCACCATCCAAATACGAAAGAACTCTTTCCTTCATACCTTTATATCACTTATGATTAGGAGATATACACTTAAAATAAAAATATTCGCGAGGTTGAATGCTTGCAAATGTTAAATATAAGTGTTCCAATAATCAAGATTGAGGCAAAAATACAAATGCTATTTTTACCAATATAAATCCCACACTTTTAAAAACATGAAAACTATTTGACATATTTGCTTGTGGGCCTGGTCTTACTCCAATTAGATTTAATTAATTTTTATGATAAAGAACTGCCAAATCATGTTCCTTTTCTAGAATCTGCATTGGGTAGTTAAGGAAAATATGATTTGATATTTCATCATAATTAATCACATAAAATGTAATAAAAATTCATATGGGATAAGATTTATCACATTTCCTTATGATTAATTATCAATGTGATCAAATGTGATCTTAAAACTTAATATATAATTTTGTGGCTTCAAAAGGATGTTGTGGCTGTTCGCCCTAATTAATTGGAAATTATATAGATCATAGACATTATTGCAAAAGCGCAGCAATAAACAATAAAATTGTATTTATCAATTTTGTATGTAAAACTATACACATACAAATAAGCATAATAAGTGTATAAGAAATTAGGGATTCCTATACAGTAGACATCTAATGCCATAAATCTCTATAAAATAAATCAATGTAAAAGAAGTAATAACTTCTCACCTTGCCTGGTGGTAGAGCACTTATGTTAATACTTTAGGGTTTTAGGATCGATTCAAACGATTTTGGATGTTTTCAAAAAACCAGGCTACAATGAATAGCTATCCCTGCAGCCAAAGGCCACTGGCTATCCAAATACGGGATTTTTTCTATCCCTGCAACCAAACACAACAGGATGTTGAATGCAAAATAAATGTGGCTGGGCCAATATTCTGAATGTCAGCGCAGTTGCAATCATTGAAGGAAGAACAAAAATTTGAAACCCCAGTTGTTTATAACGTTCAACGCGTCAGTTATGGGGTTCAATTAACGCCTCTTGTTCAATCTTAATCGAACACACAGTTCGCGTGTTTCTTTCGTTTTTTGTAAAACAACGTGGCGCATTAAACGAAATTCCAAAAGTATAAACTATCGAACTGCGAAGTCGGAGTTCTGTTGACGTTACAATCTTCGGAAGATTGATGGATTCGCGGGTGGCGATGCGCGACCTGGTTATCTTCGGGATGGGGTTTAACGATAAGATCTGTTTGAATGCGTGCAACTGTTCGGTGACGTGCGTATCAACGAGGCGCGGATCTTCGATTGACTGTTGCGTGTTTGTTTAACGCTGACGGCGCTGACTGATAACCGGTTCGAATTCGTTGTAATACGCCATGGGCTCGCTAATCGATTGAATGCTATTCGCTGATATAATCGGCGCCGATCTGGAAGCGTCTCGTGCCAGCCTCGTTGGAACCGCATCTGCGCGCTCTTCGCCGGAAGAGGTTCGAAACAAGGTTGAACTAATGGCGGAGATCAGGTCTTGCTGAATTGCTCTGCTCGCGGATGGTTCGATAAACGGCTTCCGATCTGCGTCGCGGGACAACGCTGTGCCGCGATCGCGCGCCGAATATCGCGGAAGCGCGGCGCGTATAACTGTGAAGTTTCGGTAAAGGTTTGTTGCGTTGACTATTGGATATTCGGCGACTGGTTTCTTGGCGTGGTTTATTATCTCAACGAATGGCGCGTCTTCAAACGTTGATCAGATCTTTAACAACTCGAAGGTGACCGACTGATGGATCTGGGTTTCGATGGTGATATGAATGAATTCTAATGACTGACAACCCTCAAATAGAGATTCATTGGACAACCCTCTGATAAAAGTATTAGACAACCCTCCGATAATTAAATGTGGACAGCCCTCCGATAGGGTCATGTTGGACAACCCTCAGATAATTCATTTGGGCAACCCTCAGATGAAGTGGTTGGACAACCTTCCGATAAATTCATGTCATGACCTCCAATAGAGATTCATTTGACCTTTTAGGACTTTGTCCCTAGGCCAAAAATAACTCTTTATAAACTTTTAATGCTATTTATATCTCATACATTTCATTTTATTATTCTAGCCTTTCAAATGCAATGCAATATGCCATTTCCCATTGCCATGCTACATATATAAAGATACTATGTATGCCTTTATAAATACATTCAGCCATACATCGAGTGGAAGGATCATGCTCGACGACCACTAGATTCCAATTAATTCATACAATTCATGTCAACATGTCAATACATGCACACATTGACATCACTAAGTCATTACCACTCGAAGTGCTGTTATGTTCTCTGACTCAGTACTGACATATATGAGATCCTTAAAGTAAACCTACAACAGCTATGCAATGGCCTGAAATTACATACACAAACTCATGCATTTCCCCAAGCCTCATGGATAATTATATCAACATGCATATGATTACTAAACAACATACACTAATTTTAATGTGACTAAGACCACACACATCATCACAACCGAACAATTTACTGCACATGCTATAATTAAATTTTTTCAAAAAATGTAAGATTTACCAAATGTCATTCATAGGCATAGGCCGGATTCTAGACTCAGGAGCTTTCATAGAAGTCTAGAGCACCCGAACAGAGTTCGGATAGAGAAAAAGAGATTACGACCGTTCGAAGTTGGAGGCCGAGCATAGACAGTGACTAGGGAGGAGGAGGGAGGATATATAAAACCGGTAGGGGCCTACATTCTTCATTATTTTGGACATAATATGAGCTCAAATTGTATTAATATATGTATGGATGAATTCTATACTCAAAGGGCTTTCATAGAGTCCCAAAACACCTAAACGGGTTCGGACGAGAATTATAGTGTCAATTTGGAACCTTGCATGGATAGTGCAGCTAGGCAGTGCCGTGGAACCCATGCAATTACCGTTCCAGGGCTCTAACTAAAGCTCCGTACATACTATTTTCCTGCAAACTCCTCGGGAAAGAACCCTTTCACCCAGCAACAAAGCCATGCAATCAGGGTCTGCTGTTCATTACCAACATTGGCACCGCATGATCCCAACTTAGCCCGAAATCAACAACAAAAACAATTGCAAATCAAGCAAAAATCACGATTTACGTGTTAGGAACCTAATCAAACCAGTAAGGCCAACCAAGACCAAAAACAGTATTTAGATAAGAAATAAACCCGAGTAGGAGGTTCCACACCTCTTGGAGGCGAAGAGCGAAACTTTGGAGTCCGAAGAACCGAGACCGGCGGCCTTCAGACATAAGCTCAATCTTACGACCAAAGTGCAGTTTGATTGTCACCAACGTTGCCTTACGCTGGTACTCCGACTTCTAGTCTTGGTAAGACCAGGTAGAAGCGGGTCATGGCATTAAATCTTGAAGAGTGAAGCTATATATACAGCACTCTCTTCAAACCCAAAATCTTAGTCAAATCTGTGTTTTGATATATTGTAGCGTAGCCTCGTCGGAATAGATAATACAAATCTTGAAGACAGTGGATTCAAATCACCGGGTCTCCGTGGATCGTGGGGAGGAAAGGAGTTTACCTCCTTTCTCTCTCTAGGCAAGCCTCCTTCACGCCCTCCTACCACTGTCCGAGAGATAGGGAGAAAATCCCTTCTCTTTTTTTTTTTGTTTTTTTCTTCTTTTTATTCTTTCTTTCCTTTCTTACCCGATGTGGGGTGTGGGGTCACTTCTTTGCCCCGAGTCAGTTCCTATCCGGTTCACTTCCACTCGACGAGTTTAATTTAACTGTTTTCATTTACTGATAAATGAACTAAAACGACTCAGCTGGTTTCGAAAATCATTCCCCTAGGAATTGTGGATACAAACTTCAAAAATTAATAAAAATTCCCACTGCCTAGGAATTCAATGAAACTTTTCTGAGTTACTCATTTCGAGACGGACTCAGCGGCATTTGGTTCGATCATCGAGCTCTAGGGAATTTTCTTGGCTTCCTAAGCCATTTAGGTAATTATTATTTAATTTTATATTTTAGAAAATTTTAAATTTTCTTTGGGTTTTACCATAGCTCGGGGGCCAAACAACCCATAATTCAAGTCAATTATTTCAACCTACGGTTTTCTACCCGTAGAATTTTTTTTTTTTTTTTTTTTTGTTGACGGAAGCCCCTTTGTTTAAAGGAAATGAAGGTTTCCCGTAAACATGTTTTTTCTAAAGATTTCTTACTTCCCTTTTATTTGTTAAAAATGTAAAAACCATATTGAATAAATGTATTCAGAATTCTAATTTGAACTTCCCAAAACTAAATTTCAGGCGGTGTGTTTAAACACCGAGACACTTCATACGTTTAAACATTTAATTAACAGCAATTGTAGTCAAGCAAAATGCGGAATATACATACCTCGGCCATTTGAAACAAAGAAACTAAAACACTGGAAAACTGAAAACCAATTGTTGAAACTAAGAAACCAAAATCAAATCACACTTTGGTTCTTCTAAACCCTTTTTCAAAAACAAACTTGATGGTAAAAATTTACATGTTCTAAGTAGGCTTAGGGGACAAAATATCACGGTATCTCTTTCTTTATATGAAGACCGAGGCCATCACGAGGTCTTACGAAAGGTTCGCAGGGTTGGGAAAGGTGTTATGAGACATTCAATTTAAATTTAAAATTCAGAATTGATAATGGACCATTCTAGCAGGGCTTACTAATAGATTCCAATCCCTAAAAATCCAAGGCGTGTGGTGGGCTGAGGTATGTTTTCCTAAGTTGTTGAGAACAAGGGAATGAGTTATATGAGCGATTGGAGAAAGGTGAAGTAGATGTATTCATGTTCACTAACTGCTGTAATTTTCCTGTCTACAAATTTGATTTTGGTTGGGGGAAGCCTGTTTGGGTGAGTAGAATTCATCGGGGTTATGAAGCCGCTATTTTTCTGGACACAGAAAGGAATTAATGGAATTAGGCATGTGAGGTGAACTAAGCGACAAGACATGCCACTCTGTTCCTGCAAGACGCGGATATTTTAGCCTTCACTTCCAAGAAGGGCCTTGAGTCTTTTGACATTCTAGTGGTTTCTATGGCGGTGTTTAGACATCATGTTAATGCATCATCGCTAACGTCGCGCAGTTTTTTAGCAAAGTTGATTATTTAACATGATAATACGGTGGGCCGCGACATCGCTTTTACCCTGGCCTCATTTTCTCTCTAATGGCCTCTTTTCATTAAAGCAAGAGATGATTTTTTTGTTGTGGTTTAGGAGTAACCCATCCGGCGCGCTTTTTATATCGTTTTCTTTAACGTTTATAGATGATTGCGTTCCAGAGCAGTGGGATGTGAGTTTTTGTTGTTTTTTATAATTCGTTGTTGTCTTGTTTGAGGTTGATGGTGGTTTGACGTGTTGTTTCTGTGCAGTGATTTGTTTTCATCATCTTCTTACCTTTTATTTCTGTGTGAAGCGGGTTAGGATGGATGAAACAATATCGATTAGAAACAAGAAATCGAATAAATGGTCGTTTTGTTGCGTGAATGGAGTCATAACTAGTCTAATTATAATAGTATTATGTTCGAGTGCGGAGGACTGGTGATTTGAATTCGCGTTTCGCATCACCTTTTTGATGGGTTCTCGGCTGCCTGCTTCATTACTTCTTGCTGAGCGACTCTGGCGCCAGAATGGCGGCATGAATGATCATAGTGATTTCGCGACTTGCCAGGTACGGGCGCAGCAGCCGCGAAAATGGTTTGCGTTGCAAGATCAAGCCAAGGCGCAGCCATACGCAGTGGGCGATGACGCAAGGAACTAAAAGGATTGTTGTGTTTATGGGGCCAAAATATCTTACGCTCAGGGCAATTTCTCCGACTAAGCTTCCCACGGAAGCCTTCCCGAGTGGAGGTGGTGACGGCGCTGATATGGAGAGCTCCCTATGGGTGTAAGCTAGCCAAACATGAACCTTGCAGGGGATTTCTCTGGCCGCCCATAACATGGACGGGCGAAGAATCATTTAAAACATCATGCTGCCGTTTTGTGGAAAAACCTCATTGAAACAGGGCGACAACTTGTATTCGATGAAGCAGAGGAAGTGGCGCGGCAGGAACACAGAATGCCAGGGTTGGAGGTTTGATGGTTTAATAAGTTCAATGACAGCTGCAGCAGTGATTTTACGGGAGGATGTTTTCCTTCATTTGCGAGTGAGTGATTACATGGAGAGCCAAATGAAGAAAAGGTGGTAGATCTTCATGTTCACTTCTGTTTCTCTTCTGTTTGCTCTTTGAAGACAGTTTTGATTTGGAAGCCCCACTGTTGGGTGGGTGGACCTGGGACTGGATATGAGTAGCTGTTCTGTTTAAGTGGTAGTGAGATTGAGCTTTATGGCTGAGCTTCAACAAACAAGAAGATGCCTCTATTCCTGCAAGATAAGGACATTTAGCCTTCACGTCCCAGCCAAAGCACTAGTGTGAAACTAATTTCACTAAGAGGATTACCATGGGTTTGACTTTTGAGTCTTATCTTTCCACTTTACAAATATTTGTATCACAGCCTGACACATTCTCTTAATGTTGGAATCTGCCGTTTATTTGTTCTTCACTAGTGTGAGTTCATTATAACCAAAAAAATAGTTATGGGTTTGATAATCTTGACCCAACTTTATGTTTAGATCACTAATTTGTTTCTAATATTTTTAATTTTTACTAATAGTAACAGAAAATGAAGAGATTATGGGTTTGAGCTGGCCTTTTATAATTTGAATATTTATACATATCACATTTGTTTTTCTCCAAAATGTTGGATGTTCCAATTATTTTCTAATGTTTTTAATTTTATTAATTGTATCATAAATAAGAGATTATGGTTTAAACAACCTTTGCAATTTAGGAGTAGACCATCCTAACCATTTGTTTATTTATGTAATGTTGAATCTTTAATTTATTTCTAGTATTTTAATTTTATTAATTATGACAGAAAATATTTATATATCTACAAACTTTTGGAGTTGGAGTGGAGCAGATATGAGAGTCACCCAACTTTGACACTTAATTTGTTTTATTTGAAAAATTTACAATCCGACTACCACGCATCAAATATGATTAAATGTAAAGAATATTTCAAATCTCAATGATGGGATTTTGTTTCAGTTGAGGGTTGTACATATATCTACCTCGATTAGTTTATAGTTTTCCAGTGTTTAAAGGATAAGGATTAAAAGAAAGAAGAAGGGTTCAAGTTCAATAAAAGTATCTGTTATCAGGGATACTTGCGTTTGGAGTGTAGGGACATTGTTGTAACAGAAAAATTTTAGCATTCTTTTTCTCTTTTTTATTTTTATTATTCTAACATGGTTATGATAGCTTGATTCAACAAGGTCAGTGGGATGAAACCACCTTTTGATAATTTAAGTATTTATTCCTCATTTCCAAATTAATTCATTGGATTTGTTTGAAGCCGCCTAGTTATGGAGCCGCATATAAGGTTCTGAGTGATAAGCCACTGTCACAGGGAATAGTGTTGAGTGAAAAATTAATAAGAAGATTGTGCAGTATTAAAGTCAAATATTGATTTCCAAGACAGCTAATTAATGCAAATGAAATTCAAATAAAAAATATAGAACTCAGCAGCTATTATAGGGATCGTGCCACACTTACTTCCCGATGACACACATTCTTTTTGAAACCATTGCTGCACATGCAGATTTCCGCTCATGCCCATGTGAGCCGCCAATAGTACTCTTCATTCAGCGGGATCTCATGGGCCATCCCTAGCTAGCTGAGGGTGTGAATCAAATGGGATCAGGAAATATTTGGAAATTTGACACAAGTTTGCAGTTTGGACTGGTAACTTACCACGCGTGTCTAACATGTTTGTGGAGGTGTTAAATAAGATAATCGTATTCAATCCAAATTGTATAAATTTAAACTTTTAGGGACGTGATTGTAGACAGAAATTATGTAGACCCTTTCTTCATAACATTAATTTATCTTCAGAAACTGTTAGTCAGTAAATTAAACTTCATTTCATTCTATCTGCTGTGAGACAGAGTAGTATAGCAGATGAACAAGCCACTTAAATTGATCCTTATTTATATAAGAATTATTCTGGACCCAGATCTTCCAGCTAATTACGCTCGGGCGTTGGCGGTCATAGTATTGGCGCGCCTGGAACGCGGTGGTGAGGACCGCTGACGAGCAATTCAGGCTACAAGTTAGATTGATTTCTTCTCTGTATGAGATTGTGAGACCACCCAATGGATGAGATTAAACCTAATTCGTCAATAGCGGTTGATGAATCGAAACGTATATCAGCGACTTTGAATGCTGTTTGACGGTTCTTGCACTTGCATTATATGGTTGATTTTGTAACACCGCATCAAAACCATCCTCCTCTACCCATAAATGTTTATGAGACCTGAGCTTTCGCGCGTGTTAGTACTTTCTTGGTGCATCTTTGCGAATCGTTTGCGATTGTTGATCTCCATAATGAGCTACTGCTGTTTACGGTATTGAAATTGCTGTTTTGGGTTTGTTGTGCTGGTGCTCCGGAGTTTGCGCGCGTTCCATTTTCGCAGATAGAATGGGCGTTCGTTTAACTATATACCGCTATTATGCTGGGACTTGCTAAAATGCTGGGCGATTATGATCGATCGCGGTGGTTCGACGAAGGGAAGGTAGCTGTTGTAACGTCAGGTTTCGTTCGATGGTGATCGTGGTTTTTAATCGAAAAGTCTCGATGTTCGTCGAAAAATCTGATCGGGCGTAACAAATGATCGGTTCGGCGCTACTGGACGTAATGGTTTGTTGTCTGTCGCGTGACTTTCGCGAACTTTCTTTGACTGCTGTCGTTTCTCGTTGCGCATGAACGGTGCGTCAAATCGTTGTTAAATCATTGTTCGACGGTTTTGAACGACGCGCGCTCGCGCGGTTCTTCGGGGTAAAAATGCGACGTTGATTAATATTGATCAAATGCTCTGGCTGATATTCGCTCAGTTCAATCTTTTCTTTGCTCTCCCCGGCAGCGGCGCTAAGTGAGAAGTTCAAAGACGTCGCCATACAGATTATCACACTATCGGAGACCTTGACTCGTTCACCATTGGCGAGGAGATGCATAAGAAGAATGGTAACTGGGTTGATTGTGACGATGAGAGGTTGAGGATTTTTGTGGCGAGTGAAGGGCTGCAGGCTCGAAGTTGGGAGGATTCAAGCGGGGATGAGATGATCAGTGATATGGTTTGGTTGATGGAATGTGCGCGACTCCAGCGGCGTCGGTTCAGTCAGTGGCGATTCCGGGCGCGCGCGGAGGGACGCGAGTGATTTGAAATTCGCATATCTCGCTGCTTTGATGGGTTCTCAGGCTGCCTGCTTCATTGCCTGGCGGGCGAAATTAACGCAATGAGCGAACAAGAACATCAGATAATGATCATGATCAAGTGATTTCGGCGCCGACTTTCGACCTGATTTCTATCCTCCCAAAAAATGATTTACCCAAGATGAAGCCGACGCCTCCTCTAATGGAAACGATAGTGGGTGGGTGAGGTTGTGTCAGAATGGGATGGCGGTGATGGGTGCGTGGGCGAGTTGTAAGTGGGTGGGCGCCATGGGAAGCCTTCACGAGTGGAGGTGGTGACTGTAAAATAATTATAGAAATTAATATAGTACTGGGTTCCTCTGATCATTCTCATCTCAATATTTGAGAAATCTTAAGATCTTTGATTTCATGATGTTCACATCATAAGTGTATCGAAAGTTTATTGATGTTGCTAGCTTGGTCAATAATGACGAGTGATCAAATCAAATTTTTATTTGTTTATCCAGCCTTTTATACTTTAACTACGATGCATTGTCGATGCATGATGGTAAAATATTTCGATCTGGACCGTGGTGGGGGACGCTCACATGGGTTTAAAATTCAGATTCAAACATTTTAAATTTCACAAAACTTCCATCAGTTGCTGAAACAGAGCTAAATTAATTATCTACCTTTGATTTTTGTTATTAAATTCAGCATCGCAGGTCAAGCTATACATGCTTTACATTCTCCCACTTGACTCATGTGATACTACATTATGATTTAATAAATATACTTCGTCATATCTGCATTACATTAGTTGTTGTTCGTGTTTTCATGATTTGAATCTTATTATAAAAGGTCATAAGAGTGGAATGAGGACTGGGAGTCATGGCGGTTGGCGAAGTCATTATTCGATATAGTCCAGCTAGTGACTCATGGGGTGGGTTCAGCACAGCTTAACATGACACGTAAATAGGGTGGGGAGAGTTCGCTGGTAATGTGTGCGCAACGAAAACTTTCCATCACTAACATTCATGTATGCAATTATGTATACCAGCGAGATATAGGAACTAGGGCTTGTGGTTGCGGACTGGGTCGTTTAATAAGCAGTCATCATGAGACTAATGCCTCAATGTACTCAAGACTCATAATTTTCATTGTGGCATTTGATGTCTTACAGATGACAATACTTTTGATCTCATTAGAGTCATCAAAACATAAATTATGTACACAATCAATAAATTTAACACTCTTGTTTTTAATTATCATAGCCGCAAACTTAACAAATCGAACATCTCTCTCAATAATCATAAAGCATTTGTTGTTGAAAGGGTGACAACGGAATCTATTCTTTTTTAGCAACTTGGCCATAAAGTCAACAAATCAAGTCCTGATAATGCTTCTGCAGCCATAATCCTAATTGAATAATTATAATAATGTACTGTTTGATCGTAGAATAGCACCTTCTTTTACATAATGACAGACAGTGACACTCAGTCGATAAATAGAACAAATAACAAAGATAAACTCAACTATCATTCAACATAATTGAATCTAAGAAGCAGATAAAGCATTGTGAATCATTAAAAGGTTCTTCACTATCATGATACTTTCAATCCGTTAGATAGGCCAAAAGATCTTTAAATACCATATTATTTATAAGACAATCCCAGGAAGAATTTTTGTTTGATATAATGGAATATATACGATCTCCAGTCATCAGACAAATCTCAAAGTCCTTTAACTCTATGTTTATAGGACAATTTAACAATTTACATTAGTTCATATAGGATGATATCTATCACATAATATTATCTCTTTTATATACTTTAACATGCAATTTTTACAGATCTTTTCATAAATTAATGCAATAAATTTAATTCACTAATAAATCAAAGACATTAATCAACAATTTTCCTCCACACCGATCTTTTTGTATTTATTCATTACAGAAATATTGTGTTCTTAAAGTCCCAAATAGCGTTAGGTGATCATAAAGCAGGATATCATGAACAAACATTACAATATGTATGTCTAACACCATTCGACTTTTCATATAACTGTTTTGGTGCTGTCTGAGGTTAATCATCTTAAATTTAATCATAAAAACATTACTCAATCATAAGATCTATGAGCCCTTAATGAAGTTATAAAATTCTCCATTTGGCTCATATTTACATTAATTAAAAACAAACATGAAACATTAATAAAATTAGAAGTTGAATAAATTGCAAATAAATCCATAACTAATTCAAACAAATAATTTTAAAACAATACAAATACCGCAACTCTCCTTTAGGTAGGAGATGTGTAATATAAACACCTTTATAGCGTTTTAGTACATATTTCTTTAATGGATATTCTTCACATAGTTCATGTTAAAAATTAAACTTGTAATCTTTGGATGTACAAATATAATCTAACAAAATTATAGATATATCTCATAATATTCATTTTCATGCAGATGGTTAGTTTTACCTTTAGGTAAATTCTTAAATATCTTATAGCTAATGAACTTCAATATACTCATTCATCAAGTACTTAAATTTGTTTTCAAGCATCCATAAGAAATGAGTAGTTAATTAGCATAAAGTGTATTCTCAATTTGAAATTCATGGAACATTCAAATTCGTACTGTTGACTAGCCAGAACTTCCCATTAAGCGATTTCAAAGTTACGTTAAAGTATTTGCACATCATTAAATATGATTATCAAATCCTTCATTGTAGTCATTCTAATGACTAGCGCGCCATAAATGTGGCCTTGACCCCGGGGTGTGCGGTGACCAACCCGTCAGCACAGTGGAATAATTGTGGATGTTGGGTAACCCGACACCCTCATGAAAATCGAGGGTAGATTCAACCGACGTGGGGACGCCAGGGTACTGACGCCCGTTGCCCAACACCAATCTCATGGGGACGTGGCAGCAGGTAACCATGCCACTTACGGGCCGTGTGGGTTAAGTCAAGTGCGAACTAATGTGTGGTTCGAGAGTTAATAGTCGTTCTTGGTTGTGTTGTTGGGTGCGACGGTGCAGTGCGGGTTTGTGCGGCGACTATCTGAAAGGCATGAGATTCGACTTTCTTCTCAAAATGATATCTACGTGGGGTGCGTGGCTAAGATTTATTGCTATTACTGAAACGGGTCGCCGATGGGGTGGGGTGAAGTACGGTGAATATTTCTTTCATGAGTTATCCGCTAAGTGCGCATGCCATGGAAAACAAAGCACGATCAGCAATTACATCAACCTGCGCCGAATGTCACCATGACCCAGTCCCGTGTCCAGGAGTCCCTCTGACTCCTGCTTGTTCTCAGCGAGATGAGTAAAATCCAGTTTTCAAACAAAGCTTTATGTTCTCGAAAACTCCTCTGCGAGTTTCGGTAAAATATTGGACAACCCTAGAGGTAGTCCCGTTGAATAACCCTGAAACAATTATTGGAGAAAATCTTATCAAATTCGCTCTAAACATTTTCATTTTGTTCATTTCATATCATGCACTCACTCTTAATATTCTAAAGTGCCACAGGTGCTTATGGAATACATGAGTACCAATTGACGCATTCATTCTGCTGTTTACCACATGCATATATATTAACATAATTAAATCACATAAAGCATGTTATGGAAATTCACAATCAATTACACCAAGAATTATCTCACATGGGCTAATTTAAGAAACACACGAGCAATTCATTTGAATAACTTCGACAAACACATTTTCCACGCAAAAATTTTATGTCACTATTCATGTGAGCAGTGAAACCCTCGAGATTCTGTTCAAGACCCATATGAAATAGTAATTTTCTCCGCTTTCGGTTCAAGGCTTTTTTTGAGGCAGAGTTCACGATTAAAACAAGCAACAGAATATTCTAACCCATTTACATGGCTCTTAGCCAAGGTGCGCAAATAAAAAAAAGATCCCTACCTCTTGGATTTTGAAACTCCTGACTCAGGCGTTAACAGTAGCCCTCTGCAGCGAAACAGACACTTTACTTCTTCACTCTGTCGAGGCAAATGATCAAGATCGTAGAAATCTAAGAAGGTGCTCTCTCTCTCTCCTAGAACTCACAGAAACTCCAGCTCACTTCATCCTTTTGGTCTTCAACTCCTTACATTTTCTCCATTTGGAGAAGATGACAACTATTTTAGTTTTTTCCTATTATCATTAACTTTCAAATAATACCCTCCATGTCCTCAAGTCTTGGATTTTTTTGACACTTGGCACTATCTAGGCCATCCATTTCATCCTCTCTCTAATCTTGCAACATGTGTAATATGGGTAAATGTAGTAGGTGACTTTTGTCACATAACATGTCCCTCAAACCCGTTTTATGGCACCGGGCAGTTGCCTCGAAAAGCGATCAAAATTTTCTTGTCTCGAAATTAAGCGAAATTCGGCGTGATAAGCTAGATTTCGCGAGACGATTTCATGATGAAATCTGTTTAAAATCCTCGAGATTTAACAAATTTGGATTTTACGAGTACGTTTACTTCCCTTTTCCAAAAATTGGAATTTTCTTGGGTCTTACATTCTCTTCTTCTTAAAAGGAATTTCATCTCGAAATTCTGGATAATCACAACAACTCACATGCATATGCAATGTGCATCATACCATGCATGTAAACTAGCAATTTAAGTATTAAACGACTAAACCACGTACCTTCATCCCTAAATAAGAAAGGATAGGTGGCCCGCATCATGTCCTCGCTCTCCTACGTTGACTCCTCCACTCCACGGTGCTGCCATGCTTTCCCTCGCTAGCCTCATGGTCTTGCGTCGTAAAAACTGATCCGATATCCATAATACACAACTGGTCCCTCCTCGAAGGTCCATCCGGTGTCGGCCTCCATCTCTCCCTGATCCACTACATGGTGCGGATCTGGGTGCCTCGAGCATGGGGCGTGTGCCTCGTGGACTCTCTGACATCTTTGGGTGGTAAAGCCAGCGGTGCCTTCTGTCCACCCTCTCGGTATCTCCGAAGGGTCAATAAACCTCGGCAATAGCTTCCCTCGCTTGCAGACGACCACTCCTCTCTTGAGCGAAAATCACCTTAGGAGACGATGATCACCAACCTCAACTCTGAGTTGACGATAAGCATCAGGCGAAACTCTTCGCTATTAGCTGTGGAAGCAAGGCGGAGGCGGTGCAGTAAGTGGTGATCGCTTCCTTCAGGTTGATGCTGATGGTGTGGACTTTGTGGGGATCTCTCCCACCTCGGTCCAAAATAACAGTGATCTACATGGCCTCCCATACAATGCCTCATATGATTGCCATCACACATGCTCGCTGGCTTGTTGTTGTAGGAAAATTCTACTAAGAGACAAGTGCTCTTCAGCTACCCCTGTGATCCGAGCGTGCTGCGGCATGTCCTCCCCAACCACAATGTAGTCCTCTTAAGCCCGACCGTAAATGCAGTGGGTGGAAGTTGTACTCATGGTCATTAGTGTGCCATGGCCTTTTGAAACTCTTTCCAAAGTCACGTCGTAAACCTCGAGGTCTCTATAGAAAACTACGGATACCGGTAAACTAAAGTGGTGGGACGTGTCGGATCTCATCATCGAGTGTGCCGGCTATCGACTTTGGCTACGATCACAACTATCTTGCGCCATCATGTGATTAGCGACAAGATGAGTTCACAAATCATGGCTGATGTTCGCTGTAACTGGTACACTCGTTGGGAGTTGTTGAACTTTGGGTGGTGTGCCTAACTGACGGCGGGCATTACGTCGAAACGAGTCCCCTCGTGTCTCTTCATTCAAAGCCGGGTGTTGGTGGGGAGGATCTTTGGTTCCGTCATTGGTGCGCGGATGCGTGGGAGAATCCGGTGATGAAACTCCTTGAATCTCCTCTCTCAAAATCGATCAGCTGAGAACCGCATTTGATTCCTCTATCTGAAGACTACCATGCACTGCGTGAATGGTCTGCCCTCGTCTGTACCTTATTGTACCTGGTCGCTGATGGACCACTATAAAGTCTTGTCCACACAGGACTGATCACTCTACTTAATAGAGTCGGTGTAGATACTAAACTCCCCAACGTGCCACTGAACTGCTTTCGCGTACTATAGCTAGCCCACATTCACAGTCTCGGCGTCATGCTCTGAACTGTTCTTTGCAACTAATACTCCACAGCGACTTCCATTAAGATTACATCGTACCACATTTGCCTTACAGGTGTGATATAAGTGAAATCATAATCCTCTAGGAACTCCATCCATACTGCGTTGCCTCATATTGGAGTCCAGCATGAAAATAGCAGAGCTTTTATGGTGCAGTACACCTCGAACTCCTCGCCATATAAGTAGTGGCGCCAAATCTTCAAGGCGAAGACTATGGCCACTAACTCCATGTCGTGTGGGGTTAATTCTGCTCATGATTCTTCAACTGACGGGAACCATAAGCTACTACCCTCCCGGAGTGCATCAAAACACATCCCAGTCCGGCCCTCGAGGCATCGCAATACACTGTGTACCCCTGTCCGGGACTATCAAGACCAGGAGGCGAGTAGTAAATCCTCTTCCAGCTCACAGAATGCCTCTGTGGTCATGTCCAATCAAACTTAAAAACTCCTTGTAGGGTTAGTCTTTCGTCATAGGTCTGCGGCTAATCGGGAGAAATCCTCAATGGATCTCTGTGTACAAGATAAATCCCAAGAAACTCATTATCTAGTGACTTGACCTCATCCCCACGACTCATCAGATGGGCCTTCATGCTAAGTCACATTTGACCGCGATCTGTTTCTGCGTGTCCCCAGAATGCTCATCTTGAAGTATTTTAAACTACTTCACAGACTTGGTGTACAGGCGATGGTCTCTCTCAACAATTGTATGGCTGTCCTCAAATGGTGTACGTAATCCCATAAGTGGGTAAGATCAAATGTCATCCATGAAGACTACGACAGAAAGGCCAGTCCCAATTGGGGTTTGGATACCATAGAGGATCATGGATCTTTGGCCCCCAGAACGATTGGTCGTCAAGGAACATCCGTGTCAGGCTCCGAAGTGCCCATAACACGTCCCTAACGTTGTCTTAAAGGGATATCTGTCTCCCTAACCCTCAGTTGATGGTAACAAGTGCGAAGAGTATCTTGGGTGAGCTTCGCGCTCCTCTCAAGCCCGATCAAACAGTTCATCAATCCTGGTGACCAGGAGTGGATTCTTGATCGTAACCCTATTGCTAAATATCTGCTGGATTACAATGCACGAGTCGAAGGGTCTTGTCCCTTCTTCTTTACAAAGCCTGGCAGGGGATCTGGTGAAGTTCTTGGTCTAATGAACCCCTTATCCAGTAGCTCCTGTAGTTGGACTCTGGCATTCCCTACACAACTCTTTGGTGCCATCCTATCTTGTGAGTCATTGAGATGGTAGTGCCCGAAGTATGCTGACCTAGAATCTACAACCTCTCTGGAGGCAATCCGGTGGCTCATGCGGAAAAACATCCTCATGCTCATGGAGACTACTCGAAGTAGATCTAAAGTACGGTCTCACCTGCATCCTCTAGAGTAGGTTGCCTTTCAGCCAACACATGTGCCCCGTCACGACTATGCGGACTCATACCGCGGTCACGGGGACAAAATATCATCTTATCCCTAGAAATACAACACCATGCAAATCCTGCGTGTAGGCGATAACACCTCTTACGCTCTATTGTCACTTGACTTCATGGCTAAGCTATTGCAATCCATCAGGATGACATCAAACTTTGACATGTCCATGACCCTCAGGGTCCCTTGTGGTAGAATCTGGGTCTCTCTCGCTGCAGCCGACATATCTTGTCCACCTGTGACCCTAATCCCTAGGGAGAGCTCACATACAAAGGCTCCTCAAGGTCTCAGCCTCTAAGCCCGACTCTATCACAATTGATGCGTGTGAATGAATATGAGTGCGGAATCAAATAACTTACTCTTGCCTATAGGTAAGATATACTTGATACCTGTATAACTAGATGATCCGCCGGCTCGGCCCGATTGGTGTGATGGGTGAACCGCCTGAACCCCTAACGTCCTACTGTGGGACGCAGTTCCTGCGCCACAGATTATAACGAAGGCTCTCCGGCCTGCGTGTGGGAGGTGCTGTCACGAGCTCCACGACCTTTGAAAGTGTCTTACCAAATTTGTGGAGGAATATCTTTATCCTCTCGTCTCCATTTGTTGGGATTTGTCTTTATCACCGCCAACCACAGGATCCCTGTCTCACAGAGGCAGAGTCCTCCTCCCGCCGTAATCGAATTCAACGCGATGATAGCACACCATCGCGGCGGTGAAACTCACGATACGTCACTTGCTTGGATGGTCGCGGCCACGGAACCACGTGACTAGAAGCCTTCACCTTCTTTCCGGGGAACTGAAGAAGGTGACTCTCCCCTTCCTCTTACTACTGCTTTTCGCGTCGGTACCAGGCGACTCTCGTCTCTCTCTCTGCTGATTCAATTGCCGACCGCTGAAGTCCACATGTCGTAGGCGAGATCTGATCTGCCTCGAATGAATGACTTTGGCCCATTCACCGAATCTCCTGCGACCTTGGCCATATGCGTGGCCTGCGTAGTCATCGAGCAACGAGGACTGCTCAGTGAATCGCATGCATACGTGTATCAGGTCATCGTCCCGCTTCTTGGCTAAAGGACTTGGCGGGCTGCGCGTAGCTCGTAGTATCCGGAAAATACTTACCATGAGCGGCTCCGTTGCTGGCGTAGTGCGTTTGTATGCCCGGATTCATGCGGGGTCTTTGCGGGTTCTACTGTGCCAGGCCTCACCCTCTAATTGGAACACAACTAGTCTAATCCACGGTGATGTCGGAGTGATCTCGCCAGCGCCGAGCGCGATTGTGGACCATTGATGCGGCGCGTGGATCTCCTCCGAAATGGATGTGGGGATGATATGATGTGCGTGGGCGCCTGGAGTTGCGCGGTTCCTCCAACTGCACGCCTCTTTACTAAACAATGTGATGGCATTAACCGCCAGTACCTAGGCGCGACAAAGACTCTTGATCAGAATCTTTGATGTTTGTATTGTTCCCAATGAACCGTGCATCTCGATCGTATTTATTCTCAACCATGCGCGTGGTGGCGGGTTGAGATTTACTCCTATCTGTGTATCTGCTGGAGGCTTAATGCGCATGCGAGACTATTCATACACCATCTTCGCCATTTGCAGTTCTCGTGGTTTTACGGTGTGAGGACGATGATCTTTTAAAGATAAATCATTTGGCGACAAGTTTTGTTTTTGAGAGGATTTCCATTTAAAATTACTATTTCGTTTGATTTGATTTTGATTTTACTTTTTTTTTTTGTTGAAAAAAACTTTGTGAATAGTGTTCATGGGGAACGATTAGTCAAACTGATGGTGAGCAATTGCGGGTCAAAAGCGGGTTGGGTACCCGGTGCACACCTTGAACCGAGCTACACGCCTGGCTTGCGCGCACCTGGTAGGCATTGTCGCGGCGATGTCGTGACCGCTGTATGCGTGGCCCTAGCGCGATTAAATGCTCCGTGGCTGACCATGCGCGCTCTGTCTGCGCCTTGCGGCGCCCACGTGCGCCTGTTTGCGCGGGCTTGTCTCGGGCCCGTACTGTCCGAGCGCCTAATGTCCTGTCCTGACTTCGGCATGTGTGACTCACATAGAAAAATTTAGACAATAGCCCATTTCGACTTCTGCAACATTTTTTTCATTCAAATCTTGGAAAACCATAAAAATATATATATATATATTATTTTTTTTTCATTTTCCAGTATAACCAAATAAATTTATTAAAATTTATTTTATTTATTTCTTCAGTTTTACGCTGTAAAACCTTAGAAAAATTTCTTCTCATCAATTTTTTTCATCTCCAGTAGCCTCCTTGCTACTCCATAAATGCAGTAGCCTAGACCACTGCACTTCATACAACTCAAAATTTTTATGAGTTAAAATTTTTGCCAACACTGTGCAAAAGCTGGAAGATTTTCGAAAGTTTTCACAACACGATATCTGACTATATTAAAAGCTGGAACTATACATTCGAAAATTATATATATATATATATATATATATATATATATATATATATATATATATATATATGTATATATATATATATATTCATTCAATTCTAGACCATTTTTGCTTAAAATTTTCAGACTGCACTAGGTTATATTTTCATAAGATGCATGAGTTGAGGTTGGGCGGTTCTACTATGCTACTCATGAGCATACAAATCACACAATTCATACAACACATGATCACATCACTCATGTTATACACACCAATCACACATAAAATACCATCAAATGGAATGTTTAATCTTATCTGTGACTTTTGAGCAATCACATACCTAAACCCCTAACAATCGAGCTATACTGAGACGGGTGTTCTTAAAAGCAAATGACCATGGCCCTAAGCGAGTCCTCAATTTGCTTGGCGGTATTCGTATACCTGGCTACGTCCTGAAAGTTGTGAAGGAGTTTGGACAATCAAGGCAAACATGGATGCGCCAAACCCGGGCTCCCTGGTGTTGGGTATACCTAAGCCTCACGTACCAAGTTATGACACACCCAAGGCAAGGGTATCCGTTTACAACCCGTCGGCCTAACGAGGAATAATCGTGGATGTCGGGTAACCCGGCCCTCCACACATGAAATCGGGCGAGTCTCCTTTGTACGGGGCTTCACCCAAATTACAACACAATCTTCGCTTACCAATCTCATGAGGACATGTACATGAGTAAACATAACCACTTAGGCCCACATTATGTCAGTACTCGCCAAAAATACCCGACTATATACCGCCAGTTCAAGAGTTAATAAATCCTCTTAATTCAACATATATTAAAATTACAACATTACTTAATACATGTTTATACAACAACATCAAAGCCACAAGTTGACTTTCTTCTCCAAACACGACCTCCTGTGAGTGTACGCCTTCCCGTCGCTCCTGTACGAAATGGTGACCCCTCGGCAAGGGGTAGTAGAGACTGATGAATAATTTCCTACATGGGTTACTCATATAAGGTTAGAACGGAAAAATAAGCGTTGACGGTGCGTGAGCTTGCTTCGAATGTCTACATGTCTGATCCGTGTCGCGAGGTTGGAACTCCCTCACATATGCTCGCCGAATGCGAATTAAAGTGGTTTTTGGGCGAAGGCTTTTTGTTCTCGAAAACACACTACCGAGTTTCGGTAAAATATTGGACAACCCTCTGAGGCGAATCTGTTGGATAACCCTCGAAACAAATTTTTCGAAAATCTTTGCATCGAAATTTCACTTCTAAACATTTTCATTTGTTTCATTTCATGTCATGCACCCTCTGTTATCTTCTAAAGTGCCCGATTGCATATGGAATGCATGATGTCAATTCAACACATTCGTACCTAATGTATTCACGTGCACATATATATTTAGCATAATTAAATCACATAAAACATGTTGTAGAATTCAGATCAATTACATAAGGGTCAAATATACGTGGGCAATTAACAAACACGAGCAATTCATTTGAATCCTCAACCAACACATTTTCACATAAAAATTTTGTGTCACCTATTCACATGAGAGCAGTGGAAACCCTAGTTCTTGTTCTTTTGACCTAAATAAAATTTTCTCCACTCGGTTCAGGCGCTGGGGACAGGGTTGTGAGCGACAACCTCGAACATTCCTAACCATTTACATGACTCTTA
This sequence comes from Tetrastigma voinierianum, assembly GCA_016808115.1. Classification (NCBI taxonomy): domain Eukaryota; kingdom Viridiplantae; phylum Streptophyta; class Magnoliopsida; order Vitales; family Vitaceae; genus Tetrastigma; species Tetrastigma voinierianum. Next base: position 112,878 of record JAEQBH010003182.1, on the reverse strand, counting down.
GCCAAAGATGGCGCGATGGGAAAAAATCCTACCTCAGCCCGGGTTGTCGGGCTCACCTGAATCGGTCGTCCCACCAGCCCTCATTGCGTGGAAACGACTTGCTGTGCTTGCTCGTTGGGGCAAAAAGGTGTCGATCGTGAAGATGAGAGAGAAGAGTGCTCTCTCTCTCTAAAACTCTAAACTCCAGCCAGACGTGTCACTTTTGCTCTTCGCTCTTGGTTTTCCGTTTGGAGAGATGATAACTATTTGATTTTGTCCCCCATTATCATTAACTTTCAAATAATACCCTCCATGTCCTCAAGTCTTAGATTTTTTTGACACTTGGCACTATCTAGGCCATCCATTTCATCATCTCTCTAATCTTGCAACATGTGTCACATAGGTACATGTAGTAGGTGACTTTTATCACATCACATGTCCCTCGAGCCATTTTCGGCACGGAACGCGGTGCCTCGGCGATAATTCGTCTCAAAATTGACATGGTAGCTAGATTTGACGATTCAACGGTGGCGTCGTTCCGTCATCGAATCTAAAAGTTTGGATTTACGATGCAGTTACCCTTTTTCTAAAGTGGAACATGTGATCTGCAATAAATGTCTTAATACTCATACATGATATTATAATTATTATGCAAACATTATATTGTGATAAATCAATAAAATTAAAATACGATTTTATTGGAGAAAAACCGTAATATTATAACAACCATCATCAAATATTTAAGTACAAAGTAAACTTAGTAGACTCTACTTCAAATATGGCCAGTATCAAAGTTTGTATGACCATGATGAAGTCATAGACATGTCCATGTGTTCTATAATGTAGACTTGAGATTTTAAAGAAATCTCCCCATAATAAGTTCCATTTAGATTTATATGTAATACCATCAAATGTGTTTCTATAATGTGAACTTGAGATTTTTAAAAGAAATCTCCCACATAATAATTACATTTAGATTATAGATAAGCCTCAGGAATCATATAGATTTGAGGTGTCAGATTCATCCCACATGTTGACAAAGGCTAATCCATAATGTATAATTCATGTAAATGATTATCTATATAAGACCTTTAATGAAATGATCTTTAATTTATAACAATTTTATAAATTCTATATGATATTACGTCGTCTCATTTATAAGCATTTCATGTTTGGTAACCAATTATAATGTTATACAATTGGATATACATAAAACTTCATGGTTCAACCACTTTGGTGGCTAATAAACCATTCATAAATGGATTCAATTGTATGGCTATAAATAATTATGATATTCAAAACATTAAGGTTTCGGTCATTTTTGATGACTACGAACAAACATAATTTAGAATAATCAGGATTGAATAATTCTCTATGAATGTTTTTGTACACATAAATATTACAAAAACAAAACGCTTGCCAGGTTGTAGGCTGATAATTTTAAAAACCCTTAAAATTAAGGAGAACTTGAGTTATGGGTTCCAATGTCGCGCATTTCATTATTTATTATTATTTTTTACAAGTTAAAATCCAGCCCAGTCTTTTATACACAAAAATTTATAAAGAAACAAGAGATAAATAATCATAATATCATAAGTGTTTGTTCTTATAATGATTTTTAAATAATAATAATGGTAATCAGTCGTTTACTATTGATACATCACGTTCTGGAAGAGATAATATTTTAAAATTTTATAAAAAATAGAAACATTACAATACATCAACCACGTTTGTCATACTTGTATTATCCGGGTCATAATTTTATTCTTGAAGAATGCATCATAAACAAATAAAATTTTATTTAATCATTATCTTATAATTTTAATCATTATCTTTATTTGTATCTAAACAAATATTTATTTATTGAATTTTCGCTGTAAACATGAATTTCAAATTGTAGATAAACATAATGCGTAATCATTATGACATTCAGATAATGAGATTATCAGCCAATTTTAAGTCGCTCCTTAATAGTGAGTCTAGATACGGCTTAGCTTAGAAGCAAGCCGGAAGTAACAAACTACTTTCATTCTACTACTTATCAAATTATACCTAGATATATGCGGGATTAAGCAAATAAAAGCTGCTGCATAAATTGAATTCATTGTAGTGCACCATTTGTGAATCATAATATTAATTAAGTTCATTCATAGAAAATCATGAATCTCTCCAAACACAGTAAACTCACGATACCACATGTAAAATAATTGTAAATTAATATAACTTTACATTGTAACACCCAGAAGATACCTAGCGGTTTCGGACTTGTGTAGGGAGTATATTAAGAGCTAAATAGGAATTTTGGGAAAAAAAAAAAACTAGAGAAATAGGAAGTTATATCCTAAGCAAGGGTAAAGTGGAACTTGTCCAATTAGGATATATATGACATAAGAAAAGAATAGATTGGATGCCAAAGTATAATGAGAATAAGGATAAATTAGTAATTGAGCAAAAAGGAGATATGAAAATCCAAAAGTGTAGAGATGGGCCATGAAGTAGGAATTTGAAAGTTAGTGTTACAATGTTAAGGGAGGGTGGGTTTAGGCGGGTGGGGGGCAGTGGGTGCATAAAAGTTCATGAGACAAACCAAAACTCAGATTTTGATTGTGTTTTCAGGCAGAAAGGCAGTGGAGGGGTGGAGCAAGGAAGAGGGGGAGGAGGGAGGAAGAAGAAGAAGAAAAGGAAGGAGAAGGAGGACAAGGTTAGGATCAGGAGTATGGGATCCCCTTTGTTTTGGGTTGCCAGTTATCAGGTCCCATGGAGAAGTGGGTGTGTACATGCAGTTCTGTAGGGTTTTGGAGAGATCACTAAAAACCCTAGATGTTTAGTTTTGGAATTATAGGGGTTTTCCCAATTGGTGTAAAAGTAAACATGGAATCATCAAAAGCATGGTTTTTAATAGGATTGGTGGTTTTTTAGAGTTGAGTTCTTAGATTTGTCCCACTAAGGTTTTAGGGTTTGAAGTTATAACACTCATTTCAATTGTTGTGGAGTTGTTTTAAGATGAATTCCATTGGCAAATTCTTGAGTATATAGATTATAAGTTGTATGATGTTAATTGGTAGCAAAAGTGGCAGAAAAAGAAACAAGTCTGGAAAAATTCAAGGTTTGCTCAGTACCGGGAAATACTCACATTTTCCTGTTCAAACCAATTTTGTATTTTGATCATAACATTCTCATTCTTATCCGATTTGAGTGATTCAGAGTGGCTAATTAAAAACTAGACTGAGGAGAACCAATCATATAAAATAAATGTCCATCAGAATTCTGATTATCATTATTTTAAAATTCACTCAAAGTAGGACCGTATAAGCCAGCGTGGTTCTCAATCGCGAGGAAATACTCACGTTTTCCTGTTTCGACCAGTTTCATATTTTGACAATAACTTGCTCATTTTCTGATCCGATTTGAAGTGATTCAAGTTGCTGGTTAAAAAATAGACTTCCAGAAAAATCATACGTATCTAGAAATAAACATCATCAGGGTTTATGGTTGGCGGGATAAAATTTCTCAAAAGTAGGAGCGTATGTAAGCCACTGTCAGTTTTAGTTTTGAATATAGATTAGCCCGATTGTTTTGGACGTAACGTGAGTTTCGGTGCTCGATTGTGAGTGGTTCATTGGAGGACCCGTGGCGCGTGAGCAAGATGGTATAAAAGAGATAATGTCAAATATAGTTAAAACGGAAAAAAAAATGAAGTAATACAAACTATCCCCTAGATGTAATGTTAAATGGTTTGGTTGTTGAGTGTATGGCTGGTTGGGATGGTCGTTGGTTTGATGGTTACAATTTCTAAATAAAAACAGATTCATAGAAAGAAACAAAGAAAGTTTGGGAATTGAGAGACATCAGTCATTATAAAAATATTGTTTAGTCTCATGATTAACTTGTTTTTAAGTATGGTTGACAGATTTAAATTGTTCTATGAAGTGTTTGGTAAAATGGTGTTTTGATGGATTCAGAAATGGAATTATAGTTTAATGGTTAGATTGTGGTTTCTTGAAAAAGGTGAAAAGGAGACTATCCAAGGAAGGGAAAAGCAGGGTCGACCGAGAAGCAAGCAAAGATGGCGGTGAAATTGTGAGAGTGTAAAAATGATGTTTACAAATTGAGTTTTAAAAGTGAATAATTTTAAATGTTAAAATGAAAAGTTTAATGTAAATGTTATATTGCCTAAATGAAAGGATTTTAATTAAATGAAAAATTTAATGTACATGTTTATCTTTATGTAATATATATATATATTTATGATAAATTATAATGTGTAGTAAAGCGATATTAAAAGAGCATTATAAGAAAGTTCGCCCAATGTAAAAATGCGCTATGGCGCTCTTTGCTGTATATGATTTTCAGCGATAGTAAAGGATTTAAATGGATTTATAAATGTATTTTGATAAATGTTTGCGATGGTTACCCCACAACATATAAGCTTTTATGATGATCGGCCCGAGGTACAGCCCAAGCGTGTAAGGATTTAGAGGGTAAAGTTATAGGTTACTGGATTGGGTGTCTAGATAATATCATGGTGAGGTTAAAACTGGGTGGAACCCTATGCAAAGCGTGAGTTCTCCAGCAGCGTAGTAGTTATATTTGGAATGTATTTATCCCTCACCATCGAGTACCGAGCGTTCGGTGTGTTTATTTCCACACAGGTTCCATCGAGAAAGAAAGAGTGAGGGGGATTGGGAGTAGATGGATTTTAATTTTGTATAAGTATGTATTATAAGGAAAGAAATAAGTTTAAGGTATAAATGTTTAAAGCATAAATTGATTTAATTGTATAAGTATGTTGCCCAAATATATCTTAGAAAAGAAGGAATATTTTCATAGACACTAAAATGTTTTTTTCATTATTGAGTCCCCTCTCCATTAGCTTCCTAATTTGTCTGAGTGGGAGCCTGCTCACTTAGGATATCCTCATTCTTGAGGTTCCTTTGCGCCTCCCCAAGTCAAGACAAGACCTAGGGTCTTTGGTCCAATGGGCATCTGCGGTGCCGGCTGACTGCCAGCTGATTCATTGCAAATCTTGTCGATCCGTCCGTCTGGGTTAGCTCTGAGGCAAACTCAGTGAGGCGAGATATCCCTGAGTGGAAGCCCCTGAGGAATTTGCCGAGAATCCACGAAAATCAGACCTATAAAAACATAACCTCGATTGAACATTGAAGAGATGGCACCACGCATTAGACTAAAGACCCGCTAAGGTCACAGGTTTGAATCTCTGGGAGGCGGAAGGACTCGGTGGGAATGAGGATGTCCCCTAGCCAAGTGGGCTCCCTTTGAAGGGTACCACTGGGGGGTCACGAGGTGTGGACTCCCTTAATGGCTCGGTTGGTACCGAAGATGCTTCCCATTAGACCCAAAGACCCTGGGTCACGGGTTCGAATCTCACAGGGAGGCAGAAGGAACTCCCGGTGGGAATGAGGATATCTATAGTGGGACCCTTTGAAGGAGTGCGAGGGGGTCACGAAGGGTGTGGACCACAATAAAAAGCCTTTTGTGTAGGGTCACCTGGTGACTAGAGGGTGCCGGGTGGAATCCCATCATAAGATATCCTGGTGGCTGGGTTCAACTGGAAGGTCAACCGAGCCAAATCTTTAGTGATGCTGGGCTTCATCTTTAATTTGTGGCTCCTATCAGTTCAGTGCAAGATCACCCCACTGGACTAAGACCTAGTCTAGGGTTGAGATCTCTAGGGGAGGAGGCATGCTGCAATGGCCCGAGCTACTAACAAGTTGGTGCAGATGGCATTAGACTGAGACCACTGGGTCTTACAAGTTGAAATCTGGGCAGAAAAGACTCCAGTCAGTGAGATGTCTTATATTGGGAGACCCAGAAGGGTACCCGAGGATAACGAAAAGGTGTGGACCCCACATTCTGGGTTCTACAATTCATTCATAAATAACCCAGAACATAGGATCTTTGATTTCATGATATTCACTTTTGTCGCTAAATTAATATCAAGTTTATTGTTACTAACAGGATCAATAATAATAGTGATAAAATCACAAAATTAAACCCATCATTTCTCATTTGCCCTTTCTTTACAATCTCTAGATTATCAATGCAGCGATGGTAAAATATTTCCTAATATACGAGAAACCTCACTTGGGCAGGGAGAGGGACCCCTTATATACATGGGTTTTAAAATTAAATTCAAACATTTAAATTTCACCGCTCCATCAGCCGATGCAACTGAACCAATTAATTATACCCGCTTTATTTTTATTTATTAAATTCCTTTTTATCACACAGGTCATATATACTTTATTCTTATAGTGACAACTCGATATGGAGAGCTGCATGAGGTAAGCCGAGGCCAAACATGGTGACAGTACTTCTCTGGCGAAACCCTTACCATGGACTTAGATCGAAATCATTAGGCGTGCCGCTGCTCATCTTTGTGGAAATCTTCATCCCGGCAGTAGTGACAATTAGATTTGTGTGGCCAGCTTGATGCGGCAATGCGGAAGTACGAGTTAAGAAGGATTTGTGTGGGTGTGGGAGCAGTCAAACAATCCCATCTCAAAATTGTATGCGAGCAAATGCCGGAGATCTGCATACCTCTGGCCCCATTCTAAGAAGCAGAGAGTGAAATAATGGAGCTGAAACCAGGTGTGAAACTAAGAAACCCAAAATCAAATCCTCTTTGGTTCTCCTTAACAATCTGCGAGACTGTGATTGGTTGAGGAGGTTGTTTTGCGGGGTGAACTAGGGACAAATGTGCGTGTCTCTTCTTTATATGGAGACAGACCATGAGTCTTCGAAGAGTTGCAAGGGTTGGGGAAAAGGTGTTATAAGGAGATTTAATTTAATTTGGGAGTTCAGAATTGATATGGATTCCATTCTAACATTCTCAGCGGGTTACATAACCTTCTGACACCTATGCAAAGGAAGCTAGAATATATAAATCGGGGTGATGGGTCCTCTTATAGTTGATGGTGTGTTTAGTGTATTACAATATATCAAGTTTCTCAGCACAAACCCTTCAAACTGAATGAATAAACCAATGTGGTTTTGTTCCAGGGTTCTGGAATTTGATTAGCTATTGCTCAAAATAATATTAATAATTTGAAATGTATAAAATCACAAAATATCCAAAGCCCCTGAATAAGGTTTGATTTAAACTATGAATACGTACAATAAGAATTACATCATGGAGACAAGTCCCATTTGTGCTACATGATCAGCCAAAATACTTAAGAGTGTGCTAGATTAAAGTTAGCAATCATCAACTCAATGCTAATGTGTTCAATGACCACTTTCATTTCTTTAACACGTTCTCTTATGGTTAAGTACTTAATGTCGATATACTTGTGACTTCGCTCTTATTGTTCTTAGCCGCCATCGTATCTGAATGATCACGATTACAGCTTCAATGGCCTAGATATAGAATCCACAATCTTGAAAGCCGGATATGAAGCTCTTTAACCTGCCACATGCATGCAGGCTGGCTTCAAAAATGGGATGCAGAGACTTCGACTTCCATAGTGGAAGTGGCGGTCAAAGATGCAATTTCGCACTTCTCAGAACCACGGCTCCATTCAGCTAAGCTTGAAAATATAACCGGACGTTGATTTTGAGAATGTCAACCACGGCCGGCAAAGTCGCATCAGATATGTAATCACCTCAAACTATATGTTCGTCTATACATAAGCATAAATCACTGTTATGAAGGTATCTCATCACCTTCTTTGCTTGCTCTCGGTGGTCCAATACTACAGATTACTTTGATATGTTGCGTATGGAACGGCGGTGCGTGTGGGTTTTGATCTGAACTTGAGGCATACATTAGGCTTCCAATAGCTGAAGCATATGGAATGTTCTTCAGGAGTTGATTCAGCGTTTGGAGTGGACAAAACTGCAGGGGTGTGGGTTTAGGTCAGAAGATCTATCACCCTTTGATAGATTGCTACGCTCGTTGAGAACAAATTTTTCAAGTGCGTCTCTCTAAAACTTTATTGATATAGGTTTCTTAAGACAAACCCAAAATGCCTCGAGATCTTTCCCTGTGGATCTTAATGCCAATGACATAAGATGCCTCACACATATCCTTCATATCAAAGTTCTTTGAGAGAAATTGTTTCACCCCCTCATATATGAGCCCTCACTCATTGCTTACACCATGAGTATTATCCACACATATAACCCTGAAATCAAATCTTGCTCCCATTGACCTTCTAGTATATACATTGATCCATGATATTCTCTTTGAAGCCGAATGAAGCAATGACTTCATGGAATTTCAAATATCATTAGTAGGAAGTTTTTTAATCCATATATGATTATCTTGCTGTTTAAATCATCACGTTCTGCTAAGAAATCTAATAGATTTATTTCATGTAAACCTCTTCCTCTGAATTTACCATTAAGGAATGGTTTGCATCCCATTTGATGTAAATCAAAGTCAAAGGTAGGCAACTAATGCTATGATTGTTCGAAGAGGAATCTTTCTTAGATCTGAGAGAAAAAGGTCTCCGTTTAGTCGATTCCCTTCCTTTGATGGAATCCTTTGGCAACGAGTAACCTTATGTCTCGATGTTTGCCCAGTGAGTCAGCTTCTTCATTTAAATACCCTTTACATCAATGGCTTTTTATACCATCTAAACAACTCAACAAGATCTAAACCTGGAGTTGAGTGCCCATAGAATTCATTCTTCAGCAGGTATTGTACCATGAGTTGGATTCAGCGGAACAGTAGCCGCGTGAAAAAGCATTTTGGATCTGTGCTCGAGCCGTCGTTTATGGTCAGTGCCAGCCATTCTGTCTTAGAATTGTGATTTTCTAACTCTTGTACATCTTCTTAATGTTGCTTCATCATTCTCTTGAGAATTTGTTGATCAGCTTTGTTGCTCAATTGGTTGTTCCAACAATTTTTGGGCTTCTTCATTTGCAGCAGTCTGGGATCAATATTAGCAATATGTGGAACCCCGAGGAAATGGTTGCTCACACTCGGTTGTACTTGAGGGTGTGAATGACAATCAATCTATCACTTGAACCCCTAGAAGGTTGAACTTTCATAATGAGTCCATTGTAGGAGCAGTGGGGCTGAGTCTGCTCCCGATTAAGTCGTTTCATGAGAGAAATTGCATTCTGATTCCCAAATCCAGTGCTGAGATGGATATGTAAATCACCACCAGACCTTTGTTTCTCAGTGACACCTCCATAATGTTCACTTGATTAACTCTTTCTTGTGATTCTCATTCTTACTTTTTGAGCGAGATACTAGAGGTATTTATGTCTCGCAGGCTAGGTTGCCGGCTGACTCAAAAGCGTCTTAGAAACACTAAAAATATGGTTGTGGAGACGAAATTTTTTTATTGCTAAATTTTATTATTGTTTGCAAAAATGTGTTAGCGTGAAAGTTGTTTTTTATGTGCGTCAAATCTTATCCCCTCGTCGCGAAATGTTTTAACAACAGTGATATTTTGTCTTTAATACTTTATGGTGACATAATTTTTTTTTGTCTCTAATAATATTTTGTTACAAAAATATTTTGTTGCTAAATGATCGAAATTTTATTGACTCGATCCTCAATAATAAATTGAATCATTGCCAAATTTAATAAATACATCAACGAAAATTGTAAGATCCGAGAAAATTCCAATTTTCGGAAAAAGGGTAAAACGGAAATTTTGGTAAAAGTCTAAGATTTTCTAGAATCTTACCGGGATGGAAGCCAGTTCTACGTGGAATCATCTCTCGAAATCTGGCTACCACGTCAGAATTTCATCGGAATTAGGAGCGATGCGAATTTCACGTTTCGGAGCACGCGGGATGTGGTGCCCCAAATAAAACAGGTTTAAGGGGACATGTGATGTGACTCAAAGTCACCTACAAGCAGTAATAGCTGTGACGCATTGCGTGGAGTGGAGGCGATGAAAAATGGGTGGGGAACAAGATGGGGTGCAAGGTATCAAAAATCTAGAAATGGGGACATGGTGGGGTGTTTGAGATTATAAATAATCAGCAAGACAAAATTGATGATAAACTTTACAATTTGAAGCCAAAAGCAGACCGTAGAAGCTAGAAGGGAGGTGATGGCTGAATTTTGATTTTGGGAGAAAGACACACTTTTCTCTTTGCATGGGTTCAGGTGACCGGATGCGTCATTCTACTCGAGTGGGCAAGAAGTAAAGTTGATTACTCGTGGACTCCGATTTGTGACAGATTAAGAACTTCTTCAGTGAGATCTTCTACTTGTGTTAATCTTTGGTTAAGAGCCATGTAAATGGTTATGAATATTCCCGAGACTTGTTTTAGCCATAAGTCGGTCTCAAAGCTTTGAGCAAGTGGAAGAATTCCTATTTATTGTGGTTGTGAGCAGTAACCAGGGTTTCCTTTGTTCACATGAATAACATGTAAATTTTGAATTGACGAAAATAATGTTTGGTTGAGTGATTCAAAATAGATTGCTCGTGTTTGTTAATTAGCCCATGTAGGCTAATTTTTGGTGTAGTGATTGTGAATTTGCATAACATGTTTTATGTGATTTAATTATGTTGATATATATGCATGTGAATATATTAGCTTAGATATTGTTGGAATTGACATCATGCATTCATATACACTCAGGAGCACCTAGAATATTAAGGTGAGGTCATATGTTGCGAATTTGAAAAACAGCGTTTTGAAAGGAATTTCCAAAAGATTTTCCGAAGAATTGCTTTGGAGGAACCGTCAACAGTCGCCGGATGAGCGCAAGTTTCGGGAGGTTATCGACGAATTAAGCGCTCGGAGGAACGGTCAATATTCTTATGCGAAGTCGAGAACAAAAGCTTTGTTTGAAAGCCCGGATGTTGTTGCTCGCATATTAAACGCGGATAGCGTGAGAAGTCGGTGAGGACTTCGAGACACAGGTTTAGGCATGAACATTCGGAGTGATTCATAAAAGTGGCAGATATGATTGTTTGCCATGACATGCACTTGGGTGGGGTAACCCATGTAGGAAATTATCTCTTGAGCACCTCGCCTGTCGAGAAGAATAGCCATTTCGAGGGTCACGGGGGCGATCGGAAGCGGCACTCGTGAGCGGTTTGAGAAGAAGCGAACTTGTGGCTTTGCCCCATTGTTAAATAACATGTATTAGAACTCTGTGAATTTTAATATATATTTATATTAAGGGTAATCATGTTAACTCTTGAACCATGTAAAGATAGTTGGTTGGATATTTTGTAAAGGTATTAATGCGAAGTCCAAGTGGTCATTTATTTGCTCGTATCCTTAGACTCGTGTCAGTCATTGTTGATTATTGGGACGTGTTGCCATTTGTTAGAAAACAAGATGCAAGAGAGCTACCATCCAGATTTTCGTGAGTGGTGTGGGGTTACCCGGCATTCACTAGTATTCCGCGGGTTGACGGGTTGTCAATCTGGGACCCCGGTTTTGGGCGTCTAGAATTTCATGATTCCTGGCTAATGGATTTTGGAAACATACCAAAGTATAATTTTGTTTACTTTAAATGGTTATTTGAAACAAAACTTTGTTTCCTCTCTGCAAGATGTTAATGTCATGTTGCTGAAAGAATGAAAATAAGTCAGGATTCACTATTAAAGTGAGCTGATGTCATTGTTTTCATATAATACTTTAATGTCATAATATTTTTAATTAAATATTTTCAATATTTAAGTTTAAATTATAGAATTTAATTAAACAATTTTTTTGATAACTATTCACTTCCCTTCCCATGCATGGCCTAACTTTTTAAACCAATTGAAGTAAGGCTTATTGGTAAATCTAATTAAACAATTAAATTTATGAAAAATTAGTTATTACATAAATATTAACTTCAAGAAAATGAATTATAGAGGTAGAACAATTTTAATACATAATTTATTATATGCATTAATACAAAAAATACATTTCCTCATAGCATATAAAAATAAATAAAATAATAAATATTAATATATTCATTATAAGTAGTATCCAAAATAATATATAGCAATTGGCATTAATATTTATATAATGTGCTGAATTCCAAGCCTAAAAATAAAGTACCAAGTAAACTAAAATATGTACAAATATGATAACACCCAAAAATAAATGAAAAGGTATGATAAACTAAAGTACCATACATATAATATATATATATATATATCCTAAAAAAACCAAAACCAAGTGCTAATGGAGAAATGTTAATAATTGCCCATAAACAATGTATTATATGAAGAAAATAGGCTTTTCATGCCCATTGATTCATGTATGCATCCATTGATGCATTACTCTAACAAAACTAGATAATTAATCTATTTTGGTTTGTTAGCTTTGGATGCAAGCCATTTGACTATGGATGAGCTCATGATGCTCTAAGATCTTTCTCTGATTCCCTCCAATGTGATTTAGAATGTAGACAATAGATGATTGATGATGATGAGGTGTTTGAGGACCCATGACTTAGGCCATTTTTGCATCCAAATCATGCTAACACTTAGACTTGTATATCAACTTCTCTTTACCACCTTTTGCCACTAGTTGCTTTAAATATAACAGTTTTCCTATAAATATAAAGAAAAGTTAAAAAAAATGTAAAGACAGCTCAGACAAATGAAGAAAAGTTCCAAAAAAGCAAAAGTACATTTTGAGATCAAATTAACAATACCTACAAATCAATATAACTTAGCTTATTAAATTTAAAAAGTTTAAAATATATATTAATATTATTTGTAATTTGATAAGATTTTGGAGAAGTTTCATATTTATTTCTGTGCTTTATGTGTAATTTTTTTCAGCCATATGTAAAATCATAAATTTGATAAAACTGATTAATTCATTTTGTATCAAACATTTCAAGCATCAAATAGAAATTGCAAAATCTCATGTTGAAAGCGATTATGTATAGTGGTGTAGTTAAAATATAAGTTACAAAAAAATAAAAGAAAAAAAAAAAATTTAAGCAGACATAAATAAAATTACTTAGTTCTATGAGCTTGGAAGAATATGAGCAAGATATAGAGCGATAAAAAAAAACATCTAACAAAAAAAAAAGTAAATAAGTTCATCTTGATATACCAAACATGGGGATAAATTTAAACCTTCAAGTCTAACAATATTACAGTACAATATCTATAAAATATAAAGAACCAAAATAAAGGAAAAAATCAAAACTCAATTAATTTTTTAATAGAGTCTAATTCGAACCCCTAACTACAAGAGTCAAGGTTTCATTGCCCCAACTAAATTTTGAAGTAATTTAATCTCCTAATTAAAACAATAATTATGAATATAAACATATAGAGACATAGAAGAGTGAAACATTGTTGAAAGATTTTCCAAAAGAGTCGATGTAGTGGTTGTGGAATGTGAAACCAAAAGAAATCTTATTAAGATTGCCCCTTTAGTCATGGTTCATATTAACACCCTACTTAAGTTTACTAACTATTTTCTTTATTTCGTAAAGTAAAAGGATTAAGTAATAAACAATAACATAATCATAAAATGCATATACAAGCAATCAAAATATATATATTTAAGAATTCAATTTTATTACTTTAAATTCATCCATACATATATTTTCAATATATCTTTATTATAGCTAATAATGACTTATTCTAATAAATAAGTTATGTGCACAACAAAAGATTCTTTTTTATAAAGAAAAAGAAATTGTCCTACTTCAAATTTAAAATTGTAGTCATTGTGTAGACGTACGGTGTTTTCAAATGAACATTAGATACAAAGTTACAATTGTTTCGAATGAACATTAGATACAAGTGTAAACAAGACATGCACATGCATAAATTCTAGTAGATTTTCATTCACCACCAATAGACATAATTAAATTCAGAGTTGCTATTAAAATTATCAATTTCATTTACTTGGTTTTCAAGTTTATTAATCCACAACATGATTTTGACTTTCCAAACGTCACACAAGTCCATGATGCAGTGATTGGTGACAATTAATAATTCACATTTAAAAAAAAAATGGCAATATGATATCATGACAATGATTATCATATCTGACCAAATAATGATTATCAAGGCAGTCTAAATAACCTAAATACTAAAAATTTAAATCAACCTTACAACTACTTATATTAAATGGAAATGTCTATTTACTCGTAAAATGGCTCAAATAAGTTTAACACAATATAAGGTAGTATATATGACAACAATTTTATGTTCTTAGTACCATTTCCTAATCATAAATATGCTAAATTAATTTAAGCTCAAATGTATGCAATGTTGCTAGTAAAATATAATAAGTATCTCCTATACCAGTTAAACCATATAAGGGAGCACCATTTATATGATTTAAAATTAAATTGTATTACTGGAATTCATTTAAAGTTGCATACCCACTTGATTAATTAATTAATTCAAACCATAACAAAAAAGGAGGAAGACATACTTCAAAAATCACATTCTCAACCATATAATCTAAGATAAAAGAACTTGAGGCTTAAGCTGTAGTTTTGTGGAAAAATATCAGCTTCTCATGACCTATTCACGAAGTGAAATGCAAAAATATAGTAAATGGAGAATTGAGTTAGAAGATCAAAAAAATTAGCAATTAATTTTAATTATCTCTACCACAAATTTGGTAATTTAAGGATAAAAATTATTCTTTATGTCGATTAATAATAGGTACAAAACAAGAGAAAGAGAGGTTAAAACTACACAATTGTATGTAAATACCAATGGCAAAGTTTCAAATTCGTGCCCCATTTCCTAGGGTCAGATTGATAACTTTAGTCATATGTGAAGCAGAATAATAATAGAATGGGTATAACACCACTCATGGTAGGCGGAATGTAGTTTTGAAGTGGGACTAACACAAATTGTGACTGTGTGCTGAAGGTTAACGCAGAAACGTTGCTGGTTGCAGCTGTGGATGATGATTTGAGGAGTGACAAAAACGGGCCAGCCATCAATACTCATCAAATATATCTAACCAAATATATTACATGGTTCAGGTTTTGTTTCAACTCTTAATTCTTATATATTAAAATTTTCCCAGTTCTAACCATATGTTATACAAATACCAAAGCAGCAATCGGCTTTCTTCGAAGTGACCTCAGGTGTGCTGGAAGTCTCAAGTGCCTCACATTTTCACGAAAATGATGATCCTCAGCAGGAGTGAGCAGAACAGATGATGAGACTTCACACATGGGTTACTCCCACCTAAGTGCACACATCATGAGGCGAGGCAGTGGGTGGAGCAGTTTTGGACACTCCTCGAGATATTTACATGACCAATCCGAAGTGTCCAGGGAGTCCTCACTTGAAGCTCCCTCACATATGCCTAGTGGGATGTGGAGTAAAATATCGATTTTCAAAACAAAAGTTTTTGTTCTCGAAAAACTCACTACCGAATTCGATAAATGATGGACTACCCTCCAGGAGTGGTGTTGGATGTTTTCTCCCGAAACAGGTCAAGAGGGTCTCATCCAAAGTGATCATTGGACAACTCTCGAGAACTAATTCTTTGAAAAATCTTCCTTGAAGTTCCTTACTGTGAGCGACACCACAGTTTCACTTTAATTCCATATCATGCACTTTCATACTCCTAATATTCTAGGGTGCCCTAGAGGCATATGGAATGCATGATGTAATCCCAAAACATTCATGCTAATATATTTACATGCATATATATTAGCATAATTGAATTCAAACAATCATGTTATTAAATTCATCAATAGCACCAAAAATTAAGCTCCACATGGGCCAATTAGCAAACACAAGCAATTCATTTTGAATCACTAAACATCATAAAAATTCACACACACAAAAAAATCACGTCGTTTAAAGCTGGCTGGGTGAAACCCATAGGTTGTACTTGCATTCCACGACCTCGTGGGGTTATAATGAAAAGGTTTGGAAGGGTTTGAGACGATTTGTGACTAAATCAGCTCTCGAGAATAAATATAACCATAAACATGGCTCTTGAATTAGTATCATAGTGGAAAAAAGTCCATGCATATTGAGTTATTGGAATATGGATGGGTTGATATAAGTGACATGCCTGTGGATGGACTTTTATTTTGTTACTCTGTAGAAACAAGCTGGTCAGAATGGCCGAAAATCGGAGAGAAGGGCTCTCTTTCTCTCTAAAACACAAAACCCGACCACCTGTGCCTCCACTTTGCACATTTGTGTCTCAAATGGGAAGATGGAACACTATTTGGCTTTTGTCTTTCTCTGTCAAACTTTCCATTAATTCCACTTATGTCCCCTTTGTCTTGATTTTTTGATGCCGGCGCAAATCTAAACCACTCATTTCCATCATCTCTCTAGTCATCCTGTATATGTCCTGTGGTATGTAGTAGGTGACTTTGTCACATCACATGTCTCGAAGAGCCGTTTAAAACTGGCCGACACCGGGGTGTATGTGTTGAGCAGGGAGTCAGGTTAATGGCTCCGTCAGCACAACGGAATGCGTGAATGTCGGGTAACAGACACCGCTCCACGAAAATCGGCGGAGTCTCCTTTGTGCGGGGAGGCTCTGCCCCGAGGTACAGGCCTATCCCAACAAGTTTACAATGACCTAAGGTGCAAGGTGAATAAAATAATGGCCATAGGCCCCTGCATCAATACTCCTAAACCATCAACTATATACAATAGTTCAGAGTTTTTGTCACTCTTAATTCAATATATATTAAAATTTAATTCTAATACATGTTATACAAAATCAAATGCAAAGCCACAACCAGACTTTCTTCCTAGCAGCGACCTCCTAGTGAAATTGTAGGTCCTGTCACCCTCTTGTCACTTTGAAATGGTGATCACGCCCGACGAGGTGAGCAAAGCCCAATGAGTGATAATTTCGCTGCGCCAGATTTACTCACTCACCTAAGTGCATGTTATGACAGGCAATCGCATTCAAAATTAAGTTCATGAACTTACTCAGATATCTACATGCAAATAATATTGTCGAGTCCTCACCGACTCCCTCACATATGCCTAAGCCAAATGAGAGTTAAAATCATAGTTTTAAAAAACAAAAGCTATTTGTTCTTCCGAGAAACACACTCTGAGATTTGGTAAAAATATTGGACAACCCTCAGAAACCCGAATGCGTGGATAACCACCAAAACAATTCATGGAGCCTCGATGTGAATTGTTGGTTAATCTCCCAACACAATTCTTTGGAAAATCAAAACCACATCGAAATTCTTTCACAAACATTTTTGTTTTTGTTCCATTCGTATCGTCTGACTCATCACCCTGTATTCTAGGATGTGCGGTGCGCTATAGATACTGATATGCCAATTCAAATAATTTATGCTGAAAGTACAGTTTCACGTGAATATGTTAACATGGTACTCACAACATCCATGTTATTCGATTTTCACATCAATAACCCTTAGGGATCAAAAAGCTCTGTGGGACAGTTAAACCTAAACAATTGTTTTGAATCCACCCACAAATTTATTTCGTTGTGAAGAAAAGTACATCACTATTCATGTGAGCAGTGGGGAAACCCTCGGGTTACTGTTCATGACCACCAAATTTGGGATTTTTCTCCACTCGGTTCAAAGGTTTTTTTGAGATCTTGATTAATTTAAATCAAGGGCGTGGATAATGGCCTAACAAAATGGGCGTGGAATGTGTGAAGGATAAGGCCAGGTGAGAAAGATCTCTCTTGGGGTTGTGGGACTCCACTAAATCAAATTCTTATCGTGGCTGCTCGCGCGTGGGCGGCTTGCTTCTTACGCTCCGCCGAGAACCGGCGGTCGATAGCGCAGTCTAGAAGAATGAATCCTTCTCTCACTAAAACTCAAAATGCCCAGCCATTGCCCATTTACAGCCATTGCACGTTTTTGTGCTCAAAATGAAGAAGATGAACTCTCTTTATTCATCTTTAGATGTATTATCATTATAGGTACCGCAATTCCCCATCATGTCCCTTTTCTTGATTTTGACACTTGGCGCAATCTGGGCGGGTCATTTCCATAAATCCTCTCTAATCTTGCAGCATGTGTCATGGAGTACGTAGAAGTGACTTTGTCCACATCCGTGTCTCTTAAGCCCGTTTATGGCACGGACACCCGGTGCCTCGAAAAAACTATCTGAAATTTCCAGATTGTCTCGAGATTTGTGAATTAAACGTGGTAGCTAGATTTCTCGAGAAGCTTGAGTTCCAACGGTGAAATTAGTTTAGATCATCAGAGATCTAGAAAATTTTTGGGTTTTGACGAAGTACCATTGTTTTCGGAAAGATTGGGACGCTTTGGATCGCCTCAGCCTCGAAAACGTGAAGTCACAACTATCAGGAACAGGTGAAGTAAACGATCGTAATAAATTCGAAGACGGACTGGTGAAGATCTGTTCAATCGTTTACGAATCTAAAAAAATTCTCTTGCCGAATGAAACCATTTACCATTTTCGAAAATTGGAATTTTCTCAAGTCATGCCTGTCCACTCATGAAAGGATCTGGGTGCGAGAAATTTTGTGCGATCTAGCAGATCACATACATATGCAACGTGCACTATACCATGCATATAAACTTGTCATTAAGTAAACAACTAAACCACTGATACCTTCATCCATGAAGGGATAGGTGATAGTAATATCCTCGCGCTCCGCGTTGGCTCCTCCACTCCACTGGTCTTTGCCCGTAACACCCTCGCTGCTGACGGTGTATATCAAATTGAAACGATCCAGGCTATCATAATGCTGCTGGTCCACTCCTCGAAGGTCCCATCAATTACCAACCTCTATCTCTCCCCCAATCCACTACATGAGATTTGGATATGGGTATACCTCAGACATGGAGATGTGAAATACAGTGGATGTTTGTGTTTTGATGATTAGAGGCCAATGTGATTGTGTTGGTGTACCTACCCTCTCAGAATATCTCGAAGAGACCACGATAAATCTTAGCTGATGAAGAACTAAGGCAGCCTGAACTTTGTGCATATATATTAGGCATCTATTCCAAGAAGGCGTGATCTCTAACCTCTCGAACTCTAAGTCGACGTCGTACATGTATAAAGCTCTTCTGCCCAGGCTCTAAGCCATGTGAGAAGGCATTGTCGTATCAAACTCACCTTCTCGGAGGTGGCTCCCTAATCAAATCGGGACCCATTGATAAAGGCTCTCTCCCACCTCGATCCAACTTATATCACATTGATCTGCATGGCCTCCAGCCTCAATGTCTCATGTAGCCATTTGTATACTTGCGATAGCGTTTGTTGTGGTCGAATTCCACACTAAGAACAATGCTCTTCCAGTACAATCAGATCCAGGGCCTTAGGCAGTTGTGTGGCGGCGTGTGGTCATGTAGGAGCCCGACCGGACGCGTTCGCGTGGGTGGAAAGTTAATACTCATGGTCAGTCGTGTGCCCATAGCCTTTTGGAAACTCTACGAAAAGTCTGCCGTGAAACCTCGGTCTCTATATTTGAGCACTATGGATCTTACAGTACTCCATGTATTGAATGATCTCTCAAATGTACAATCGGAAGAATCTCTCCAACGTGAAAGGAGTCATCACTTACGACTGCAATGTGGTGAAACACGTGGGCCGGTCAAGCGTCAGCGTCCCCCTTTGCGTAATATCTACGGTGTTAGGGTGACAGTCAAGATTATGAAATCCATCAAGTGACGTGCTCCACTTCCACTCATTGCCTTCGATAGCTAAAATCTTCTAAGCCAAGTGCCAGCATCGCCTGTGACACATGAGACATCGTCGAACAAAAGTCCCTACGTGTTTCTTCATTTCCACTCCCGAAGTCTTGTGACAAAATATCTGGTACATCTTTGTGCCACTGGATGTCTGACAAATCGAGAGCGAGTGAAACTCTGAGAATCTCCCTCTCTCCAAATCGATCAATTGGGAACCACTGCTCGTCCTCTATAGAAGACTGCACATGTCTACCTGGGCAGTCCAGCCATAAATCACAGTACCCTGACTGTGCCGGTCCTTGATGGACACTATCTATGCGTCCTGCCCCTGGGACTCAATCACTCTGCTCAAAAAAAGAGGCTGGTGTAGCCACTAAACTCCCAAGTTTGACTCACATTCTGTGGACCAGAACCTAAATGCAGATTTATAACTGTACAAAGGACTATTGTCTAATCCCCGGCAACGGCGCCAAAAACTTGTTCGCAGAACCAAAACACAAATACAATTTATGTCACTGGCCACCAAGGACTATTGTCTAATCCCCGACAACGGCGCCAAAAACGATGTTATGCTATATAAAACCACCAATCTCTTAGAATTAGGATTTTAAGGTTTGGTTTTGTGAGATGATAATTACGAAGTGCAGTGGAAACAAGTAACTCTAAAATGGATTTAAGTCCGGATATCGATCCAGTCTCAAGAATTTAAATCCAACTACCTGACTCTCAATTTCCATACTATTTGGGCCACAAAATGATAGTAGGATCCAGCTTGCATTAAGGTGTTGGAAAATTAAAAAGCGAACAAAGGAAAATAACAACATTAGAGCTTATCTTCCGGAAAGATAAAGAATAAGATAATGAATTTTCTAGTAAGAAATTCGGATTACTGAGATAGTTGAAAGTCATGGAGGACGCGTCAATACCGACGTTATGAGTTGAGACTTCGTGCAGTTCCACATGGTGTTGCGTTAGGGGTTGCATTTGGGTTGTCATGCGATTTCAAAAAATACGTCCCAGGAGGCGTTATGGTGGCGGTGGGATGTATCAGAATACATGAACTGGTATCATGCCTGACACGATTCTCGAATACAAGAGAATTAGATAACTGCACCGGGGACTTCCTAGTGCGGATATTTTCTTTTGCAATACTTCATACCATTTTATGGACACATGAAAACCTTAGCTCCAAGTTATGATCCAACAGGATAGCCACAACTAGGTACTCCTCTCTGAAATGAATAAATAATATTTTTCCATGATTGATCTAGCTAACAGGATTGGCCTGCGCTATCAGGTGAGGTGAACTCTTTCTTGTTTAAATAGATAACTCATTCCCAGCTGGTTCTTGATTTCCAAGTGAGAGGTTTAATCTGAACTGGACTTAAACTGAAAGGATCTCATGCCAACAAGGTTGGCATACCTTCAAAAGGCATACATTACCCTCAGAATCTCTTCCTGTGTCCTCGGAGGACCTCTCCTTGAAATCGAGCAATGAAGCAAATCTTAACGGGTATAAAGACGTGTCGGATCCAAGACAATAAACCCAAAACAGTAAATTCATTAGCGGGAGGTAACAAATTTCATTGTAAACAACTACGGGAAGATAAAATTCGACCTGCGTTCCTTGATGGAAAGTTTGGATTCTCGATTGCACAGATTACGCGATCACGGCATTCCTCGTCCCTTAAGAATAGCGCAATTTGAGAGCTAAATATTGAATTCCAGAAATTTAATGCAGAAGACTTCCAAGACATTCACGAGGTAGTAATTTGAAAGAGGTGAATTAAATGACCGACTTGGCTCAAGCGATAACATCGATTCAAAATACAGCGAAAATAAAATACGAACATGAATGATTATACCAAGCAATGAATAAAAAAGAAAAAAAAGGAAAAATAAGAAAATAGACTTCGGGTATCCGGACCTCTGCGTACTGTGGCCCATGGCCCCTTTAATGAGTTGGATAGGCTGGCGTATTTATAGGAGTTCTTCAATTGGGCCCTAATCCCAATGTAACTTTTCTTTGTGGATTTTGAGTACCAGACCCAAGTCCTTTGTTCAAGTGAGCTTCAGTTTCCTTATTAGTGGCATCGTGATGTCGCGACATCAATTTCACGTCGCGACCTCGGCTCCTCTATGTAACCTTGATTTAGTCATTCTTGATGTGCGACGTCAGTATCTTGTGTGAGCATCTTCTCACGTCTTGGCGGGTTTGAATTGCATCTCGATGTCGCCGGCTGTCCCGATATCTTATTAGACCTCTGAAAGCTCAAGTCATCTACGATCTTCAAGCGATGTCTTTGGATGTCAGCGACATCAATCTCTTTGTCGACATCATCTTAAAGAACCGTGAGCTGGTGGTTGCTCATGTTGTCAGCGACATCAATATCCCACATCCCGCGACATCTCTTTATAGCTACCTTCACCATTGATGCGGGTACGTTCCTGATGTCACGACATCCCGATATCTTGTATCGCGACCTCACCTTAAGGGCTTAAACCTTCAAGCAGAGCCCGGTCTTGTGGGCGCGACTTAAAGTTGGGTAGGAACCTCCGGGAGGCTTGGGGTTAGGCAATACATCAGTCCAAACCTCTCATAGCTTAAAGTGTTTTACGTTGTGTGACCTCTTATCCTAGTCCGCGACATCAAGCTCTTCATCAGCCGACTCTCCCGAAAATCTTTGTCGAAGGTCTTTCTCTTAAGCTCTGGTTGCCACTTATTTGCTATCACGGTACTTCTTGCATCCATGACACCATCAAATTCCTTCAATTCTCGCGGTGTCGCGACCTTAGAATTTAAGTATACAAACCAAATTTGCATCAATAAAATCCAGCCAATTGTTTTTCGTTTACTGCTACGCCATTCGTGCACTTTTCCTCCACTTATTCTTGTATTTTCTCACGCATTTTCTTTCTTCCATTTTGCACTAATAACCAGATGGGTGAGGTTTCTTCATCATTCTGCAAGTAATTTATCTCTTTTGATATGAAAGTGAAAAATGGACTAAAAATGAATGACACTAAAAATCAAACTCCCCAAACTTAAAGTTTTGCTTGTCCTCGAACAAAGAAAAAAGAAATTGTTTATTACTCGAACCAAAAATAGACTTGAACATTTTATGAATTTTGTTACCGCGGGTGGGCATTGTTCGACTACTATTGCAGAAATACCAGCGTTGTCTGTACATCTAACTTCAAGTCGATTCAAAGGTTAGTCTCTACTCTTTATGCTATACAAGCAAACATCTTTGAATTCTTTAACAATACTTTCAAACTGGATCCACAATTTAGATAATAGATCATTTTCCTTTCTCATTTATTTATGAATGGCACAACTCATGCTAAGTTCTTCACCATTTACCAGTTGTTTCCTTTCTACCAGTTCATGACTTTTTTCTGATCTCTCATCATGAAATAATTTGTATAAAATCTGTCGAGGTCTTTTGGGCTTTTTATTGTTGAAACTGTGGGTAATGCAGGTAGGATGGAAGAATTTTAGGTTAAGATTTAGACCTTTTTATACTCCTCTTCTGCCCTTCCATCTTTCTTGTAGTTTCTATAATAAGCTCTAAACTTCATGTTTACAGGATATCTCTTTGATTCTTCAATTCAGAACTAATATACCCCTATTTCACACTTGTAATTTCACTAGAGGAACACCCATGGTTACTTCTCTATCAAAGATTAATGATGTTTTGGCTTAGACTTGGCGCAATGGCGGGACTTGGTTCTTAACTCTAATGGATAACTTTGTCAAAAATCACAGTACCAGCCCCCTAAAGGCTTTGTGTCTGAGTTGGAAGTGCAGAATAAGCTTTGTCTACTAACCTTCTTTTAGTTTGTGGCACTCCTTACCTTTTAACTGGTGCCAGAAACAGGGTTCCTCAAAAACATGATCCCAAATGTTTCTTCTTCCTTCTTGAATTCCTAGGTAATCGTGTTTTTTCTTGGAAAAGTTTGAATTTTCCTTGGATGGGTTGGGGTTCCAGACCCAAACACGATTTTTGAAAAATCGCTGTTCCCAGCTCAATACCATGGAACTAAGATTTAATATCGTGACATATTATCAGGGATGAGTGGGATGAAGCCAAGACACAATCAGAGATTGACGAAAATTGAACCTTCAATAGGAACATGACTTGTATCATCCTAGGATTTAAGCCTCAATCGACCAATCTAACAATTCTAGAATTTAGATTAAACATTTGTGACTCTTCATAGGTATCTTGACTCATTTTATTATGAATGGATAAGTTATTGATATTGGATTCTTGACTTCACAGTTCTTCCTGACTCAAAAATATCTTTTGTTCATAAACACCAATAATACCTGTATCTATGGACTTATCGATTAAACATAAATATTTTTTTCTCATGTTTCAAATTAACTTCCACCTCATGCATGTTTTGACATATATTTTTACATTGAAACCAATTCTAATCTATGCACTTCAATTCATTCATTATTACATCTGCAGATTTTATTCATAGGATTATTCTGCTGTTCTAATCATTCTTCTGAAAGCAAAACAATGTGAAATCAAATAATTCAACTTAACACACAACAATTCAATATAAATTTTTTCATTTTATTACTGATTTAATTCTATGACCAGGTTGGATACACGATTATGAGAGAAGGATGGTAATGAAAGTTAGGCTGAGGGAAAGTCTATTTTTTCTTTGAAATATCCGAGAACAGATGTTGGGTGGATTGAGTCTAATGTACCTAGATGGGCTGAAATTCAAGGAATTTTCATTTCTCTTTGCTTTCCTTTCTCTTCTTGGTTTCCTTCTCCATTTGTTCTTCGAGGAAAATCTCATTAGAGAGATCAACCTTTCTGTTCAAATCATCCTGCCTCTTTCCCAAGCCATTCATTGTATTTTCCATTTCAGTCATAACCTCTAGGAATTGCTTGATTATTTGTTGTCAGTCTAGAAGTTTTCCGGCCATTCTTTGCGCTTATAAGGATTACCGCATCTTTGCTTCATGTCTCTATACGTCCAATTTCTCCAAAATCCCTTTTGTAGAGACTTGTATAAAGCACCAGATCGCTGACTTACTCCCAAATTTGATTTCTTCATGCGTATCTCTTTCCTTTATCATAGATTAGAGTTTGAAGAATCCCAGGCTCAAAGGCCGGTTGTTGTAAAAGCTCATGGCGAGTTTGAGTTTACCCTTGAAAGATGTGATCTCTTCCACCC
The DNA here is from genome assembly GCA_016808115.1 of Tetrastigma voinierianum. Taxonomy (NCBI): domain Eukaryota; kingdom Viridiplantae; phylum Streptophyta; class Magnoliopsida; order Vitales; family Vitaceae; genus Tetrastigma; species Tetrastigma voinierianum. The sequence continues at coordinate 88,127 of JAEQBH010003182.1, read as the reverse complement.
TTCATTTCTTTTTAAACTCTTCCCTTATGCTTCAAAATTCTTCCCATCTTGTTCTTCTTTTTCTTTTCAATTCTTTTCATCTCCCACTAACATTCTCTTTTCTTTGTAACTCTACTTTATGCTCCTTTTCTTTTCTGTTAGCTCTTCCTCCAATTCTAGTTCTTATATTGAGATCTTTATGATAACTTTATGAACTCTTTATTCTTTTGAACACGATAGCTCTCTCCATAATATTTCTATGAGACTTTGTTTAATTGGAGTGTTTCTTCTTGTGCAGACTTTATAGTTTGTTTTTATTTCATGGGGCATTGAGGTTGGAAGAGTCATTAGAACATATGCTGCAATCTTTTTCATATATGAAGCATTCTTAATCTTATTTATGGGTGAGTTTCTGATTCTCTTCTTGATGTTGACATATCTTATAGTTCTAACTCTGTTCATCTGAGAAATATGGGCTCTTTCTATCTTTGTTCTTCAGAAAATAAACACTTACCTCTTGTTTGACCTTCTTCAGCATCTGTGGAGGGTGGGACCGGGGACTTTAACTGACTCTTCCGTTAACCACTGCTGACTTCGACTGAGCGTCGGCGTTCGGGCGGAAAATGGAACGCTCGCGTTTCTTTGCGATCCGCTGATGGACTCTCGATGACTGGCCGATCTCTTGCGCTGAACGTAGCATAAATCGACTGCTTTTACGTTCGCCCTAATCATTCGCGATGATTGACGAACGATAAAATCGCCGCTGACGCCTGGTGACGCGTTCTGGAATTAACGCTGACGCGCTCTCTTCGATTAACACGCCGCCTGGTGAGCTGGCGATCTTCGCGGTGGTTCAAGTTGCCGTGTTGACCGCACGCCTATATCAAGCTGGTTCGTTGCTGAGCAATGATGGAATATGTAGAAGCGATCGTCGTGTTTGCTGCATGGGGTTGAGACTCTTGCTGGGTTAACATTCTGCCACAGTTTGGTTGTGAGGCTCTATATCAACATCTATCAGTCTCAGCCAGAGAAAGAGTCAGGACTGATCTCTAACTAAGCCACACGCCGCCTGTTGCCAGGATAGCTTGCTGGGATCTAAAATCACTTCACACACACTGCCTCTTCCACACCATACCACTCCACGAGGTTCATGGACTTGTCTTTTGTCCCAGCATCTCTCTGCTTGCATATTTCCCGGCAGATCTCGTCTAGCTGTTCTCCTTGGCAGGTTTCTTTGTTTATAGTTTGTTTAGGTGTTCCTCTTAATCTCGTCTGGGTTAGAGACCGGGGTGGGAATTTCAGCCATCGGAGACAAGGAAGCTTTTGAGAAAGTTTTGGAATGCTAGGGTTCGGAGGGTTGAGATTCGGAAGAGGCCAGTGAATGGTTATAGGTTGGAGTGAATGAAATAGTTTCCAAGCCCCATTGCAATTCAATCAATGTTTGTGGGCTAATTAATGCTTCAATTAAAATTATTAGCGACTTCAATTCGCCTCTTTTATTTGAGGTCATTAAATTTGGGGCTTTTTAAGTGATGGTTGGCACATGTCGCACTTTATCGCGACCTACAATGTCTCCGCAGCAATCGGGGTTCTCCGGGATTTGTTTGATGTGGCGACAATCCTTCTTCTTTTTGAAACTTAATTCACTGTCGCGACATCACTGTGGTGTCGCGACATGTATCTCCCTTCCTCCATACTCACTAATTGTTCTTTCCAAACTAGTCACGACATCAATGTTTTGTAGGACAAACGACTTTGTCGCGACACCTTCTTCTTTAGTGTTGACGAGTACTTAATTCAATGATTTCCAAAACTTTGAATTCTCTTGTTGTTTCCCTAACAGTTAGACATCTCTTCGGGCATATTTTGGCAAGATTTAACAATTAATTCAAATATATCTACAGAGGTGGGTTGAGGAGAAGTTACTCCCCCTTACTATGCATGTCGCGACTCTTGCTTGAGGTTGTGGAATTATCACTGTGGTGCCCACTGCTATATCTTCTTGATTCAGAGAGAATCTTTGCAATAACTGAGAGATTCTGGTGAAGCTGTTTGTTTAAAAATCATATATCAACCTAGAAATCAATCAGCCTATTCATCTGACCTTCAAAAAAATCTTAAATTTAATTGAATTTGTCTGTTGAGTTCTCTATTGTTTGCTGGAGTTTTGGTCATGTTTGGACTTGTTTGTTGTGGTTCTTCATTCTTTTCCCTCAGGCCAGTTCAGGTTCTTCCACACCTGCCTCTTTCTCTACATTGAGAATAATGCTAACCTTTGTCAAACTGACCTTGAATTCTTCCGTTGTCGGTCTTCGATGTTCTTTGCTCCCAAATGTAGTACCGATACCCACTTTGTGGCCCGCTCAATTCTGGATTTTAATTTCCTGGCGCAACTTCGGTCTAGAGTGAGCGACCTGTTCCCTGTTCACGAACTCTTTCCTCGAGTTTTACGATCATGCCATTTCTTTGTCTTGTCTTTGTATATTCCTAGCATTGTCATAGGCTTCATTTCACCAGTTCTTCTAATTCAGACAGTTAGGTAGTCTTTCTTCCACTTGACCTTAAATGAAGTTTAACTTCTTGATGGCCCACATTGCCTTGTATTCTAATTCAAGAGGAATTAGATAACATGGTTTCCATAGAAACGACTCTGGGGACATTCCAATGGGGGGTTTTGTGTCTGGTCCTGTGACCCAAAGAAAGTGCATCATCAAGTTTGGAAGACTAATCCTTCCTGCTTGAGCTCTGCGGTCTTCAAAAGTATTCTTTTGATCTCACTGTTGGAGGTACTCTTAACTTGTCCATTGGTTTGGGGATGATAAGCTAAGCTCATTACATGTCATATCCCATACCGCCATTAGTTTTGGCAATATTTTGTTTGCAAATGGGTCTCATCACTAATGATGGCTCGAGGGCTCCAAACCGCTCAAAATACTTTTCCCTTTCGCAAGAAACTCACAACTCGTATTAGCATTATCTCTGCGATAAGATCGTTTCCACCCATTTGAGACGTGACCCATCACAGTATGTATAGGTTTCCAAATGAAGGTGCGAAAGGTCCCATAAAATCTATTCCCAAACATCAAAATTTGTATCACCATAATACCTTTAGGGCATTTCATTCCCGTCGATATTTCCAATCCTTTGGCATCGATCACACAATTTCACCCACTCGCACAATCTCCTCAAGATACTAATAAAACCCTCAATGGAGTATTCAGAGTCGTTTCTTTCCGTAAAATGTCCCCATATGGGCGATGCATGGTATCTATTTAAAATGTTGCCTGCTCACCTTCCTCTGCACATCTTTCTGGCTATCATGTCGCACCTCTTGAATAATAGTGGGTCATCCCAAATATAATATCTCCACGCCGCCTCCGAAGCTCTCTTCTGTAGCCGAGTTCAAGGCATTACTTCCACAAGCTAGATAATTCAATATATCAGCATACCATGGAAGTCAAGTGAAACCTTAATAATTGCCTATCCGGGAAGTTCTCTCGTTAACCGCATTTTCTTCTTTCATCATCAGCTTTTCTACTCTTGACAAATGGCCTGGGCTATCACATTGTCACATCCCTTTTTATCCTTTATTTCCAAATCAAACTCTCAAGAACAAAGAAAGACCCACCTTATCAATCTTCGCCTAGCTTCCTTTTTCAACATCAAATTTGATTGTCGCATGATTAGTGTAAATTAATACATGGGATCCTAAATGTATTTGTTCAATTTCAAGCAAATACTATGGCTAGCATCTCCTTTTCAACAGCCGAATGGGGCCTTCAGGTTTATCAAGGTCTTACTAGCATAAGCAAGATAATACTCGAATACTTTCTCTTTTCTTTGCCCCAACACAGCCCCATAGCAACCACCGGCATCACACATTACTTCAAATCCTCGATTCCATTCTCGTACCATTATAGGTGCCCGTAATTAACCGATCTTGATTTCATCGAAAGCATCCTCAGAGTCATCAAAACAACCTCAGATCCTTTCCGTGAATCTCGCATAAGGTCCGCTATTTTTGAAAAGTCTTTGATGAATCTCCCGTAAACTAAAGATTGCTTCCTAAGAAATTTCTTACTCCTTTACCGTGGTAGGTGGTGTAAGAGTCTTGATAATGGATACTTCTGGATCGGTCAACTTCTAAATTAAAGACTGCAAATTTTACGCCCAAGAACAATACCTTCGCTACTCATAAATGGCATTTTTCCCAATTCAGTTAGTCGCTTGTCTCGTATCTTGAAGCAATTGTTTCCGCATTGTTTAAACATTGATCAAAGCCGGATCCATACACAAGAAAATCATCCATGAAAATTTCCATCACTTCTTCAACCGTATCTCGAGAATATAGACATCATGCACCTCCTCGAATGTAGCCGAGCATTACATAACCCAAATGGCATCCTTCTGAAGGCAAAGGTACCATAAGGGCATGTGAACGTGGTCTTCTAACTCTCCGTGCAAAGTAGCACCGATTGTATCCCAGCACTCCATCCGTAAAAACAAAAGCGAGGATGTCCTCGCAACCTATCCAACATCCGATCAATGAAAGCAAAGGAAAATGATCTTTTCCGGTCACGTATTCAACTTCCCGTAATCAATACATACCCTCCATCCCACATCGTTTTGTTGGAATCAATTCATTTCTTTTCATTTCGATCACAAAGAAACCCCTTTCTTTGGAACCACATGAACTGGCTCTCACCAAGGACTATCTCGAAATACGTAGATAAATCAAAGATTCAACACCTGAAAGTACCCTCCTTTCCCGACTACTTCCTTCATCACCGGATTCGCCTCTCTCGATGTTCTGCCATATGGTTTTGTCTCTTCTAGCAGTAATCTTATGCATGCAAACTATTTGACTGGGATAAATTTTCAAATTTCTTCAATGGACCAAGCTTGAGATTCCTTTATGCTTCCTTAATATTTTCAAAGAATCTTTGTTCCTCAAAGATCACCGAATCACGAAATGATCGTTTTTCTTTGGTAATTTAAGTAGGCATACTTTAAATGACATGGCAACTCTTCAAAACTAGACCTTCAGATCGGTTCTCGATGAATTTCCTTTTTCACTATCTTCCCATTATCTTTTCTGCTTTTGCTTCAAGCTCAACACACGCTTTCTATAGCATGAAACTGGCTGCATGGAAATTTAATAGACATCTTCGCATACTGAATTCATCTCTTTTTCATTGATAAAAACTCTGGAGTGTTACAACTATTGTTAACATCGTGGTTGGAAATAGAGACAAAATCGCCTACATTGCAAATTCCTTTCTCCCCGTCTATATTTTGCATTACTTTTAATCCTGCTAAACACAAACTTTCTCCAACCCTTACATGAGAACTCCTTTCGCATGTCAATCAAGGTCGCCCAAAGAGCTAGAATGGTCTTCCTAATAGTGAATGTGAATCTTTCTTCCATGTCCGTAATTATGAAGTCTACTGAATACAAACTTCCCAATGTAAAGGAACTGGCACATCTTCAATGACCCTTCAGTTCACCATCGATCTGTTCGCTATTCAGGAGGTAACAGCTTATGGGAATAAGCTCCCCAAACTTAATTTCGCAAATGTAAAGAGGCATCGCATTGATACTAGCTCCTCGAGTCACGAGAGCTTCATGGAATTCCATTCCTCCAACAATACAAGGAATTGTGAACTCTGGTCCTTCATCTTATCGGTAGTTCTTTCGATTACTTCACCGCAAGTGGCAAATGAGATTCACTATCTCTTCTTCTACTATTTTTCTTTTCTTGCTCAGAGGTCCTTCGAATTTTGCATAAAGTGGCATCTCGAGTCACCACTTCGTTGAAAGGCATACGATTCCAGCTCTTCCGGGAAAGTTTTCAAGAACCTCGCAACCTGCTTCCTCCATTCTTGATTTCGCAAATTCATGAAATGGGACTCGCAGCTTTGTCTTGGATGCTCTTCTTTTCATTCCTTCTTGTCATTCTCTAGTGCCCTCCCTTCTCGGGGTCTTAGCGCCTTGTCAGTCGCCACCTTTCTTTCCTCTCTAACTCCTTCCCCACTTCCCTCACCGCATTACCATGCATTTCGTTCTTCCTCAGGTCACTGTGGGAAGGCATCTTCCTTTCTGCTTTGCAGGTTAAATACCATTCTACTTCAGGTCTCCGTGTTCTTCAGTGGATGCATTTGTAGTTGTTCTGTAAAATTTGAGAATTGCAGCAACCGTCTAATTCCTCCAAACTTTTGTTCATGGAGGTTCAACAAATTTTTATTATCCCATAAACTCGCAGCACTGCTCTCAAAAGACTCGGGCCCTCCTCCGACCGATATTCGTTGCGGCTCATTTCCCGCGGCCGCCGCTGCTGAACTCGGGTGGCCGCCGACACCCTTGATGAGGGTTCTCTCGCCCCGCTGCCTTGAGAAGCCCCCCTCTCCACCATACGCAGAAGTTCTCATGGTTCCGAGTGCCGGGTGATAATGCGGCCGGAGGGTTAGGATTGGGTTTGAAATGGCAAGCTCCTCGCTCACCCAACAATTAACCTCTGCATCATAAAGTCCTTCGCTACTTTTCAAGACTTCTTCATTAACTCCCTTTCAATTGCTCCTATTTCATGAGCTTGTGTGTCTTTCTTTCGCTTGTCTAACCTATGCATAATGGCATCCAACTCGCCTCCATGGCTGTCATCTTGCTTCACTCCATGATCCCCTTCTCCGTCGCTTTCCTCTCGAAAGCTCGTAAGGAGTTTTCTATGTTACATTTAGCCGTATCTTCAATAAGCCTTGCCTCTTTCAAAGACTTCTTCGCTTGAATGCTCCACGATGAAGCATCATGATCCTCATATATCATTCATGGCATGATATACACGTCCATTTGAGTCTTCGTGACTATCCCCATGCATCGACATCTTCTCAAAGAACCGTTTCAATCTTTCCTAAGCTACATTACATAGTTTTCATCTTCCCCTCGCCGGAACACAATGATCTCCTCCTTCTTTCTCGTGTGGTTAGGTCAAAGAATCTACCTAAGTAGGCCTCACTAACTCCTCCCAAGTATCAACAACCATATGGTAATGATTCATGTACCATGTAGCCAGCTCGTATTCTAGTGGAGAATGGGAATAGATGCGCTTTATGACTTCCAATCACCCCCATCTGCCTTAACAAAGATAGCCATCCCGAGGAAGCTTCCTGTGTGCTCGTTTGGATTCTTCAAGGATGACCAAGAACTGATGTCAGCTGGACCATTGTAATTTGCCGGCTTCAATTCAAAATTATTAGCATCAACTCCAGGGCCGTCTGATCGTCGAGTATATTCTTCCTCGTATATCGGGTCTCCAGAATCCTCCATTGTATCGCTTGACTGAGGCCTCTTAGCCTCTCTATGTATTTCAACTGATCCCGCCTTCTTCCGCTCATGGTTGAGCTTTTCGCCTTGGTCTTTCTCCTCAAGCTTCGAGCCAGCCCTTTCTATTTCGTGTCACCGAATCGTATCGGTGTTCTCGCTTTCCATGCATCAAAGTTTTTCAAAGCAAAACACACCCTACTAATAGGATTAGTCAATCATCAAAAGTATTCAATGTGTTTCGTTAAAAGTTAGTGGCTACAAGATTCACTGCTTGAAACGCTATTTTTGTTCTTTTTCTTTTAAAAAATGTCCAAATTAGTATTTCCTTCTTTCATCTGAATATTGATTTATAAAATTCTTTCGATCCCCAAGAATCTGCGCCTAAAAACTTGTTAACCAACCAAACACAAATACAAATTTATGTCACTATTACCAAAGGACTGTCTGCTAACCCTAAGAATCTGCGCCAAATTTGTTAACCGAACCAAAACACAAATACAAATTTATGTCAATATTACCAAAGGACTATTGTCTAACTCTGCAGAACGGGCGCCTAAAAACTTGTTGGATATTATATAAACCACAATCTCTAGAGTAAATCATTTTCAAAGTTTATTTTATCTCGATATTCTGCGCAATGTGCCGACAAGTAATAAATGGATGAAGTCCGTATATCGATCCCACAGCAGATCTCAAGAATTTTAAATCAACTATCCCTGACTACTCAATTTCCACATTATTCTGGGGCCACAAAACGATAAAGTAGATCCAAGACAAGGTGCTTGAAAATTGCCAACAAAAAGGAAAATAACCTCAATCCATCCAACATAACAAAGATAAAGAATAAAGAATAATGAATTTTTAATAAAAGAAAATGAATAATCAATAGTTATCCTCAGAGGACACATCAATAGAAACAGTTTATAAAGTGGGAACTACGATTCCCCGTAGTTACTCCCCGAGCAAAAATTTCTTTGATTATCTCCGCCAAAATCTGCCCATAGAAAAGTGCACCGATCTCTCCACACTCCACATTTCATTATCTATCCGACCGATTCTCTCGAATACAGGAATTAGATAACTACTTTAACAGGACTTCCTAATTCTCGATATTTTTCTTTTTGCAATACTTCATACCCATTTTATGACCTGAACCTAAATCTCTGAAGTTATCGGTCACAAGGATATACAACTTCCGCATTGCCCTCCCGAAATTAGAATAGATCAACCTTTCCTTGATTAGATCCTCACTAACACTGATCGCCTCACCATCCCAATCGAGGTGAACTCTTGCTTGTTTCAATAGATAACTCATTCAACTAGCTCGATTTCAAGTGAGAAGAGGATTTATCTAAGTGAACTTACAGCTCAAAGATCCCATTAGCAGGTTAGCATACCTTCAAAGAAATGCATTACCCTCAGAATGTCTTCCCCGTGGTCACTGTGAGGACCTCTCAAATCGCAGCGCAATGACGCAAATCTTAATCTGCATAAGAAACTGACAGTCGATCCCAAGACACAAACCCAAAACTTAAGTAAATTCATTAACTAAATTAACAAGCTGCCGTGAAACAAACTGGCTAGTGAAAGATAAATTCGACTATAACGCTCACTCTGATGGAAGTCGAATCCTCACCATCACCACTGATACAAAGATTCTCCGATCATAAGAATAATCGCACTTGAAATCGAAACAATCGAATTCCGTGAATTCCGTCTCGAACTTCCAAACATTCTAGGTAGTAATTTGAAAAGAAATGAATTTCGTATTCACTTCGGGCCAAACGATAACATCCGCATTCGTAAATACAACAAAATAAAAATACGAGAACATAATCGTCTAAACGACTTAAATAAAAAAAAAAAAATAAGAAAAAAAGAAAAGAAAAGAAAATAAAGAAAATGAGCTTTCAGCTATCCAGACCTCTCGTCTGTGGCCGCCAAGCTGCTTTAATGAGTTGGATAGCTGCGTATTTATAGGGTTCTTCAATTGGGCCCTAATCCCAATGTAGCCCGTCAGATTTTGTACCTGTGCCCTGTCACTGCTCAAGTCGACTTCCGGGCTTTCGTTGCGACATCATCGATAGTCGCGACATCAATTTCACGTCGCGACTTCGCTTACTCTATGTAACCTTGATTTGTCATTCTTGATGTCACGATATCAATATCTTGTCGCGACATCTTCTCAATGCCTGTGTTTCACTGTTCTTCGATGTCGCTGACGCCGATATCTTGTCGCACCTCAGCCAAGTCATCCGCAGCCTTCAACTGGATATCGCCGATGTCGCGCGACATCAATCTCTCGTCGCACATCATCTTAAAGAACCGTGAGGTTTAACTGGTTATTCATGTCGCGACATCAATATCTTGTCGCGACATCTCTTTATGGCTCGAGATTGATCCGTCAAGCTCCTCGATGTCACGACATCGATATCTTGTCGCGACCTCACCTTTTAAGGAGCTTCAACCTTCAATCGAAAGGTGTCTTCAGGTCGCGATTTCGACCACGTCGCGACATCGCCTGAGTTCCGGCAGCCTTCATCACCCAAACCTCTCAGCTTAAAAGTGTTTCTCGCGGTCGCTGACCTTCATCCTAGTCAATGATATCAACTCTGTCGCGACTTCAAATGCCGCCGTGACGCCGCTCTCTTACCCCCGGTTACCCTTCGCCTACGATTCGGGTACTTACCGCCGCGACCGCATCAAATTCCTTCACCTCTCTTGGTGTCGCGACTTAATTTGACTGCAAACCCCAAAACTGCATCAATGAATCACCCAATTGTTTTCGCTTCGCCTCCGCTATCTCGACTCCGCACTCCTTCCTCCACTTATTGCTGTATTTTCTACGCATTTTCTTCTTCTTCCATTTCCACGCTTAATAACAGATAAGTGAGTTTCTTCATATTTCGCAAAGTAATTGTCTCTTTGATATGAAAAATTGCGTAAAAATGACTAAAAATGATGACTTTAAGCTCATCACCCGTCGCGCATCATAGGCCTAAACCGTCCTACACCTCGAGCATCCGCCACTCCCGAAGCCGTACTACCCAATACTCAGGACTTTCGACCGAAAAACACCACCACATTTGCCTACTGTGGTGGTAATGAAAAGTGAAATCATATCCTCTAGAACTCCATCCATCCAAGGTCTCATACGAGGTCTCGCTACGGAAAATATACTTCGACTTTCGTGGTCCGAGCACACCTCAACTCCTCGCTATATAAGGGCTTAAATCTTCAAGGCGAAGACCATGAGCGCCAACTCCATGTCGTGTGTGGGGTAATTCTGCTCATGATTCTTCAACTGATGGAAACCATAAGCTACTACCCTCCCGGACTGCATCCAAACACATCCTAGTCCGACCCTCGAGGCATCACAATACACTATGTACCCTTGTCCCCTGTCCGGGACTATCAAGATAGGAACTGAAGTAAGCCTCCTCTTTAACTCCTGGAATGCCTCGCACCTGCCATCCCAATCAAATCCTCGAATTCTTCCCAGTCAATCTCACATAAAGCACCCAGGAGAAATCCTCAATGAATCTCCCGTAGTACACAACCAACTTCCAAGAAACTCGCGCATCTCAAAGACTCCACTCTACTTCTCCCAACTCATCACGGCCTCGACCTTCTTTGGGTCCATTGACACACTTGATGCTAATACCACGTGTCCCAAAAATCTCACCCGCCATCGAACTTAGCGCATACCGATGGTCTCTCAACAATCGTAAACAATCCTCGCGATACTCATGCTCCCACTCGACCGAGTAGCATCAAAATGTCATCCACAAAGATTACGCACAACCGACTAGATAGGGTCGAACCCATACATGAGGTCCATGAATGCCAAGTATTTATCTGCCAATCCAAAGGGCATCACTCCAGAACTCAAAAGTGCACATAACGCGCCCTAAATGCCTTAGGGATAATTGTCTCCTAACCCCTCACCGATGGTAACTAAAAGGGTCTATCTCGAGCACTGCGCCCTCAACCGATCAAACGTCATCAATCCTCGCCAATGGTACCACTCTGACGTAACTCCCGTTTCAACTCGTCCGTAGTCAATGCATAGTTGAAGGGTCTTGTCCTTCTTCTTCGCAAACAGAACCGAAGCTCCCTGCGCGAAGTACTTGGCCTAATGAACCTGGCCCAAAGAGCTCTGTAGATGGACTCTGAGTTCCTGTAACTCAACTGGTGCCATCTTATGCAGAGTTATAGAGATGGGAGAAGTACCAGGGTGTAACTCGATACCGAAGTCTACAACCCTCTGCGGAGGCAATCCCGGTAGCTCATACAGAAAAACATCCTTGTACTCACAGACTACTCGAGGTAGATCTAAGCTCGTCTCACTTGTCCTCTGTGTGGTAAGGCCTCAGCCAACCCGCTAACTGCCCCCGACACCCGGACTCCATACATTATCCGGGGCAAAAATTATCATGTTTGTCCCCCCGAAATACAACACGAGTGTCATTCCCATGTGTGAAGCAGAACCCTCCTACACTGCCACAATCGATAACGACTTTGTGTTATTACCATCCATCCTTAAGGATGACGTCGAACTTCGACATGTCCATGATCCTCAGGTCAACTGTGAGTAGAGTCCCCGAGATCTCTAACTTGCAACTACGACATATCATCCCTATTCTTGCCCTAATCCCTAAGGGAGAACTCACATACAAAGGCTCCTTTAAGGTCTCAACCTCTAAGCGCAACTTGATCACAACCGATGCGCAAATGATAAATGAATGCGGCACCAAAATCAAATAACACTCGGGCCCATAAAGTAGATAGCAAAACGCACCCGTATGACCGGGCTGATCCGCTGGGACTCACCGGCAGGATGGCGCAGGACACGCCCAAACCCCTGACGTCCCGCTCAGGCCTCTGGCTCTACCTCGCCCATAACCCAGCCTCCAACTGGGCTCGTAACAGAGGTGCCCGCAAGAGCCTCGAGACTGAAACTAGCCTTCCCGCCTATACCCTGGCCTCGTGGAGTAACATATCGATCCCTCTCCCCGGGTCTCTACCGCCGACGGGACTACGTCCAAAACCTTTAGATCCCCGGTCTCCTGTGTGGGCAATCCTCCTAATATGTCTAGGTCAGCCGGGTAATGGTATCACAACATCCGCCTGTACTCGCCGACAACCTGATCCGTCCCCTCGCCCGATGACCGCGGCCCTCGGAACCCACATGAAACTAGAAAGCCCGCTTTCCTAACTAAGAAGACTAATTATCCTTCCTTGCTACTAACACCGCAGATCCCGAATGCTCGAAAGCATCCTCGATCTCTCTCTCTATGGTCGTGGTCGCCCCAAACTTACGAGTCCATGTTCCTAGGCGGTCGTATAACTCGCTGGCGAATGGACAACTTTCAAACATTCTCGAATCTCCTAGCTTTGACCATGTCCGTCGCCACGTAGTCATCAGCAAAACGGGCTAGCTCCTTGAATCTAGCCACATAACATCACAATATCACCCCCGTCACTCTCAAACTTCTGAGCTCACGTGACGAGCAAAGACTGGAAAATACTTACCCATGAACAGCCCCGAATCTCGCCCATGTCATCGCTCTCTAGATCTCTCAGAGGTCTTGCCCGCCCACCATACTGGCCTCTCACCTCAAATTGAATGTGCTTAGTCTGATCCCGTCGGGGACAAAGGCAATCTCCATAACCTCCCCACACTTTTTTCACCGCATGAACCAATGGTCTCGCCACCACTGGATCTCCTCCCCGTGGAATGTCGAGGATGATGTGCCCTAAACCTCCGGAGGTTACTCGACTCCGGCTACCTGTCGATTATTGTGCAGTAATCCACAACCGCAATCCCTACGCTCAATAAGGCCCGCTAGTCAAATACCGGGTGGTGTCTCGGACGCATCCCGTGGATGCCCCTACGCCCCGCTCGACTAGCCATCTACACATGTCAATGGCAAAGTTAAAATTTAATGCAAGATTCTACAAACACAGCCCCGAGACTATTCACATACCGAAAAATTTCTATACACTATGTCCATGCATTCATAGGTAATGCAAGACAATTATTCAATATATTAAATCACATTTAACAAAAAAATTTTATTTTTATTTTTATTTTTATTTTTTTTTAAACCTCATGAACAGTGTCCCAAACAATGACTCAGAACAGTGCATTGAGTCAAAACTGAGTCGAGTGCATAATGCACCCACCTATGGCCCAGCCTGCGCACACACTATGCCGTGTCGCAGCTCGCCTCGACCCATGTCGCAACGCGACGCCAGCCGGGACACGCCGCGGCCGGCGCACCGCTGTCGCGCCCGCGCGCGGCCGCCGCTGTATCGTGAGCCCCCGCCGTGATCGTGGGTGCTTCCTACCGTCATGCTTGTGTCGCGATACAACCCAAAGGGCTGTCGCTTCCTATCACGATACACCCCATTGTATCGCGACACACTCCCAAAGAACTGAGTTCGCAAGACGTGCCGTCGCGCCTCGCGCTGGCCGGGTCGTGGTCGCACCTTAGCCGGTCGATCGTGGCCCCTATCGTCGTGATCACGCACAGTACACCGTCGCCGCAGGTCCTCCTGGCCGTGTCGCTCCGGAGCGCCAGCCATGCCCGCCACGATACAACACAAGTAGAATGTGACTAACCAAAGAAATGGAAGTAGCCGATTCCGCCATTTTTTTTTTTTTTCATTTTTCTTCTCATTCCAGCTACTGGAAAACCACTAAAGGAATTTTTTTTTTCATTTTCCAGTATAACCAAATAAATTTATTAAAAAATGTTTTTTTTCCAGTTTTACACACTGTAAAACCTTAGAAAATTTTTTTTTCTTCACATAATTTTTTTTTTCATTTAATTATGGACTATTTGCCTAAAATTTCTCAACCTCCTAAGGTTTTATTTTCTCTTATGCTACTTACTAAGCATACAAATCACACCACACAATCACACATCACACTTCATTCATCAAAACGCATAAGGAATGCATGCTCTAACCCGTGCCCATCAAGTCCTAGGTAATCGTATACCTAACTTATTGACACTAAGCTCTAGGTATTTATAAACCTAAGCTCTGATACCAAGCTGTGACGCCCCATTTCCCGAGGGTCCGTTGACAACCCGTTAACCTGCGGAATAATCAGTGATGTAGGGTAACCCGACACTACTCATGAAAATCGGGCAGAGTCTCATTTATACGGGGAGCTCTATCCAAATACAACCTGTCCCAAATTTTCACAACGACTAATACCTGGTCCACATATGAATGAATGAGTAAAATGGCCACTGGGCCTATGCATCAATACTCATCAAATTATATCCCAACCAAATATATTACATGGTTCAAGAGTTTTTACATTTAATTCAACATATATTAAATTACAATTTAATACATGTTATACAAAAATCAATACCAAAGCCACAACTGGCTTTCTAAACACGCCTAGTAAGCCCCATCCCACACCCTATACCCCAAATAGTGATCCCTCGACAGGATGAGCAAAGCCCAGTAGAGATAATTTCCTACATGGGTTACTCCCCACCTGAGTGCACATGCCATGGCAAACAACCACATCCAAGCAATTACATGAACCTACTCCTCGAATGTTTACACACTAATCCCATATCCCGAGTCCTCACCGACTCCCTCACATATGCCTAAGCCGAATGTGAGTAAAATATCTAGTTTTCAAACAAAGCTTTTGTTCTAAAACTCATCATCGACCCAGAAATACATTGACTACCGAGGCGACCAATGGATATTTCCTAAAATACCATGGTCCTCATATCCAAAGTGATCTATCGACAACTCTCCAAGGCATTTTAAAAATCTTCCTTGAAATTCCTTCCACAAACATTTTCGTTTTTTCTTTCAATTTCATGTCATGCACTCACTCCTAATCTAAGGGTGCCCCAAAGGCATATGGAATGCATGATGCCAACTTAAAACATTCATGCTAATACATTCACATGCATATATATTAACATAATTAATTCAAACAAATCATCTTATTAAATTCACATCAATAACACCAAAATTAGCTCACATGTGTTAATTAGCAAACACAAGCAATTCATTTTGAATCACTCAACATCATAAAAATTCACACCAAAAATCACGTCACTATTCATGTGAACAGTGAAACCCTCTGTTTGCACTGTTCATAGCCACCAAATTTAGGATTTTCTCCACTCGATTCAAAGGTTTTGAGACCAAATTTACGATTAAATCAAGCTTCAGAATATCCCTAACCATAGCGTCTTCAGCTGTATCATCACAAGTAGGAAAAGATCCCACTCTCTTAGAGTTGCCTTAACTCCACCAAACCTGTCCACGCCGTAGCCCTTGTCACAGATCGACTAGCTTCTGTTCACGAGAACCGACGGTCCGAATGGCTTCTGGAATCTAAAGAGAATGAGCGCTCTCTCTCTCTAAAACACAAAACCAGCCACCCATTGCACTCTCACAGTTCGTTTGTGTCTCAAATGGGGAAGATGAACACTATTTGGCTTTATTTTATCTCATTAAACTTTCCATTAATTCCACTTATGTCCCCTTTTGTCTTTGATTTTGACACTTTATGACAATCTCGCCATTCATTTCCCATCATCTCTCTACCATGCAAAATTGTCATTACTGATATACGTAGCGAGTGACTTTGTCACATCATATGTCTCTCACGAGCCATTTTATTTACACCCATTCGGTGCCTCGAAACATGAAATTCGATTGTCTTGGAATTCGACGAATTCGATGTTGTAGTTAGATTTCGCTGCAGATTCCATTCCACCGGAAGTCCGTTGTCATTCAAGATCTAGTGTAAATTTCTTGATTTTTACCAAATTACTTCATTTTATTTTTTTCAAAATAGAATTTTCTTGGGTCTTACATCAATTATCTCTACAAATTTGGTATTTAAGATAAAGAATATTCTTTATATCAATTAATGATAATTCATAAGAAGAGACTAAAAACTACACAATTGTATATAAATACCAATGCTTAAAAGTTTTTATGTTGTGATTTCCTACACCAAATTCAATTTTCACACAAAACAAATTGTGAATTTTTATATAGTTTCTTTTCCCGCCTTATATATATATATATATATATATATATATATAGTATATATA
Source organism: Tetrastigma voinierianum (assembly GCA_016808115.1). Classification (NCBI taxonomy): domain Eukaryota; kingdom Viridiplantae; phylum Streptophyta; class Magnoliopsida; order Vitales; family Vitaceae; genus Tetrastigma; species Tetrastigma voinierianum. The sequence continues at coordinate 71,717 of JAEQBH010003182.1, read as the reverse complement.
TATATATATATATATATATATATATATATATATACAGGCTGCATTTCCTCCCCCCGCCAATTTTTCGTTTCTAAGCAAATTAACTCAGAAAAGGAAAATATGCCCCCCTCTAATCCCATAAATCCTATACCACTAACTTAAAATGCCCCCTAATATTCATTTCTAGTTCCTCATTTGTTGAAGTAATTTTATCTATATTTGATTTTCTTTAGGGCTATGTTTGGTTCCCATAAATTTTGATGGAAAACCATAAGAAATAAAATATGAAGGAAAATAAATAGAAAAAATGAAAGAAAATAAAAATAGGTTCACTCCATAAAATATTTTTATTTGCTACCCCAAATCAATTTTATTTGTTCAAATAATTTTAAAATACTAAAATTTTTAAGTAATTTTATTTATATATGATTTTTCTTTGTATTTTTTTTAAGACAAACACACATAAGAAAATTATCGTCTTCGCATGTTTTTCTTCCCTTAGTATTTTACGAGAATCAAACACTACTAAATTTTTATTTTTTATTTTACTGATCTTACTTAGAATTACAATGTTTTAGTGAGCCCTATTCTCACTTTAAAAATCCTCAAACATCGTCCTTCCCTATGTCCCACCCAACTTTAACTCACTAAGTCGTACACAAGTTACCTAAATTTTTTTTATTAAACATGAGAAAATCATTTTCTTTGATAATTTTTTTCTTTCCTTATTACTTTTCGAAAACCAAATACAAACCCAGTGTTCCTAAATTTTTTTATTAGACAACTAAATATGAGAAAATCTTTTTACTTGGTAGTTTTTCTTTCCTTAGTACTTTTCTCGAAACTAAATATAACCCTATATATATATATATATATATATATATATATATATATATATATATATATATATATATATATATATATATATATATATATATATATATATATTCCAATTCAACATTAAACTTGAGAGAAAATCATTTTCCTTGGTATTTTTTTTCTATCCTTAGTACTTGATGATGCCTTTTTCAACCGGAAATGGGCTGGAGCGTGTAGGGCTCATTGGCCGGGACCCGATTGCCGCGGGCTTCGGGATGCGTGCTTTGGATCAGTTCCTCGTCAAGTATGACCGTTGCAATACAGACCGCAAACCTTGGTCGTAGCACCTCTCCGCAAAAACGAGAATGTATGTGGGGTCGGCGAATGCCCGTGGGCCGCCCGATGCCTAAGTCGCTCTTTCTAAGAGCAGCAGAGACCGCTTGGGAGGGGCTTAAGGTGTTGCATATGAGTATGTGTCTAAGAATGTGTGTAAGAATGTAGGAGTGTCAGCGTACCTTTTCACCGATGGGGTGGCCTGCAGATTTATAGTGCAGATGTTCAACCAATTGATGGTAATTAGAGTCCTTCCCATTGATGAGATATTTCTTATTTTAGTCCATATCGGATTTGGTACAGGATATAGAAAAAGCAGTTTACTTGGGATAGTCTCCTTTCCTTATTGGTGATAGGGGATCTGATCTGATGGGCTGTAATGTCGTGGGTTATCTTGCTTTCCTAACTGATAATGTTTGATCTGATTGGGTGGATAGCATGTGATTGGGGATCGTTCTATTTTCTGTACCTATGGGAGTCTTCCCATAATCGTCCGGGTCTATCTCGCTCGTTCGTAGATCACGGGTCGGGTTATCCACAACTGATCTCTAAGCGAATTGGGCCTTCAACCTGGGCCATCATAAAGTAGTATGAGTACTCAAATGGGTATGTCCAGCAGATCGGGCCTTCACCTTGAGTTGATGTCTCTCTCTTGGGCCTAGCGAGTGGGCCTGCGCGCCTATTTTTCAAACCCTATCAGTACTTTTTAGAAATCAAATACAATCCTAATGTTTTTGCCCCCCTCAACTTACTTTGTATTTCCACCACTATATATATATATATATATATATATATATATATATAACTATTATAATTTATAGAATCCAATACCTTAATCTTTATTTAATTCCAAATTTAAAAAAGTTTAAGTTCTAAAATCTCATAAATCAATTTAATTTATCAATCTATAATCTTTATTAATTGTTTTTATTTAATCTTATTTCATTATTTTCTAACATGTCTAAAATCATATAAAATAGTTACTGATTCAATATCTTTGAAGGTCAGATTTTTAAATTCGGTGAAATATCCCCTAACCTTTAGGAATTGGAGTCTCCCACTTAGTCCTACCTTTAAAGATTCATTTAAACATTTGAAGAAAACTCCATGTTTCCTTTAACTAATTCCTCTTACCATTAAAAAACTTATCCTTCCTTCTAACTTTAATGCAATGGTGGAGCAATATAAGGTTGAAGACACATTATATGGAGCTTACTTAGTTCACACGACAAGATTACTTAAAGAATTGTAGGACTTAGTGGTAGGTAGCTAAAATCTCCTTACAATTTGAGGTATGGACCTCAATCCTTACCAACTTCAATTTAAAAAAGAAAATCAGAATCCAATATTCACTTACTCAACTTAAGTTTCAAAAATTATAAATAAAAGATTTAAGTAAAGAATAACCCAACAGTAGATAAATACATTTACATAATAAAACAAAAATTAATTACACAATTCTCCAAGCCTACATATTCCAAGTTTACTATGTTCAATTATAAGAAAATAACAAATGAATAATATCCAAAAGTTTAGGAAAGAAACACTACAATCTTAATGTGACGCCCCAAAACCCGAGGGTTCGTTGACTACCCGTCAACCCGCGGAAATATCTACACGTCTCATATCGCGAAACCCATAATCGAAAGTAAAATGGCCTCGGGCCCATATAAGCCAACGTCATCAAAATACACCCAACTATAATCCAATAGTCCAAGAGTTATTACATCACTTCTTACCAAACATATCAAAAAGTTTATAATTTTAATACATGCTAAACCAAAAACCATCAAAGCCAATCCGACATTCTTCAAAATTCATTCTAAGACGAGTCGTCCTCTCGAGCGCCTCCTGTACCTGAAATAATATTCCCTCGACAGGGTGAGCTATCGCCCAGTAGTGGAATCACCCTAAATGGGTTACTCCCCACCTAAGTGCATATACAATGATCCAATGTAAACAAACACTTAAGTAAATACGTGATCCTACTTGAATGTCTACATGACCAACCCATGTTCCGAGTCCTCATCGATGCCCTCACACTTGCCTAAGCCATGTATGAGAAAAATAATCAGTCTTTTTTTTCTTTCATGTCATGCACTCACACCTAATTTCTAGGTTACTCGTTTGCACATGAGAATGCATCATGCCATTTCAACACAATTCATATAACACATGCAAATATATCATCATGCATATATTTACAATTTAAATCACAACATGTTATATAAATTATCAATCCATTACACAAAAATTAGCTCGCATTGACTAATTATCAACACTTGAGCAATTCAATTTGAATGACTGCCACATTTTCTCACAAAATACTCGTGAATACTATCTATGTGAATAAAGTGAAAAACCCCTAAGTTACTATTCACTACTAATCACCCAATCATCTAAGCTTCTCAATTTCAGGAACTCCGAAATCCATGGCCATTTTCGCCTCATATGCACTATAACACAATTTATTTCATAATTTATGAAACAACACTAAATAGCCCCAACACGCCATGGACTGGGTCTAAATGGGCTTTTAAAATTTCCATCACCCGGTCCCAAGTTTTGGGACCGATCAAACGGCCCCTCACGGCCTCAAATCAACTCAATCATCCACAAAACACTTAAACAAAGTGTAACTCAAGTAGGATAAAACCCCTACCTCACAGATTTTGTCGAAACTCCAAGAAACTGGTGCCCACGCATTGCCCTCGCCGCGTAGAACAACTTTCCTTCTTGCACCGTCGAAATCCGACGGTCTGATTGACCGAAAATCTAGAGAAAAGGCACACTTTCTCTCTCTAGATTTCAAAAACCCTAACCCACTGCATCTCCATTTCCCCCTTCTTCATGTTTTGGCCCCTTTTTCAATTTGAGAAGACAACTATTCTCTATTTTGTCCTTTTCCTCATTTATGAATTCCAAAATACCATCTATGTCCTCATTCGATTTGACACGGCACAATCTCGATCGTCCGTTTATCTTCTCTCTCTCTACTCATGCAACATGTGTCAAGCATGAGTACATGTTATAGGTGACTTTTTCATATATCACATGTCGCTTTTATGGCACCGACATCGGCATGTAAATCGGAAAACGTCCAAAATCGACCATTCGACCACGGAATTCGAATGCAGTTAGATTTCGTGGAGACACCTAACTGGAAATCCGCTTTCGCTATCCAAGATCTAGAAAAATTCTGAATTTGATCGAAATTACGATTTTGCAATTTTTCGTAAAATTGAATTTTCTGGTCTACATTCTCCTCTAAAGGAATTTCATCCCGAAATTCTGGACAATCACAATCACTCACATGCATATGCAACGTGCACTATACCATGCATGGAAACTCGTCATTTAAATATTAAACGACTAAACCACGTACCTTCATCCCTAAACAAGAAGGGATAGGTGGCCCACATCGTGTCCTCTCGCTCCCACGTTGACTCCTCCACTCCATGGTGCTGCCAGAACACCCTCACTATCCTCACGGTCTTGCGTCGCAAAACCTGATCACGGCTATCCAAAATGCACACTGGTCCCTCCTCGAAGGTTCCATCAATGTCAACCTCAATCTCTCCCCAATCCACCACATGAGCTGGATCTGTAGTGTACCTCCGGAGCATGGAGACGTGAAATACCTCGTGGACAATTCCCACATGTCAACAGAGCTCAACCGGTACGCTACAACGCCCAATTCTCTAGTATCTCGAAGGCCCAATGAATCTCGCGATAACTTCCTGCCAAACCTGACCACCTCTTAGGTATCAATTCTTCCAAGAAGACGTGATCTCCAACCTTGAACTCTAAGGGTCGACGCCTTACATCCGCAGATAGCTCTTTCGCCGGCCAGCCATGAGAAGACGCCGTCAGACAAGCTCACCTCCTGAGGTGTCTCTATCGCATCGACCCGCGGATGGAGCTCTCTCCCACCTCGTCCAACATAACGTGATCTACATGGCCTCCCATACAATGCCTCATATGGAAAAAGATTCAGATACTCGCCTCGATAACTATTTTTGTAGCGACTCCACAAAGGGCAAGCGCTCTTCCAAATACTCCCATAGATCCAGACACATGGTCGCAGTATGTCCTCTAACACTTGTATATAATCCACACAACATGTAACCCTACACAACCCCTTCTTGGTGTGAAAACGCTGACCTTCTCAAGGTCACGATCACTGACAATCCAATGGACCGTCAACCTAATCCATGTCATGAATGACATCCATATACCAAGCCCTCATTCCGCCACCAACACGTTAGAATGTAATTCCCAAAGGGGTATCAAAATCTCGAGCCACTCCTGACTCCTATCACTCAACTCTAAGTCTACGTGATAACATGACCGTGTGTTTTCATCTCGAGTCACTCCCGACTCCTATCACTCAACTCTAAGTCTTCGTGATAACATGACCGTGTTTTCTCGGGCAACATAACTTTCTACCACACTACGAGCCTTACATTCACATAGAAATTTCTGGATATCTCCACCTGCCCTTACATCCACACGTAAATTTAGGATAACCCTGGCCCTTACACCCACACGTAAATTTCGACTTCTCCACTGTAGTCTCTTACACCCACAAAGAAATTCGTGATGGCTCCCGGCCCTTACACCCACAATGTAAATTTCTTGATCTCTCCACGGGTCTCTTACACCCACAATGCAAATTCGTGATAGCCCCCTGGGCCCTTTACACCCACACAAATTTCTGATCTCCACCTGCCCTTACACCCAATACGTAAATTCAGATAGCTCCCCTGCCCCCACCCACACGTAAATTTTGGATTTCTCCACTAGGTCTCTTACACCCACATCTGAAATTCTGTGGATATCTCCCTGGCCCTTACACCCACAATGCAAATTGGGATATCTCCCGTGTCTCTTACACTCCACATAGACCTTTCTGATACTATCAAGGCCCCCACCTCTAACTCCGTGTCACCTTGGGGTGGGATTAACGACTCTCGCTTGGCCCAACACACATTAATTTCTCTTCACTGATCCAAAATACGAGTCTCATCGAACGTAGTCCCAAAGACAAACCCAACCCACACTCCACCGATTAGCGCCAAAAGTACATTTCAAGCTCCTATCCAAGATAGGTTTTCAGTGCTTTTGGCGTACTAATCATATCAATTAAGCCAATTGATGTGTTTAGGGTCTATCATAGTACCTGCTCAATGCCATCTCCTGAGTCTGTTTTGGTGATTTTGCAGGTCTTTCGCGTACCTCAGCCATTTAGTCCAAGTCTGATGTTAAACATAAATAATTAAATGCCGAGGAATCACGGTGGTTTTAAACCACAATTAAGGAATTTGAAGTGGATTTTGAAGGAAAGTATTTGCAGCATGTTAGCGATGCAAGGAGCAAGGTGGCAGGAGCAAAGAGCATCCTTGTAATTCATATGATTTATTTAAAATTTCACTGGATTGCGAAAATTTCGCAACCATACGAAAAATTTCGCATCCTCAAGAGGCTGAATTTTCATATTAGGCGAATTCCCCGCTGGTTAGCCAGCGAAATTTGATCGTGCCTAGCGAATTTGGTACTCGCTATCTCACAATACTCGCTAGGCTAGCGAAATTTCTAGCTGAAATAATTATCATGATAGCCAGCCCTTCCACCTCATTATTCGTGACTTCTCGGCTAAGAATAAATTTTCGCTATCCCAGCTGTAAATTCCCCGCATAGCGAAATTGTCGCCCCGTGATTTTTGCATATTTGATCCTAAACCACCCCGTTTGGTGTATTACCATTATGTACTTCCTATGTAATTTCATATTTCAGGTGTTTTAGTATTTTCACACATTTGGGTGGACTATATAAACTCTATAACTTTGTAACCCTACAACTTCTTATGCAACTTAATTATTCTCCCGCAGCTTTCTTTTAGGGTTTGCTTGCCTCTCTCTCTCCCTCTTTCTTTCTACCGCAAACACTCCTCGAGGATGACAACTCATGATGCCATGTTCCTCATAACTTCTGAAGATAGGCGCCTCGGTTTGGTTCCTTGCCGCAGTGTCCTTGTTTTAAATGATACAGTAATAAAGATTTATGGTTCCATATCTCCAAACTAGGTTTAATGCCATTTAATGTCATTTTCGGTCACTTACTCATGCTTTTTATGGTCCAAAGGCATGTTTAATGCTAGATGCACTGTTGTCTCGCATGGCCCTTACGAGCCACCTAAATGGTGGGTCGAAAAGCTAGGGTTTTAAACTGTGCTGACCGTAAATGGCTAATAATTGCTTTGACTCAAATAGAGCGGTTCTAGGTTAGTTTTTATAATTAAACAAAAGATCCTATTATGGCTTATCTATATGTTATTTGCCAAGTAATGCGAGGATATGACCCGAGGACACTCATAGCCCTATGTTAAGCTAGTGACCTAAACCTTCAAGGTTACCATTTCACACTTCATTCTTGCCGGCGCTAGGGGCCAAAAAGAACAACCAAACCCCTCACCTGCTTTGAAACAAATCCAAGTAAATCCAACAAAAAGTCACCATTTTCAAACACTTATGCAAGTCATTCAAGGATGAAAACCCATCACCGTGTTCGAATCTCTAGATCACTGTCAGCAAAGAAAGGATCACTGCGCAGGAGGAACATAGGAAACAAATTTTGATGATCTCCACACCCTACCGGGCACTGGTAATCAAACGGCGCTGCTGCTGTGGATGGTGCCAACCACGATGATGAGTGTCAAGTGTACTTGTAATCCTCTATCAAGTGTCGGTGACCTTTTAGTCCCTTTTTAATTTATGTGCAACAATCGCAGTTTTCTTCACTTAAGGCCATCAGACCGTTTTATTTCTACAATCGCTTTTATTTTAACTAACATCAATTCTTTCGCAAGTTTTCTGTGTTATTGTTACTAATTTTGTGTAATTGTGTATGCAAAGACTGTGGATAGAGACACTGCAGAATTACAGTAAATTAAGACACCAATAAACAAGGTCATGTCATTGTACACATGGAAAATATGGATCCTCTACCCAAGAACAACAAAGTCACCTGCACCCTGCTGAATCCAACAACATACAAGTCAATGAGGAACACATGTACACTCTCCAAGAGTTGAAAAGCCCTCCTACATCATACCTCCCTACGAGGCGGCACGTAGACCCTATCTAGTGCCTCTTGCTTCCCTCTTCATGGTATGGAGAATGAAAATCCATATTCACACATAAGGGATTTTGAGGAGGTATGTACCACGCTCAAGGAAGGTATCAATCACATGGATTTGCTCAAGCCGAAGCATTCCCTCTCGACACCGAAAGATAAGTGGCCATATGGCTCAACCCATTCGTGCCAAGGACAATCAGAATTAAATAACTTCAAACAGAGTTTTGAAGAAATTTTCGCAACCAAGACCAACAAGCTTTTGAAGAGGCAGATCTACACTTTCACCTTTACGACAACGAGAAATTCTATCACTGTCAGGAAAGATTCATGGAGACCATCAAGGCTCTCCAGCCCACATCATGGTTTCACAATCTAAATGTTAGTGAATCATTTCCTATAATGGTATGTCCCCCCGCCATGAAGTGCTCGCTAGAAACTATATGTGGAGGTGATTTTCTCGAGCAAAATCCCGATGAGCCATGGATTTCGAGTTATGTGGCTAAAACTTCCAAGGGATGGCCAAACCCGAGAGAGGTGGAGAAAATGAGGCCTCAAAGACACCTGTAAAGGGAGGGATTTTTACACTTTCGCAGGACATGGAAATGAAGGCAAAATCTCAACCTCAATAGGAAGGCGGAGGAGTTAAAGGAAAGAGGCTCCATTTGCGTGTGCAGCTGGATCAAAACACCAGATAGGCCAACTTACTCATTGTCAATCCACCGCTAATCTAGGAGAAATATCCGAAAGCCCCTTCCGAAGGATTTGATGTCGAATATGCAAATGCCGTAGGTCACTGGCAAGCCACCGCGAACTCACGCCCCATATGGTAATACCTACAAATGCCAATCAGCTCACCCTAACCTATCCCGGGAAACCTAATCCTCGTCTATGTGCTCCCAGTGCCAAACAACAGTTCGTTCCTCATCTCATCCACATGTACCACCATCATCCACTTCTCCGCTTGAACAAGCGATAATCGAATTTGAGCAAGGTGGTGGGCAACTTTGTGGAAGAACAAAAGGATCATCAATGCAATAATCGGCACAAAGGATCGACACGTAGAGAGCACACGAACAAGAGAATAGGATGAAAGCCTGAGAGCAATCTTAATAAGAAAATACAACCTGCAGTGATTCAATCACAAAGATCAACAATATTCCGAGGACAGAGAGAGGAAGGTTCCCTCCCAAACATTGCCAACCGAAAGGAGTCCATGAGGTAGGTTCATCCAAAGAATCTCAGAATGGACGAGGTGAAGGCCACTTCATCTTCGAGAGCTGAAGAGAAATGTGAAAGCAAACTAAAGGCCCAAGGCTGTCAAGAAACATGCAAGGAACAAGAGCCGAGGCCCGAGAGAGAGAGCAATCATCTGAGGACTCAATGAAGACCGTATGCCAATTCTCCATTTCCCTGCACTAAGAATCAAGAAGAAGGCAACCCAAATGTGCAGGCATTCTGTAAGTCCTAAGGCAAGCTTTAAGGTGAACATACCTCCTTTTGACATCATCAAATAAGCCCTCGCCTATGCAAAGCCTTTTGAAGGACCTTGGTGCCACCAAGAAGGTCAGTATCGAGAAAGGCATTTTTGACTCCAGCGTCGCTACTATCATCCAAAGCAAGAACCTTAGTCAAATACAAGGACCCGGATTCTGGTCACTCGCTAACATTGGTGAACATGCATAAACAAAGTTAATCAGATTTGGGGTTGCCAGGAACCTACTCACTATACTCAAGTATACATAGGCTTAGTGGGGAGCTCAAACCTACCAACATCACTTTATCATTGGCTGATAGATCAGTGAAAATTCCTAAGGGAATAGTTGAGGATGTGTTGGTGAAGGTAGACAAATTCTACTATCCAGTAGACTTTGTAGTTCTTGACACCGAGCCAATAGCAAATGGGCCCAATCATGTGCCAATCATCCTGGGAAGACCATTTCTGGCCACTGCTAATGCGATCATCAATTGCCGAAATGGGGTCATCTAACTTACTTTTGGCAACATGACCTTGGAGCTGAACATATTTCACTTGAATAACAAGCACAAGTTGGGGGAAACTAAAAATCAAGTGATTGATGAAGTTTGTTTAGTTAGTCAGATGCAATAATGTCCAAGAATCGGGCAGAAACACCCAACCAAGGTGAAGGTATGTTTCGCATTACATCAAGAACCACTCCGCAGAGCAATTGCCTACCAAATCAACTGCTGGAAAGAAAAGAACCATAGAAATTGAACACCGCTGTCAGCCAGACAAGCCACGCTGTGGTCGCAGGAGCTCCTCCTTCACCCTCCATGAGTAATTCAGGATATCAATGGTTTAGTGTTCTAAAAAACCAAACTGCAGCTCAATAATTTTTGCTTTTTATTTTAATTTGGTCAATTTCAATAATTTTGGCTATTTTTAGTAAGTTTCTTAATTTAGTAGCTTTCCTTTTTAAGCAAATTTGTAATTATTTTATAGTATCTTATATTAAATTTTGAAGTATAGTTTAATATGATAATTTTTATTTTTAATATAATATTGAATTTTAAAGCTGGAAATTCTAATTACAGGTGAAGTCGGTTTTTACTCAAATTCAAGAATAATAGCGAAATGGACTCTTCCTACATTGAGAGCACCTTTATAAAAAGAGATGAGGGGGAAGCTTTCAACTACATCATTCTCCCTCCCAGCCTCCGTCTCTATCGCACTCCAAGCCCCGAGCCACTGCTATACTCCAGCTCACGCCACAGCCACACACACCGCCTCATTGCGCTCAGCCGCTGGTCTCGCAGCCGGCTGCCACTGGCGCCCCACGCCCACCGGCGAGCCCCGACCGAGCCATCGCACACTATCACCGTATTGCCACTGCAGCGCCGGCCGCCCTATCACATGGCCCAAAGGTATTGGTCCATTCCAAGATCCTTTCTAGTCGCACACATGAGCCAACCAGAGCGGTCCCGGCCCGTCCTGGGTCGATTCGCACTTCGAAGGAGGAGCAGTTCTGCTTCAGCCTCCTCGATTCAGCCCCAAGACTCGCCCTCCACCCCCGAGGCACCTTGAGGAGCCTCAGGTCTCAGAGGTACTGTGATACTGACGGACCCCCGGCCCTTCGCGCGGCCACAAATGGAGATCTAGAGGGTCCTACCCTCCAAGAGGGCCCATACATCAAACCGGGAGTCCCCATCCTAGGCCACAAATTGGCCACCACGCAGAGGCGACCTCTGTCGCTTAATAGCTTATCCCCAAATTTCGAGGATCAGAGGCCCCATTCAGTCGGGGCACCATATCCGGGAATGTGGGGCTGATCCCGAGATTTTCTACGGGGAGTCATACTATTTACACACCGACATACCGACCCCAGATTCAGTGGACTGGCGCGATCGACGAGCATTACTCCCGCCGCCATTTATGACGCCCAGCACCCTATTACCCCAGCGGTTCTGGCGCCTACCATTCTATGACCTCCCGGCGCCGAGTCTACCGGAGCTCCTACACGATAGACCTAGAGGCGTCTCGAGCAAATGGATATATCGCCACATCAATTCTCCAGACGGGCGCGTGCCAATGGTCGGAGGTTATCGAGACTGGTCTCACCACTCAGCCGGAGATGGTCCGTGATTCTCGCCAGTGACACCACGTACCGGCCGGTGCTATTCCGAGGCAACCCGTCAGATGTCAAGCATCGATCACTCACGCGACCAAATTCTTCTCGTTTCCAACATTACGTATAAATAAGTAGGGGTGCCATCCTAGAGGCTCAGACTGGATTTCTGTGGGGACTCCACCCACTCTCCGAGTTACAGCGATGACCCGCCCCATTACACTCTCGAGGATAAGGTCCACCGCAAGGGACCGTCTCGAGCAGAGTATACTCCTCGCCGATGCCCCGATCGCCGAGCCAGTCCCAGAGCACTGGGCTTTCCAGAGGAGCCCTGACATGCCCTCCGTCCCATCTATGGAGCGCGCTACGGTGATGCCGATCTCTTTTCTCCTGAAGAAAGAGACTGGGAGGAAATAGGACGAGGGAGGAAGAGATGGGGAGGAGCCCAGTGCCAGATTTATCTCCTCCCTCTCCTCCTCCACATCCATCAGCGACAGCCCCTGCTGACACTTCAGGCCCATCATATACAGCACAACACTCGCCGGAGTACGTCCATGTCAGCTCGAGGGAGATCGCTGGTGTTATGGATGTGCCGCCCGTTCGCTATAATTCACCCAGCCCCGGTGATCCGGGAGACTGACTGCCGAGACCACTTCAGGGCAAGGTCATGCCATACCCAGCCAGATCATGAGTCACCTCGGCTCCGCACGCCTCCCGATCATCGAGACGAGCCAAAGAAGAAGACTAGCAAAAGAGCGTTCTCCTTTAGACATGCTGGCCACAAAGCAATGCAATTTTTCGATCCACCACCACCACCATGAGATTGAGGTGGTCACAATCCTGTCTCTAACTTTCCTATCCCTATTACATGTCTATACTCTTACCGAGGAAAGTTACAGATAGGAGGTTCATATGTTTTCAGATGCTTATCGCCTTTATCAACGCTCTACTGATTTTTATTTAGGATTCATGTATTAGCCGATAGTAGGCAAGATACTTCTTTGTATGTTCAAATTTATATTAAGCATGTACTAGCCATTTGGTTATATCAAAACGCTTACAAGGTTAAGGCTTACAAATTACTACACTTTTGCAAATCTACTTTTTTCAGGCCTCCATTTCAGGTGGTATCTATTTTCTTTTTTTCAATCGACAATCTGAATTGCCTTGTTCGACAAATTGAACTGCCTCACTGGAGAACTGAAACCTCATGAGCCATACCTTAATGTTAGAACAATCCCATGCATGATCTAGTTTTTTGTGAATTGAAGTTCCAAAGATACTCAACCTCAACATTCCCTAAGCTAAAAATCACACATCAGACACCGCATCACGATAGGTCGTGGAATTATATGCCTCACTTTGCAAAGCCGGCCTTAGGCATGTTGACAACTCCACATAGGTTTGTGTTAATTTTATATGAAGACCAATGTTGTCTTCCAAAAAAGGAAAAGAAAAGAAAAAGAAAAGAAAAGAAGAAAAAGAAGAATAAAGCCGTGACGCTGGCTTTGAAACCTAACACGGTCCGAGGGGTATATGGCGGAAGCCCTTTGAAGCCTCATGTCCTAAGCCTTAATTACTGGGAGTCATCGACTTAGTGTTCCTCTCATGTAAGTGAATCGGTAGAGTTTAGCTGTGTTGTAGGTGCTTAACCCTAGAAATCACAGGAGTCCCAGGTAGCTCTCCCGCAGAAGCAGTGTTCTGCTGATCCTTCGCTCGGGATGCCCCAAACCTTAATCGGGTCGAGTCATCAGCGGACCCTCGCTACACGGACTCCTTTGATGAAGTCGGGTTTTTAGCATTGCACCCTACAATGTAGTCAATTAGAGAAATAAGAGTGTAGCTATTCCTATCTAGGTTGTTCAATGTTTTAAGGCCATGCCAAGAGCTGTGTCAGGGAGTGGAATAATTTTGCAATTTATCGGGCTCGATCTAGTTACATTAGAACCATTAAATTTTGGTGGAAATCTGTGCTGATTTCCTTGATCCGATGTTGACTCAAAACCTATTCTTATATGGTGGTTTATGTTCCTCTTCATGTTGGTTTTCGAATGTATCAATTATTCATTTTAAAGGCATGCTTATATGTACATATACCTTTTGAGCCATACATACTGGGTAAAATCACTGCGATGCATCCCATTATTGTTTTAGCATTGCTAAGGGACTAGCAAATATGTCGATTGGGGTGTGGATTAAGCCCAAAAGTGCTATTTTGAGCCCCATCCAAGATAGGTTTTGGAGTGCTTTTGCGTGATTTAATCATATCAATTAAGCCAATTGATGTGTTCAGTCTACTTAGTACCACCGATGCCATTCCGAGTCCTGCTTTTGGTGATTTTGTGTTCTGCACTCACCATTTAGTCCAAGTCCGACATGTTAAGATAAATACTAAATGGGTCAGAATCACGTGTTTTCAACTAATAAATTAAAGGAATTTGAAGTGGATTTCAAGGAAAAGGGATGCAAAAGAATATAAAGAAGGATGCAAATGAGCAAGGAAAGAGGAGTGCAGCAATCCCAGGAATTTATTCCATGATCATAATTACCGATCAGAAAATTTACACCATAGCGAAATTTCCCGCAATCCTAGCGAACTGAGAATTTTCGCTAGAGTTACTAAATTCCCGCTACTAGCTAAATTATCAGGCTTACAGCTAAAATTTGCACTCATTATTCATTAACACTATGGCTAGTAAATTTCTAGCTATGAAATTCATCATGATAGCGAAATCCCTCCACTCTCACTATCTCCAGAGACCGCCAGCTAGCCAAATTCTCACAGCTAGCGAAATTTTCGCTTATCCTAGCCAAATCTCCCGCATAGCGAAATTGCCGCCTCGTGATTTTTGTATATTTGATCCCAAACGACCCCGCTTTGGTGTATTACCATTATAATTCTCTATGTAATTTCATATTTTTATGTTTTAGTATTTTCACATTTGGGTGGACTATATAAACTCCCCATACTTTTGTAACCCTACAACTTTTATAAATCCTTCATTTTCCCGCAAATCTTTCTTTTAGGTTTGCTTGCTTCTTCTCTCTCCTTTCTTTCTTTTTCGGTCACTTAAACACTCCCTTTAGGATGACACAACTCAAGGGATGCTTGGCTAAGCCTCATAACTTTGGAAGAGATAGTTACTCTGGTTTGGTTCTCACACAGGTTGTCCTTTTGTTTTAAATGATACAGGTACAGCATTTATGGTTCCATATCTTCCAAACTAGGGTTTAATGCCATTTAATGTCATTTCCTGTCAATACTTACTATGTTTTAGGGTCCAAGCAGGTTTAATGTGCTAGATGACCGTTATCTCTTAGATGGGTCTCTCACGCAGCTGACCGGGAATGAGGTTGAAAGGTGGCCTTAAACCAAAAGGGACCGTGAATGCCTAGCCACCCGTTTCTGACTCAACAGGGAGTGGGTTCTAGGTTGTGGCCTTATAGTTAAATCCCGGCTATATTTGACCATATGTTATTTGCCATAATGCGAGATATGACCCAAGTATACCTTATTAGCCCCATACATCAAGCTAGCGACTCCACACCTTCAAGGTTACCATTTCACTTCCATTTTAAGCCAAGACATTAGCCAAGAACCAAACCTCACCGCTTTGAAACAAATCCACAACCAAACAAAAAGCTTCACCATTTCAAACACTCCTATGCAAGTCATTCATAGATGAAAACCTATCCCGTGTTCGACTTTAGATCGCTTATGTCACAGTAGTTTGACTACTTAAGCAGGAGGAATATAGGAAACAAATTTTGTCGATTCCGCTTTCACCCAATCAGGGCACGAATCACTCACTAAGAGCGGTGAATGACCACCATGCACCCACACCCGACTGACGCGACCAAACCACCATATGAGTGTAATCTTAGAGATCTCAACTTGCAATCCCGACCCATCCTAGCCAACTCTCACCCTACATCCTGGGGTGGGAGAACATCCACACATGGCTTTCTCTAAAGGCCCCAACTCTAAGTCCAAATCATACAAGATGCATTAATGAACATGATGCATTAGAAAAAACGCAGTATAAAACGGCTCGCATCGCTCGGGCTGATCTCGCATGCTCGTACTGCACTACGAGGGCTTCTATCTTCTAAGACAACTACCATATGCCTGTGTCAGGGCGGCAATCAGAACACATCATTTGCTCCACCTGACCGGAATCTCGTCCAAAGAACTCGTACTAACTCTACGTCAGTCCCGCCCATGTGGACCCTGTCTGCGAAAATACTAGGTATCACGCGCACTCGAATCCACACGTCCCCCGACCCATACTAAGGCGAGGAACAAACCGTGTCCTTCCCGCCCTACCACTAGGACTGCCTTGGCTTCCAAAACTTCTGTAGATCCCTATCTCGAGGGCAATCCCATCTCATATGTCCAAGCTGCTAGTAATGGTAGCACACCATGTCATGCTTGTTGGCAACTCGATCCGTCCACGACCGGATGGTAGTGGCTCTGGAACCACAGTGAACTAGAAGCCACTAGGCTTCTTCCACGAACTAGCGAAGACTGATTCTCCCACTTCTCTTGACACTCTTTCGCATCTAAGTGCTCGAGCATCCTCGATCTCTCTCTCTATGGTCAAAAATTTGTCCCAATCATGAGTCCATATCCTGTAGGCGAAGCCCTACAATCCTACCTCGAATGGACAGCCCGGTATATTCTCGAATCTACGGCCTTGGCCATGTCGCCCAGCCACGTAGTCATCAGCAAAACGGGCTAGCTCCGTGAATCTAGCCACATAATCCATCACAGTCATCGTCCCCTGCTTCAGCTCTAGGAACTCCTGAGCCTTCGCATGTCTCGTAGTATCCGAAAAATACTTACCCATGAACAGCTCCTGGAACTGCGCCCGTATCATTTGCCTGCAGGTCTACAGGGTGCTGCCCCAGTTCCGCCCTTACTTAGGCCTCGCCCTTTAAATTGGAATCTCGGCTAGTCACAATCTGAGTGCCGTGCCGGTAATCTCCATAGCCTCACAACTTACTTTCTTGATGCATGAACCAGTATGCCCACCATTGGATCACCATGCCACCCTTGAATGTCGGAGGAGTGATGTGCCACAAACCTCTGGAGGTTACTAGGACCTCCTTGACTACCTGCTACGCTGGCTGTGGGTGCGGCGGCAGCAGTAACCAGCTGGCCTCGGCAAAGGCCTGGCGATCCAACGCGGTAATTGTCGACCGGTATCGTGGGCGCCCTCTCGCCCTCGCCCTCGGCCAGCGTCTACCGGTTGAATGGCGATTCGTACAATACACGGTATCTAAAAGGCATAACCACTGACCCTAAGACACTATTCATACATAGAAAATATATTACATGCTAAGTTCCTGCATTCATAAGCAATGCAAGACAACTATTTCTATGTATTAAATCATAGTTAACATCAAAAATTTTATTTTTAAAATTTTCATTTTTAAAAAATGTTTAACTCATTTTATTTGATTTGATTTGATTTTATTTTATTTTTTCAAAAAAAAATGTTTTTTTTTTGAAAAAAATTTTTCAATGAGCTGATGTTCATGGTGATGTCCAAGCGATGGTAGCTTGATTATAGCGAACCCAAAGCGGGTTGGTTACAGTGCGCCTTTTGCCCGGCTGCGGCGCCAGTGTGCGCGGGGCGGGGACGTGTTGTGGGCGCGCCGGCCGTGTCGTGTGGCCCAGCCGTGTCGCGAATGTCGTGGCCTGGCTCCCGGGCCGTGTCGCGGCACGGGTGGCCGTGTCAGCGGCCTTGTGTCGTCTTGCGAGCGCGGTCGTGTCGTGTTTGGAAATTGCGCGCGATCTGCGTGTCCCGAGCTCCTCGGGCAATATGCGTAGTGTATTTAGCGATACAATTCCTAGCCATCAAGCCACCTCGGGTCCGCGATACAATTAAGCGTATGGGTGACAAATACACTAGCCAACCCTCGGCTCTGTCGATACAATGGGTACTTATCGTGACGCACTCATACAGTGTCCCTCGCATTGTGCGTCTGACATTGTGTATCGCGACCGTCACACGACCACTCGAATTGCCTCGATTCACGATACAATAGGTGTATTGCGTGCGCTTTCCCAACAACCAAGCGCCCCATGTTTGCAATACAAATGTCAGCCTTTGCACATCCATAAGGTCATGTCACGATCTGGTGCCATTGTATCATGACCTGGTTGAAATGATAGCCCAAATCATTCTAACGCCTTTTTTTTTTTTTCATACAATTTTTTTCATCATTTCTACTCTTGAAACACCCAAAATACATATCCCATTTTTTTCTCTTTTTCGATTGCACCCAGATAAACTTATTAAAGTTTATTTTATTTGATTTCAATTTGCAAAGTTGTAAAACCTTAGAAAACAATTTTCTTCCTTACTCGTTTTTTCATTTCTCAATAAACCAAATAAATTTATTAAAATTTATTTTATTTATTTTCTTTTTCAGTTTTACACATTGTAAAACTCCAAAAATTTATCCAATACATTTATGTGCTAATCACTAAGCACATTCACACAACACATAACAATTCATGTTATGCACCACATTCACACATACGTACACCACAATTCATCAATTAATCACATGATCACACATCATTCATGTTATATACATCAATCACACATAAAATACTATGCACGCAGTGTTCTAATCCTATCCCGTGATTGTCTAGGTACTCACATACCTAACCCTACATTGAACCACACCAAGTGGTGATGGATACCCAAACCCGAGCTCCCCAGGTATTTGTATACCTAAGCTTTGATACCAAGCTGTGAAAATTTGGTATCGAGGACTATATGGATACCGAGGCTTTGAGCTCCTAGGTATCGTTTACCTAAGCTCTGATACCAAGTTGTGGCCCCAAAACACAGGGAGTCACGTTGACTGATCAACCCACAAAAATATCTACACGTCTCATATCGCGAGACCCATAACTGAGTAAAAATGGTCTTTTGGGCTCATAAACCAATGCTCATCAAAATACACCCAACTATAATCAAATAGTCCAAGAGTTATTACATCACTCTTACCAAATATATATCAAAGGATTTGGTACAATACATGTTAAACCAAAACCATCGAAGCCACGATCAAACTTTCTTCAAAATTGGCCTCTAAGATGGTCGTCCTCACGAGCCCCCCCGTACACGAAATAAATATATTCCCTTGACGGTGAGCTGTCGCCCGATGGTGGAAATTGTTGAAAATTCTCCGGAAAGCGATTTAACAATTTAGATTCTAATAGAACAATTAAATCAACCAATTTAACAATCATGGCATAATTCTGATGAAAGAAAAACTGCGAAGAATCCATCCACGATAATTGAATGTCCCCAGTAATAATATATATGTTTTTTAATGCCTTCATATATATATATATATATATATATATATGACAGAATACTAATAATAAATATTATTTATTAAGACATTTACTCATATACTTGATTACTAATATTAAATGTCTTTTAGTAAGACATTTACTCGAACTCTGATTACTAATATTAAATGTCTTTTTTATTAAGACATTTACTCGAAATAACAGTACTAATATTAAATGTCTTTTATTAAGACATTTTACTCATATAAGTTACTAATATTAAATGTCTTTTAGTAAGACATTTACTCTCGAATCTTTGATTACTAATATTAAATATCTTTTATTAAGACATTTACTCAAATCTTGATTACTAATATTAAATGTCTTTTATTAAGACATTTTACTCAGTGCTGATTACTAATATAGCAAACACACTAAAATACTTAAATTTTAACGAATCGGCCGCGAAGGTTTACACCCGATAATTGTCTCTTAGATACTAAGCTAATCATCACCGTGTGTACTACGATAACAATTATCAATGCTGAAAATTATATGAATCGATTTAGAAATTAAAAAATTTCTAACATTCTCAGCCCAGTTCATATACGACTAGTAATACAACATATTAACATAACTTGAGCTCACTTAAAATGTTTATATATAAGTCACAACCCGTGGAACTAAGCCGGCCAAGATCATGGAGGTAGAATCTTTGCTAGGGGCGCTCGTCGTGAGTCCTCCGAAGCCGCAAACTTGGCAGAACGGCTGAATGAGGAGTGTTGCGGATTGCGCGCAGATCTTCATCAGCGGGTTAGTTTGGTTGCTCAGAGAGATGAGGTTATTAGACAACTGAGGGACCAAGCCGGTGCTCAGTGGGCCTCTAGGTGGCTCGCTTTCAACGAAGCTATTCACGCGTGCTCGGATCACGGACTGACTTGACCTCCAAGCGGCCTTGAAGCGAGGAATCTTTCTGAACTATTCTCAAGATCACGGTACTCCTCTTGAGGCCCATTCCCCATCTTAAATAATCCGTTCCTCCTAGCAGCCCCGAACTTTAATGCTTTAAATCTTTGTTTGCTGATGTCGACTTATATATATATATATATATATATATATATATATATATATATATATATTTTATATCTACCCGTTTTCTTTTATCGGGCCTGGGGCCTGGGGCCTGAGACCTATGTAACCCTCCTTTTATGCATCTCATTTTTAAAAGTTTGCTTTCTCATTTGGGATATTTTATTTTTCTCCTTAGTATATAGCTCGGTGAGGGTGCGGCAGTGGACTCGTCAAGCCCGAGTCATTGAGGCCTCGTTGCTATTTTGCTGGTGGCGGTTCCCCAGGTTAATACGGTCGGTGTAAGGTGGATCTCGTCAAAATTAAGCCTCCCAGCAGCCGTCGGGTGTGGCGTGAGTTGACTGGTTCATAAATTTGCACATCTGTTTGTGGCGAGGTAAATCCAATGCGAGTTCTTGGCTTCCATGATAACGTGGCTGAGTCGGCCCGATTTCCGGTTCGCGACCTGCTTTTATTTGGTCGTCAATGCGAATGGGTGGGTAGGCTCGTCAATGTGAATGGGTGGTAGAGCTGCGTCCGTATGGTGACTTCGTCAGTGAGCAGTTGAGTAGAGCTACGTCCGAAATGGCGATGGGGCTGCGTCGGGTGAATAGTTGAGTAGAGCTCGTCAAGTGGTGATGGGAAGGAGCTTGTCAATGTGGTCTTTGGCGGGAGCTATGTCATTTGAGGAAGAGCTCATGTCAGTGAACGATTGAGTAGAGCTCGTCCAAGTAAACTGATGGGAAGAGCTCGTTAGAGTGAATAGTTGAGTAGAACTCGTCCAAGTGAACTGATGGGAAGAGCTCGCCAATGTGAGCAAGCGGGCTCCCCAGTTGTGGCCTGGTGGCGTTGGCCGAGATAGCGATGTAACTAAGTTGATTACGACTCCCGAGGCGACATAGCTGTGCGAGTAGATGAGCTAGTCAGTGAGCAAAGCTGGGCTCCCAGCGTTTGTGTAGCAATTGGTTGAAAGAGCTTGGTGTGCGAAGCGCTTCGTGTTGCTTTGGTTAACTTTCAATTCTTAGGAAGAGGTGAGCGTCTTTAATGCGGGTTTATGGAGAATTTGGAACGATTGCACGAATTTTCGAGTGCTTTGGCCTTCTTATAAATGGTGATTCTGTTGCTTCTGTATCCTATGCTTTGAGTTTACTTCTTTTATGGTGGGTGAATGAAGTTACGCATGGGATGGATGTTCGAAGCTCATTTGTCTTTCTTCCAGGAGTTCCTCTGGAAGCACGGATCGGCTTTTGCGGATCTCTCACGCTTTTGTGGGGTTGTGTTTCCTAGTCTCCTTGGGAGTCATGTTATTCTGGCTTTCGGCTAGGGAATGCGCCGGAGGCGGTGCATCTCTTGCACTGCTCTCTCTATTTTTATTCTTCTTCTTCCTCCTCTTTTCATGCTCTATCTTTCTTTTCTCCTGCTCATATAAGCCTTTTCCTTCTCTTTCGCTGCTCTTTTCCTTCGATACATGTCTTTCTCTTTGTCTTTTGCTTCCTTCTCACCTTTTTTTTTTTTTTTTTTTTTTTTTTTTTTTTTTAAAGGCCTTGTGCTGTGTGCTTTGAGGTCTTAGGAGATGAGTCACGGCGGTGTATGGCAGTTATGTCCAGATTGTAATAAAAGAGGAGCTTTTCTTTTCATGTCTATGAACCTTCTTATTATACCTTTTTCTGATTTTCGTATATCTGAACTGTATGAGATATCTGACAACGTAATCAACAAATACTCAACTCGCCATCTAATAGTTAACAAGGCTATATTACAAGCAGAGCACTTATTAGTAAGCGCTTAGGTGTTCGCGTTCCATGTATCTTGCAAGATTTTCCCTCTTCTGTTTGAGTTCATAATTGCACAGTCGACAACTCGGGATATGATGTAAGGACCTTCCGGTTGGGGCTGGTTTTCACGTACGTTGGATTCTTCCTCGCTGGCAGGAGCTTCTTTAAGACTAAGTCGCCGTAGCTCCACAAGGGAAGCTGACTTTTTGATTATAGTACCTTGTTGTTTTCTTTATGTATTCCTCGAATGCCTTTAGACACATTCGCTTTTCATCTAGGAGTTCTAAGTTTAGACAGGGCCTCATCATTATGCTCCTCTAATGCTAACTCGATCACAGGAGACTTTATTGACCTCTCATGGGAAACTCTTTGCCTCCCAGTGCCAAGGCTAGGAGCAGCGGGTTTCCCAGAGTTGCGACCGTGTTGTTCTATAGGCCCATGGCCTCGGGGAGTATTCAACTAATTTCCCTTAGGGTCTTCCAACTTGGTCTTGAGGCGACTTTAAAGTTCGATAGTGACTTGACTGTCGTTTGATTGCGGGTGTCTTGGGAATGAGTAATAATTTTAATTAGAGAGCTCGTCACCAAAAATCTGCGAATTTAAGCGTTATTGACTGTTTTCCATTGTATGCGATACTAGGGCTCTTGGGATGCAAACACCGCATATGATGGCTCGCCACCTGCGAAGTGCGTATCTTTTGCTCACATAATTGGCTAAAGGCTCGGCTTACGCGAACGGTGAAGTAATCCCAGCTGCGGCGATTATGGTTGCCGACCGCTACCAATGGGCAGGGGTCCCAATCATCCCGAGCCACATTGTTGGAAAGGCGGGGACTTGTGATCGATGTTAAGGGCTCGGCCCGGGAGGCGTGAGATCTTAGCGTGCTCTGGCGAAATCTGCGTTTCTTGACTAGGTCGGTTGCATCCTTGAGTATGGTTGGCGATGGTATCCTGCCTTGAACTTTTCCACCTTTAATGCAGAGGCTCAGATATGATTCGCCATATACCCTTGTGTACCTCTCTCATTACGTGCTTGGTGTCCTCTCCGCGATGCATTTAAGGAAGGTGTGGCGTCTCGCTTGTAGAGGCTTCCTTTATGATTAGTGAACCTGGCTGACCTCGCCCTTATTTTGGTTGCTTCTTTCGGGTCGTTTGGTAGGCTTCCGTTTATTATATAATTCCAAATGGGGTCCATCCAGCTTGGCACGGACTCTACCGGGGCGACCACCATGCTATAAGGATCGATAGAGGTTACGCCAGAGTATTGGCAATTAATCGACTTGCCGAAGAATTCTTTCTGGCGTGGCTAACCGCGAGGCGTCTGCTCGGGAATTCTGCTCTGGGGACATGTTTGACTTGAACCAACACAAATTTCTTTAATAAATCGCGGACCTTTTGAAGGTATAAGATCATCCTTTCACTTTTGGCCCCTCGTAGGTGTCTTACATTTGTCGACCACGGTTAGAATCCTTTGTAGACTCTCTAGCGTCGACCTCTAATGAATGGGCGAGGTTGAGGCTGCTATAGCTGGCCTCATACTCGGCCGTTTGTTAGATGTATGGAATCAAATGCGAGTGCATACTCAATATTTATTCATACGGGGAGGTTAGGATAAGACTTGCTCCGTGCCAGGCATTGAGCTCCGTCTGAGAGTTTCAGTGGAGAGGTCGATCGCGGCGGGCATCTCTAAGCGGAGTTCGGTAGTAAACTCCATGACAAAGTCGGCCAAGACCTGCCCTTTTATTACGGTTTTTGGCTGTGTCACGATGTCGAACTCGCTCATTTACATGGCTCACTTAAATTGATCTGCCGGAGGTCTGGTTTATGTAATACTTCTTCATTGGGTCACTCTGTTGGGTTCTGTGTAAGGCAATCTGGGCGGAGCTTAGGCTGCGGTCACTAGAGCCAGAATTAATTTTTCCATTCTTGGGGTACCTCCTCTGCTCCTCAGAGCTCGACTCTGATGTCATTGGATCTTTGAACTCTCTCTTCATCTCTGGCGGGAATAACTGCTTGGTTGAAAAGTCGAGCCTGCGGCTAAGTATAGAGTGAGGCTCGCCGACGGGGCTTACTAGAATAGGAGGAACTCAAGTATGTCTTCAATATCGAGAATGCTTCTTAGCACTGGGTCCCATTGAAGAGCTTTCAGACTTGGAAGAAAGTGGCATTTATCGCTTATACTGGATCTGACCCAGAAGCAAAGGCTGCGATCCTTCTGTCGATCCATTGGACCTCATATTCTGATTGATGGCATGTCGAGCCACACTGCCCCTTTGTTTGTACCAGTTTGCCTCAATTCCACAGTGGTTGACACTATGAAACCCGAGAAGGTACCGGTGACACGCCGGCTGCTTCTGGTGGGTTAGTTTCATGTATTTGTAATTCGCCCAGGATGCGGAGCGCCTCGGAGAGATGAAGCGATGTGGAAGTCGGTTGTGGATTTGCAAGCATCGCCGTCTCGCATTATACCTCCATAGTTGCGTCTATTTGCTTCTAGAACATCCGGTTTACTAGCTATACGGTAGGTCGCTCCTGTTCTTGGGATCCAGCGGCATTACTCGATAACGATGGGTTCCACGTGCTGCGCGACAAAACGAGTCTTTTCTTGGTCATCGGGGTCCATGTCGCGTCTGGTTGTAACGAAAATGCATCCACTCGTGAAGTTCATGGCCTTGGTGGCGTCCACGATGAGGTCGATCATAGCAAAGGAGGTCAGCCGGGCATGCTTTGTTTATGTCGATGAAGTCGTCTGAGTCGCCACTTGCCATTTTTTTTGTGAGTGCAACATTAGCCAACCACTCCGGGATATTCTACCTCTACGTCGGCTCACGCCCGGAGGCTTGCCGATCCTCGTCGATGGCTTTGCCCTTTACGGCGAGAAGCTCTGCGCTTTTGCTTGATCGGTTTGAAGGATGGGTTGGTGTTCAGTATCTATGAGTGATTCTTGTAGGTTTGATTCCTCCATATGCGCTTTTGCTTCCATCGGCGATCCACTGTCTGTCTTAAAAGCGAGTGAGGAGGCTTTGGAGTCTCACGCTGGTTGGAGTCGACGTGGCGGATGTTCGGTCGTCATCGGCGATACGGTTAGTTCCTCAAGGGAACTCCGGTCGGGTAGAGTACCTCGTCGCGCACGTCAAGCTCGTCTACATTTACGTTGTCATTGCTCTTTGTTTCATGGAGAATTTGTGTAGCATTCCACGGCCACCCGCTGATCCTCTCGGACCATCCACACTCCATGTATGGTTAGAATTTGATTATCATGTGATACGCTGAGGGGATGACTTTTATTGCATTGAGAGGGTGCGCCTAGCAATATGTTATAAGGCGTGGGCGTCACGATAAGGAACCTTCTTGTTGTCGTCGCACGGCGGAGGCTCGCCAGGTGAAGCACAATTGAATCAAGCCCAATGGTAATACATTTTCTCCCGAAAACCCCCGTAGATGTGTGTTGACGGGTTCTAGCTTTTCTCTCCCAGTACCCATTTGTCGGTAGTGCGTGATGTCAGTTGAACCGGTTATCAATTAAAACGCAGATGGCTTGTTGTGTTGGTCTGTCGCGAACTTCTGATGGAGTGCGTCATGGGGTGTTGGCATCCTCAGTGCAGTCGAAGAAGCGTGATGGTAGTGTCGAGTCGCGGCAGTTTAGATATTGCTTGTATTTCCCCTATTTGCTGATACGTGCTCTGCAGTGGGCGCCGGCCCGCTAAAATTCTCCTCCTCCTGCGAATCCTCCCGATATCACATAGTTTCTCGGGGTTCTTGGTCTTTGCTTGTCGTCGTTCTTAGAAGTATTTGTTGTTAGTCGAGCACGAGTTATGATTTTGGGCGACTTTGGGCTGATTTTAGGCTTGATTCGGAAGCGGTTCCACTGGAGATATGGCTTGCCGGAGTATCAGCGTTGTATTAAGTATTCTATTTCTCTTTTCAGTTGTATACAATTGTCCAGGTGCGTTACCCGTAATCCACATGGAACTAGCGATGTTGGTGTTGTCCTTGTGGCGGGATCACGATTTCATTTGAGTTGGCCATCTCGGGAGCGCTCGTTTAGTACTTCATGCGGGACTGCGACACTAAGAAATTTGTTGGGGGTGGGCGGCCCCGAGGTGAGTAACGTCGTCGTCTTTCAGATTGTTGTGGGCCCAGACGGTCTCTGAGATTCCCCCGCCTTTTAGGGGACCGTTCTCGATCTTTTCCTGGTCGTCTTGTCTTTTAGGGCTTCGTCCTCGCCGTTTATCACATCATTACTTCTCTCTTCTGGTGGAAGAAACTCGCCTCTTGGATATCAGGGCTTCCTACGCCGTTTATATATTTCTACTTTGGCGAGGACCTCGCCATGCTTATGGGGGTTCTTGAGGATGGAAGCATCGGATCCTTTATTTGCCTCCTAACCACGCAATGAATCTTGTGATGGCGAATTTTTCGCGTCTATCGCCGGGGACTCGGCGTTGAATCTTTGCACGTATGACTTAAGGCTTTCCTGCGAGCTTTGCTTGACGGTCAATAGATGGTAACTCGACTTCACATGCGTCACGGCTCGGAGTAAAAGTGGGAGGCAGGCACTTAATGGATAGTTCTCACGAATGAAGAGATTGATGAAGGGGATTATATTAAGCGGGGCTAAAAATTTTGGGCCTTTTAATGTAGTGGCGAAAGCCGCCGTCTGGGGGTCTTGATACGTACAACTCCATTTGATTCTTGTAAGTATTGAGATGGTCGGCCCGGGATCTTTGGCTCCATCGAAAGTTTCCACTCAGTATTCTGAATTCGCAGGCGGATAAAATAACACCTCGTATGAAGAAGGTGAGATTCGATTTGCCTTGTGCGAAATTTATCCATGATGCCGAGAGCGTCATAACCACCTCCTTCGCACCAGGAGCTCTGTTGAGACTCTGGCTCGCAATACATGATTTATCGCCGTCGGGTGGGGATGATGTGGTTCTTAAGTTCGAACCTTAATCATAGGGCATTGCTCCAGTTTCTTCCTCGAGGGTGGTGGTCCATGCCTTCCATTTGAACCGGACCCATCTTACGCCCGGCACCTGGGGAATCTGTGGCATGTCAATCAGCCGTGGGGGATGTTATGACCTTCTTGGGTGCATCGTGTCTCGAAGTGGATCTTTACCATTTGATGCAGTAAATTGTGCAACTCTTCATCTCGGTGTTAGTTGTGGCGGAGTGCTTCCGCCCGTTCGTATTGCTTTGACCTTCCTACTATCGGAGGCCTCATCGCGCTCCTTTGGCTGAATCTTTGCATCCTTAGTGGATTGGCATTGCTCACCAGCATGTTAAGTGGATACCGCTGATGGCGAAAGTAGATTCTCTGTTTGTCTGAGAGCTGTTGTTTCATGACGGCGCCAATGGTGATGCCTTTTCGCCGGAGGTAGGGTGCAGGCGTGTAGAAAGTCGTTAGGGCTGGGCCGGATTCTTTGTGTCTGGGGATCTGTTTCTGTTGGATCATTACAGAATTTTGAAGTATAATTTGTGCGAAATCACCGTCCTGTGAGCCTTGGTCGTAGCATCTCTGCTGAAAGCGGAATGGGGGGTGCAGTGAGGGGGTATGCGTGGCCTCTCAGATGCCCCCAAGTCAGTTTCTTTCTAAGAGAAAATAGAGGCTGTGAATGAAGGAGTGTTATGAGTATGTGTCCCAAGAATGTGTGTGTAAGAATGCGTATAGTGTTAGTGCCTTTCATGATAGGGTGGCTACGTATTTATAGTAGATGTTTCAACCATTTTGGATGGTAGTTATAGGAGTCCTTCCCATTGGATGGGATATTTCTTATTTTAGTCATATGGTTGTGCGGGATATAGAAAGCGATTTGCCAAAGGATGATACTCCCTTTTCCTTATTGGTGATAGGGGATCGTCTGAAGTGGGTTGTAATGCTCGTGAAGGTTTATCTTGCTTTCCTAATGAAGTAATGTTTGATCTGATTAGGTGGATAGCATGGTGGGGATGGTTATTTTACGTACCCTGTAAGTCTTTATAATGCGCTCTGGGCTTTGTCTTGGCGGTTGTGATCACAGAATTTCTTTGAGTTATCGAAACTGATTCTAAGCTAATTGGCGTGAGCTGAGCCATGTAAAGTGTCTGATACTCGAATCGGTGTATCGGGATGATCCAGGGCCTTCACCTTGAGTTGATGTCTCTCTCTTGGGCTAGCGAGTGGGCTGTAGCCTATTTTTCAAACCATCAGTACTTTTCAAATCGAATACAATCCCTAATCTTTGCCCCCTCAACTTACTTTGTATTTTCACCACTATCGCATATATAGTATATATAACTATTATATAAATTTATAGAATCCGATACACATTAATCTTTGTTTAATTCCAAATTTAAAAGTTTGCAGTTCTAAAATCTATAAATCATTAATTCGATCTATAATCTTTGTATTATTTTTTATTTTGTTAATCTTATTTAAATAGTTTCTAACATAATAAAATCATATAAATGATTGTGGGTTCAGCCTCTTTGAAGGTGGATTTTGAATTCCAGGTAAATATCCTACGCCTTTAAATTAAGTCTCGCGTCCTACGCACAAAGATTCATTTAAACATTTTGAAGAAAAGCTCCATGTTTCCTTTAACTAATTCTCTTACCATTAAAAACTTATCCTTTCTTCAACTAGTAATGGTGGAACAACTATAGTTTAAGACCATGTAGACTTACTTAAATTCCGCATTGAATTAGCAAGAATTGTAGGACTTAGTGGTAGTAGCTAAAAATCCTTTGATTTGGGGCATGGACCTCAATCCTTACCAACTTCAATTAAAGAAAATCAGATCATCATTCATACTCAGCTTAAGTTTCAAAATTATAAATAAAGTTTAGTAAAGAAGAATAGCCAGAATATAGTAAGATAAATGCATTTACATAATAAAGCAAAATTAATTCTGAGTTCTCCAAAGCCTCACATATTCCAGTTTACACTATGTTCAATTATAAGAAAATAACAAGTGGAATAATATCTCAGAAGTTTAGGAAAAACACACAATGCAATGCAGCCCCGAGGCCGGGAGTTGGTGGCTAAATCATTCCTTGGAAACCTATCTCTACAATATCTCTGTCATGAAACCTTCCATAATAGGAGTAAAAATGGCCTCATGGACAGTAAGCTAACGCTCGATCAAGTACACCAAATATAATCAATGGTCCGAGAGTTATTGCATCGGCTCTTCTTGGCGTCTATATCAAAGAGAGTTTATAATTTTAATATTGTTGAAGCTGAAAACCATCAGTACGTTCAAGGCTTTTCTTTAGATTATTTCTAAGACGGTGTCCTCTCGAGCCTCGCCTGAAATAATATTCGCGGCCCGAGGAATTTGAGGCCGCCGCCGGTAGTGGAATCACCTAAATGGGTTACTCCACCCTAGATATGATGATCCAATGGCTTTGCAACGAAATGAAATGTGCATTGATCCTACTTGAATGCTACACATGGCGATATATTCCCAGGGTCTATGGGCTCCCTCACACTTGCCTAAAGCCATGCCATGAGAAAAATAATCAGTCTTTTCTTTTCACCCTTATATGCGCTCCCACTAATTTCCCCAGTTCTACTGTTTTTGTGGGAATGCATCATTGCCGGAACTTTCAACGCATTCCATATAACATACAGGTATAACATCGGCATATGTTGCATGTTTAGTCACAACAACATATTATATGAAATTATCGATCAATTACAAAATTAACAACGGATTCAATTAACAAACGACAATTAGTTTGAATTGCTCGACCAAGCTGTTTTCTCACCGATATTAAATGGTACTATTCATGTGACGGTGAAACCCCCTCGGAGTTCTGTGCAAGCGATCACCAGTCGCCGGTTTGTTTTGTGGTAAAAGTAAACGTTTGGCCTCCTGCATAACACACGATTTGTTTTATGATTTATGACAAACACCCAAAACAGCCCGACGATCGCAGTTACCGATGACGAAAGAGTGCGACGATTGTCGAGTTTTGGGGACGGTCAACCAGTCTGCGACAGATCAGCTCGTCAATCACGAAACCGCGACGAGTGACTCCGATAGGATAAAGCCTCTGGATTTTCTTCAGCTCATTTGATTTTACAGCATTTGCCGCTTTCATGCGTGTTCAACTTTTCTTCTTATAGTGATCTGGCGGTGATAATGGAATCTGAAGGCGGCACTGGTTACCGAACCACAACGATGCATCTCCATTTTACGCTAACTACATGTTTGTTGCTTTTCAGTTGAGAGAGACAGCTGACTATCTCTTTTGTCCTTTTCTATCATTTAGAATTTAAAAATGCCATCATGCCATATCTTGTTTTTACCGTACTGGCGCAGTCTGGCCAAAATCCGTTTCATTCTCTCTCACCTCCATGCCGACAT
The DNA here is from genome assembly GCA_016808115.1 of Tetrastigma voinierianum. NCBI lineage: Eukaryota > Viridiplantae > Streptophyta > Magnoliopsida > Vitales > Vitaceae > Tetrastigma > Tetrastigma voinierianum. Next base: position 41,348 of record JAEQBH010003182.1, on the reverse strand, counting down.
GTATCACATGGTATGTATCTGATGACTTTTCGCCCTCCATGCGTTCTGGCACGTGCCGAGCATAAGCGTCCAGTCAGACTATCTGAGATTGCGTAGTCAACGATGTTGGCGAATTTATTATGAACGATTCTTGATGCGAAATCGTTTGAATCGTTCGAGGTCTAGAAAAGTTCGATTTTGGCCAAAGTCACAGATTTTGTAATTTTGAAGTGCTGGAGCACTCTTGGTCACGATTCTCCTTAAAGGAATTTAAAGTCAAAGAGTGCAGACGTCGCGATCGCTCCATGTATGTACCAGCGTTGTATACCATGGCGAAACTGTGTTTAGTAATGTTTGACTGGCGCACGTAATCCTAAGCGAGGAAGAGGATGGTGTGTGAAGTGAGTATCTACCGACAAGAAGTTGACTCTCAGCAGCTCGCGTGCTGCGGGGCTGCCGGCACCGGCTGCCTCAGCGGTCTTGGTATGCCGAGCACGGTCGGGCCTATCGAAATGCCTGCTTGGTCCTCCTCGAAGGTTCCATGTTATATTTCGGTCTCTCACCCGATCACGCATGACTGGATCACAGGTGTACCTCCCGAGGAGCATGGGGTGCGTGTAGGAAATACCTCGTGGACACCTCATCTTGGGCGGTAAGCCCATTTGGTATCTTTACGCGCTGCACCTCACCAAAATTAATCTTAGAAGGCGATGAATCTAGCGATAACCTAAGTTTGCCAGACTTGGCCACTCTCTGTAGATGTCACCTTGAGAAGGCGCAGTCTCAGGCGCCAGACTCTAAGAAGTTTATCACCCGTATAAGCTCTTGGCGAGCTCTGACCATGAAGCGTTATCATCATCCAGCTCACTGCCTGGAAGGTGTCTCTAATGGTGGACGTGATGGGCTCCTCGATCAACATATTGGTGATCTACATGGCCTCATGGCCTCTTGTAATTTCATCATATATGATCTTTTGTTTTGTAATGAATTCCACTAAGAGGCAAGTGCTCTTTCCGGCTACCGCATGATCCGGACATGCCTGCGTTATGTCGCCAACGCCCATATAATCCACTGACGTACGCAACCACGCGGCGCGCGCGGTGGCGGCTGGCGCTGCCGGTCACGATCCAGCAGCGATCCGATGGGCCAATCAACCTATTAATATCGCCGAATGACGTCATTCCCACCAAAGCCGCGTGACCACCAGCGGCAATGCCGTTCCCGAAGTCGATCACGAGCCACTCCGACTCACATCGCTCATTTCGATGGTAATAACATGGCCAGTAATGTTTTGTCCAGTCCTCCAGGCTCATGCCAATGCCGTCTGTGATAACGACCTTGTGTTTCCTCTTGACGCCTGCTTTTGACCTGCTGCGGCCTCTGCATTCACACCGAAATTTGGGACCTCTCCAGATTATCTTACACCCACCACAATTTGGGATGGCTCCACAGGTCTCTTACCACATTTGGACTTATAAATTCTCTTACATGAAGGAATTCAGGATGGCTCCGATCCTTGCACCTGAAGTGCCGGATCTCTCCACGGGTCTCTTACACCCACCTGAAATTCAGGATAGCTCCGGTCTTACACCCTTTTGAAATTTGGATCTCTCCAGGTCTCTTCACCACAGAGTGGGATGGCTCAAGGTCTCTTTTTACATGGAAATTTGGATTTCTCCATGGTCTCTTACACGGTGGGATATCTCCACGGGTCTTACTACCCACACAGAATTTGGAATATCTCACGGGGTCTGCCCACCCCATATGGTTGGACCACTATGGTTCAATTATCTCACCTAACTCGGGCTTACCTCACGCAGGGTTCGCGGCCCTTCGTACTTTCACCATTAATTCCTTGTTCGATCAAGGCGATCTTTCGTTTGAGCGTGAGTCCCGAACAAACTGAGCCACGCTCTGAGTGGTGAGACATTATACCATTTTTTGGCTGGGCGCGATCCACACCTGGTCCACCATGAGCGGAATCTTAGGATCTCCCAACTGCCAATCCATTCTCCGTCGACTCATGTTCATCGGGGAGGAACTTGTCCACACATGAAGCTATAAAGGCTCGACCTCTAATTCAGATCTATTCTTATAAGATTGCATTATCAGACGCGGTGCATTGAAAAATCTTGATTATAAAGCGTATACGCGAATCCAGTTTAGATGCGTAACGACCTCGTACCATGGAACTCTATGTAAGACAATCTACTTTCGTATGCGGTGGCGTGATGGTAACCGCGTCCATTTGCCAGGCTGGCCGATCTCGTCGGCGATCTATTGCTTGACCCTCGACCTACGCTCTGGCCCTAGCCTATGTGACATGTATCAAAATACTGATCTTGATCGACACCTTGGAATAATACGTACGACCCATCTTAGAAGTGGAGGAACAAAGCTGTGTCCTCTCTGCCCTACCTTTACTCCCCAGAAATTTATTAAGTCTAAAATCTGGAGTCCTATTCCTAGAGAGACATTCCACTCATATATCAAATTTACTAGCAATGAAATGCTTTGCCCTTGACGGTAGCGACTACGATCATCCCACGGCGAATAGGTGTGCTCTGGGCCTATTGAACTAGACCACTAGGCTTCTTCTGAACTAGAAGAAGACCGTTATCCTTACTCTTGACACTTTCTTTTTCATCCAGTGCTCAAGGCATCTTGATCTCTCTCTCATAGTCGGTACATCCCGACCATGGGTCCATTATCACATGAGCTTACATAATCCCTACGAGATGGACATGTTGTATTGCAGGTCTCGACCTTGCAGCCGTAAAACTGCGCGTAGTCGCCGGAAAGCGGGCTAGCTCTGCCAGATCTAGCCACGCAATCATCACATTCATCGTCCACTGCCATTTCACAGAATCTGAGCCTTGATATCTCGCGGTATCAGGAAAATACTTACCCGCAGTAGCTCCTGGAACTGCACTTGTGTGTTCTTATACGGTCTCACAGAAATTCTTTGCCGATTCACAATACTTTGGCTGCCTCTATTTGAGCAACGGCTAGTCTAATCCCATGATCGTGTGGGGCGTCTCGCTCTAGCAGCGCTTCGATCTGCACATGAACCAATTGCCACGCCGCCATGGATCGCCACACAACCAGATATCGGGTGATGATGTGCCACAAACCTCACGGAGGTTACTTTAGGATATCATGACTACACACTGGCTGTGTTATAGCGGTAATATCTGCAGTACCGACCAAAGGCTGTTTGTTCAGAAACCTTTGGTAATTGTCGGCAGTATCGTGGAGCGCCTCGCTCGCCTGCGCCCAGCATGAGTTGGTGGCGATTAATATAATCTGATATCTCTAAGGCATAAACACGTACGAATTACTTATTATTACATAGAAAATATATTACATACTAAGTCCACGCGTTCATAAGCGTCTGATGACTATTTATGCTGTTAAATCATGATTAACATGAAATTTTATTTTTTAGAATTCATTTTAAAAATTTTAACTCATTTCATTGATTTGATTTGAGTTTTATTTTATTTTTAAAAAAATTTTTAAAAAATTTTGTGAATAGTGTTCATAGACGAGTGTCGACGAGTGGCCCGAAGCGGTGCGATGGAACCCCAGCTGGGTTGGTTACCTGAGTGCATAGCACACTTGACTGTTGCCAGTGTGCGGGCGGTAGTGTTGTGGAGCCCAGCCAGTAGTATCCTTTAACTCCTAAAGTAGGCGGTATCGCGGTGTAGTGGCGCTGGCTCCCCCGACCAGGTGTCGCGGTAGCGGTGGCGTGTTGTGGCCTTGTCTTGTCGCGCGAACGCCGTAGAGTGTCGTGGCTTTAGGTCGACGCGATCTGCGTCCCGAGAGACTCCTCCTGGTGCGGCTGGCACGTGGTGTGTTAGATCTGATTCCTGGCCGTGAGCCACACGGTCACGTCTGATTAAGTAGCCGTGGCCATCTCTTGACTCTTGCTCCTGTCACGATACAATGGGTGTATCGTGACACTCCCACTCTGTTGTCCTCACTTGTTATCACGGTGCAACGGCCCCGTGTATCGCGACTGTCTCTCGAGCCGCTCAGGTGCCTCGGTCATGATACAATACGATTGTATTGCGACACACTTTCCCAACAACCAACACGAAGTATTTGCAATACAAATGTCAAAACCTTTGCACATCCGCTAAGGCGTATCATTACAATTTTGCCATTATCGCTGACACGGTTGAGGCGATGGCAAGTAAGCTTTACACCTTTTTTCTTTTTTTCATACAATTTTTTCATCATTTACACTTTCACGAAACACCCAAAAATACATATCATTTTTATCTTTTCCGATGCACCAAATAAACTTCATTAAAGTTTATTTTGTTGATTTTTCGATTTTGACATAAAAACCTTAGAAAACAATTTTCTTCACCTCATTTTTTCATTTTCTGGTAAACCAAATAAATTTAACCCCAAATTTATTTTATTTCCTTTTCTTTCCAGTTTCCCTGCTATATAAATCTCAATTTATCCAACACATTTTATGTGCTAATCACTAAACTGCAATTCACACAACACATAACAATTCATATTTATGCACCACATTCACATATCGTACACACACAATTCATCAATTAATCATGATCACATCATTCATATTATATACATCAATCACCACGTAAAATACTATGCATGCGATGTTACAATCCTATCCGTGATTGTGTCAGAGTACTCCTTTTTCTAACCTTCATTCAGAACCACTAGGGAAGTGGTGATGGATGCAAACCTGAGCTCCTAGGTATTTGTATACACAAGGCTTTGATACCAATTTGCTTGAAGGCAGTATAGACCGGCATATGGATCGCAGACTGCAGGCTCCCTAGATGTCGTTTACTGGCTCACGATACCAATTTGTAGCGCCCCCTGAAACACGAAGTTAGTTGATACCGTCTGACCACGAATATCTACCGTCTCATATGTCGAGACCATGGCCGAGTAAAAATGGACCTCTTTGTAGCGCAGCGCTCATCGAAATACACCAACTATAATCCAATATTCCAGAGTTATTACATCTCTCTTATCAAACATATATCAAAGGATTAACAATTTTAATGCATATTAGGCAAAGGCCATCAAAGCCACGTCGGCTTTCCGCCAAAGTCAGCCTCTAAGATAGATGCATCCTCGCCTAATACAAATAATATTCCCTTGTGAGGTGAGCTATCGCCCGTTAGTGGAATTATTGCGAAAAATTATCGGAAGCGATTTTGCGATTTAGATTCTAATAGAACAATTAAATCCTTGATTTAACAATCATGGCATAATTTATAGAAAATGAAAAAGAAAAACTTACTTGAAGATCCATCCACGATAATTGAGCGTCCCAGAAGTAATAGCCTATATATGTTTTCCTATACCTTCATATATATATATATATATATACCATATATATATATATATATATATATATATATACGGCGGAGATACTAATATTAAATAGTATTTATTGAATGAGTACACTCATACTGAGTTACCTAATATTAAATATCTTTTTAGTAAGATATTTTCAATACTTGATTACTAATGGCTAAATGTGTTTTATTAAGACACATTTTCTCATATAACGATTACTAATATTAAATGTCTTTTAATCATGGAACATTACTCAAATATGATTACTAATATTAAATGTCTTTTATTAAGACATTTCTCAAATAGATTACTAATACCAACAAAGAAACCACGGTAAAATACTTAGAATTTTAACGAATCGCACGGAGGATTTGAATGAGCATCTCTTAGATACTACACTAATCATCACGTGTATCTGGCAGAAATGTAATTATCAATCTTGAGGTATATGGATCAATTATAGAAATTGAATTTCTAACGTTCTCAGCCAGTTCATATAAATTCTTAATGCTCTAACATATTAACATAACTTGAGCTCACTTAAAATGTTATATAAGTCACAACCGTAAGAACTAAATGAGCCAAATCATGGCGGTCCACAGGCGACAAGCGTCTCGATTCCTTCCGTGTATCAAGGTAGATTCAATTCAAGCGATACCAGAAGTTTGATAAGGTAGACACACAGAAGAATATCTTATCCTGATGTATTAAATAAGACCTAATATCTATAATCATAATAAAATATGCATAAGCGGAAATATGATTCATATAGATAAGCGGAAAATCAAGCAGAACATAAATATCTAGGTATCAAATAAACATAAACATCTTTAAACATAAATTCATACATATGACCAATCATCGGAGTATCTGAGGACTTATGACTACTCCATTTGCAATATGGTTAATAAATGTTTTAGGAGCTAGTCCTTTGATCAACAGATCATAAGATCTATCATGGAACTTGCGATGTACTAGTTGAACTCTTTGATTTGCACCTCTTCTTTTGTGAATAGATGCTTTAAATCCTTGTGCTTGCACCGCCAGGTATGTCATCATTCTTAGAAGGAAAGATATCAGGCGCATGTTATCACAGTAAATCCTCATTTGTTTAGCAATGGTACGATGATACTTAAAGCATTAATGAAATTGCGCCCTGACGATTGAGCTGGCAAGCGAAGCATCATAAATTCAGCCTCCGTAGTGGAGTAGCAATGGCGGATTATACCACTCTTCCATGAGATAGCTCCATGGTGAGAGGAACGACCAACCAAATGTGGACTTTGGGTATCTTGTAAACATGATCTGGTCAGAGTAACCAATGACCTCGAGGTTGCTAGTTCTTCTATATGTGAGCATGTGATCCTTGAGTATGCAAGTACCTCAGAGGCTTTCTTTGCGACTCCTCGGGTAAAATAATCGAGGTTGATTGATACTTGACCCAACTATCTGAGGCATAAACATATCAGGCCTAGTACAAGTACAGGCATGCATGAACTCTGACTAAAGAAGCATAAGGAATATTGTCCATTTCTTTGTACTTCGTCGTTACAGGACTAGGATAGTAGAAATTGTCTCCTTTACGGATGGGAATTTGGACTAAGTAAGACATGATTCCATCTTGATCTTTCTAGAACTTGTTGATGCTCGGCACTTTTGGGGATAATCCAAAGGTCATTAGTGATCTATCAAAATGTTTCTATTGGTCGCCCAGGCTCTCGCATATCCTTCATTTCAAAGTTACTAGAAGGGTAATTCTGGCATGCATGATAACCCACGATCACTCGCAAGAAGAATATCATCTACCTTTAACCACAAGGATTACTGAACTCCTTCCCTGACCTTCATGTAGATTTGCGGCAACCAGTCATTTCTAAATCCATTATGATAATACGGTATCATTAAAACTTCAAATACCATTTATGCGGAAGCTTGTTTTAATCCATGGGTGATTTCTTCAGCACCATACAGTTTCTTTTGCCCATGATCTCAAAACCTTGAGGTTGATCCACGCCATATACCTCTTACTTTTCCAAATCTCCATTGAAGAAAATAGTTTTAGCATCCATTTGGTAGGCTTCGAGATCAAACCCAGGCCACTAAAGCCGTACCTGATCTTAAAGAGTCCTTTCTAGAAGCCAGGAGTCCCATTTTTAATCCAATTACCATCCTTTTGAGTATAACCTTTTAAAATGATGAGTGGCTTTATGCTCTAGACATTTGCCCTTAGAGTCTAAGCAGTCTTAAGACCCGCTACAGTCGACTCTTTTAGAATCCTTGTTAATTAGTAATTTCCCCAAACATTATTGTCATCCATGGGTTTGACTCTTCCTTCACTTGTGCATTAACCACTTGTCGAATTTTCACCTTTCATGGCTTGGTGAAAGAGGCCAAGGTCATTATCAATGCTCGAAAGTCCTTTCATGCTCAAGTGCATAAACTACCGCAGTCATTCAGAATAGCGATCTTTTTCTCTACAGTAGACCTCCTTGAATCTTTGGCTTCTTCCTTGAGGTCGCACTTGCTCATTGGCAGGCATTTTTCCTCCTCTTCTTGAACAGTAGACATCATAATTGGGCTTGGGCACTCCATTTGTTGCTGTTTCATATTCATCTTTCACTGTTTGTGCTATAATAATAGGAACTTCAGTTTGAGATGGATCGTTTTGATGGGTTTTGGTATCAGACTCCTCTTATCTCCACATCACGTGCTCCCACCTCCTTTATGCTTGCCACATTTCAATGGGCGAGCATTCTGGACTCTTTGAATTCTCGTACTATGGTTAAGACGATAGAATCTATACCCTTTTGACCTTGGATATCGATGAAATAACCACTAATGGTCTTGGAATCGACTTCTTTTCATGGATTATATGTATCTCAAAATACCATTGTATTTACAGTGCAGATGTCTTAAACTAGGCTTCCTAGATGTCACGAGTTTTCATGCAGGTGTCTTAGGAGGCGCACACTCGTTACCACTATTTAATATGTATCTGGTTATCCTTAATGCATACATCCCTGATAAACAGTCTGAACTATCATTCACATTACTCCTTACCATTTCCATTATTCTTCTGATTCGCCTTTAAGCTGCCATTTTAGTGTAGCGACCACGGGCATTATCGCGCCTGGTACCTTTGGACTCAAGGTTTGCCGTCGACGCGGGGAATTTGGCTCAACTTCGATGTCTTTCCATAATATTCACCACCTGCTGTCGGAGCATTATTACACTTAACCTTTCTATTTAAGCGTCTCTCGACCTGCAAAATGAATGTCTGAGGACATCAGCAGAATTGAGTTTTCATGCGGCAAATAAAAATATGATACCTAGAAGTAATCATGATAAGAGAGAGTGATGAAATACCTCTCACCTTGACATAATTTTTGTCAGAAAGGACCACAAATACTCTGTATGTATTAAATCAAGTAATCCACTACTCCTTGTAGGTACGCTTGTTTTGATACATGTGCGTTGCCTGCCAATGGAATCCACCTGATATTATTCATTCGGTAAAATCCGTTGAACCAAAAACTTCACTTTTAATTAGTCTCAAAATCCTTTCTTTGGATATGATCTAGCCTTTATACCTGAGTCAGCGAAGACTCATTAAATTGCACTCCTTTTCATACAATCATATTGCATCAACATTAACGGGGAATTAACAAAGTAGAGTCGATTGAAACGTCTCGAAGTGTCAGAATGAACGATTACCATATAAAGTTTGTTCCATGATACAATGAAAACAACCATGCCATTCTAAAATCAAATCCTAAAACATCCGATGCAGAAAGCGAGAGCAAGTTTCGACGATGAACATCATAACCTTCTCAGATGAAGAATAATGCGTATCTAACGTTCTATATGTCCACACGCCCGATTCTAAGCTTTCATCCTGTTTATAAATATGACTTTACTTTGGCATTTAGTGGAACTTTAAATAACCTGCATATATTAGAAACATGAGTAAATTTTCCAGTGTCGAAACACCCAAGTATTAAAAGAACCCTCAATCTCGATTTGATTCAAAGCATCTGAACAAAATGTATACCTCACTTCAAACCATGCCTTCCTCTTTTGGCAATCGGCCTTCTTATTACCTAGGTTTATTTGCAAAAGAAACATTTGGAATCTTTTCAACCTCTCCTTGCCTTTTCTTAGGGCTACACCTTATTATGGGCTTTCCCATATTCTTCGTTTCTTACTTGGGCTTTACCATGCTAGAACCATTTGATTACCATAATAGGCAAAGTTGGCAGGAAGTTGTGTAAGTCTTCCTTTGCCTTGCCTCCTACTTATAGGCATGGCCTTGATATCAAAGAGACATTTTGGCCCAAGTTGGTTGCAAGTTCTGAAATTGGCGAATCCGCTCCACCACCCCGCGTTTCGTGGAAGCTCTAGACAACGCTCAGCTCCACAGATCATATCAGACTCTTAAAAGCTAGGTTATGGTATTCCCACCCATGTGAGTAATATGTTCCTCCATTGACTGGCTATGTGTTGTACTCTCTATTAGATAAATCATTAATAAGGCATCACAGCCAATGGAGCTTATCTGATATCTATCATAGTACATGTAATTTCGACCCGCAGATTCCCTCACATTTTCGAGTCTTGGTAGGAAGCCTTAACATTAGGGCGCTATGTTAAAGCTAAAGAAAGCTCATCCTGCTTCTTGACCTCTCAGTCCCACATTTCTTATGCGCCTCGAACTAGTATCGATCGGTTTAGTGGGTTCATCCGCTAACTAGATCCCGAATCAAGTCTAAAAGGCCATCATTTGGCTTGACATGTCATTCGAAGTCATATGGTTCTGTCCATTAAACGATACCATTGGCGAATCCACATTAGAGATCGCTTTTAAACATTTTACATCTCATATATTAATTACTTAAGATTTAAACACAATTACATCTTTTATAATATATATACCAAAGAAACATTTATATTTTAAATTCACCTTTAGGCTAAATCTAAACACAATCAAACCAATCACCCGAATATATCATTCATATAACATATATATAAGTTCAATGCAAATTTAATTTAACATGTGATCATCTTTGGATATACTATATATTAATTAAATAAGGTTCATAACCTACTTCAATTTATGTCAACATAGATAAGATCTACCTTTGGGTAATCATTATAGCTACATGTAAATAACTATAAATATTTATTATTCTTAAATGTCATTTATGATGCTATATCAAATAAACATTTATAAATATTATTTTAAATCATTTTAGCTGAAATCAAGGTAGCACTTTGGTATTGCACTCACTAAAATATTAGATTTGAAATCATATAAACTTAAAATTATTAAGTTTTGAATTATTATACAATTCACAGAATTTGCATAAGTCATAAATGCATATGCATATCGATTTACTTTTCTACGGACAACATACATTCTGAGTTACTCATATTGATGGCGCATAGATGGCTTGAAATTAGATTTCATACAATTTAGATAAACAATTGGTCAATTAAAACCAACCAGCAACATTTATATATATAAAACTATTCAAAATCACAATTCTGAGAACAATTAGATTACCGATGAATCTTTTAGAACTATCAATTCAAATATTCAGCAGAAGTATTAATTCAAAATTAAAACCCGAATTAATTATACTTATATGATTAATTTTAAACATCAATTAACTTCACAATTTGAAAATACATTCTCATAAACCTAAATTAGTAATTGAATTTCTATTTAAACTTGCTCTGATACAAAAATTATTTGAAAATTACTTGAGAAGCGATTTAACAAATTTTGGATCTAAATAGAACAATTAAATCAACCAATTTAACAATCATAAGGCGTATTAATTTACGAATGAAAAGAAAAACTTACACTTGAAGAATCCATCACGATAATTGAATGTCCCCAGTAATAATATATATGAAATTTCTATACCTTCATATATATATATATAGAGAAGCAGAATACTAATAGCCAAAATAGCTATTTATTAGACATTTACTCAAATAACGATTTACTAATATTAAATGTCTTTTAGTAAGACATTTACTCAAATACTTGATTACTAATATTAAATGTCTTTTTAGTAAGACATTTTACTCGAATAGATTACTAATATTAAACACTGCTTTTATTAAGACATTCTCAAACAACATTACTAATATTAAATATCTTTTAATAAGACATTTACTCAAATAACGATTTACTAATATTAAATATCTTTTATTAAGACATTTACTCCCAAATAACGATTACTAATATTAAATGTCTTTTATTAGACATTTGCTAAATCAGGTCTTAATATAACAAAACACACACTAAAATACTTAAATTTAGATAAGCGGAAATTTGAATAATTATCTATTAGATACTACACTAATCATCACGTGTATGCAGCGATAACAATTATCAATATTGAAAATTATATGAATCAATTAGAAATTAAAATTTCCTAACCAGAATCACTACTAAATGGGTTACTCCGCCCTAAGTGCATATCTGATGATCCAGCTATAAACACACACTAAAGAAATAATCGTGATCCTACTTGAATGTCACCATGACCAACCCATGTCAGTCCTCACAGAACTTCCTCACACTTGCCTAAACCATATATGAGAGAAAAATAATCAGTCCATTCTTTTCTTTCGCCATCACTTTTCCTTGCCTTTCAATTTCTAGGTTACGGATTTGCGTGAGAATGCATCGTACTGCCATTTCAGCACACAATTCATATAACACATGCAAATATATCACTTCATGCATATATTTACATGATTTAAATCACAACAACATATTTATGCAATTATCAATCCATTACAAGAATTATCTACGCCAGGCTAATTAGCAAACCGCGAGTAATTCAATTTGAATTACGATATTAAGAAACACATTTTCTCTGAAAATATTTAGAAGCAGAACGATTCATATGAGCAATGAAACCCTCGGAGTTCTTGTTCCGCGACCGATCACCCAATCGCCGGTTTCCTTTGCTTGAACCGAAATCCATGGCCATTAGGCCTCCATCTTGCACCAACACACAATTTATTCATAATTTATAGAAACGAAAACACCCAAAATAGAGCCTGACCATAGTCACGGTTTGTCGGCTCAGGCAATTCCAACAATTCGGTCCCGAGTTTTAGGACGATCAAATGGCCCCTCACGGCCTCGAAATCAACTCAATCATCACAAAACATGAAGCAAAGTGCGCTCAAATGGATAAAACCCTACCTCGGAGTTGTAAAACTCAGAAATCAATTGCGTTGCCCTCGCGTGTAAAACAACTTTTCTTCTTGCTTAGTCGAAATCCGATGGTCAGGTCTTAGAAATCGAGAGAAGGCACATTTTCTCTCTAGTTTCAAACTAACCACCATCTCATTTCCTTCTTCACATTTTAGCCTCTTTTTCAATTTGAGAAGACAACTATTCTCTATTTTGTCCTTTTCCTCATTTAGAATTCCAAAAATGCCATATTTGTCCCTTATCTTGGATTTTGACACGTGGCACAATCTCGGCGTCGTTCAGGCCTCTCTGCTCATGCAGCATGTATCGTGAGTACATGTTATAGGTGACTTTTGTCACATCACATGTCGTTCTGACACGTCTCGGCGCCGCCGGCGTCAGATTAAACATCTCGGAATTGACGAGAAATTCAACATGTTAGCTAGATTTCGCGAAGTGATTCTAACAGTGAAATTCGTTTCGTCATTCGAGATCTAGAAAAATTCCGGATTTGGTAAAAATTACCCAGGTGCCATTTCGAAAATTGGAATTTCTAGATATTACACTTAGATTTTATAATTCTTATTTTAAAAGCAAAGAAGCCAAAATCCTTTCTTTTGAGAAACTTAGGAAATATAGAAGATACAAAAATATTTATAGATTTAAAACAAAAGGCAGACTTGCAGTCTTTGGAAATTCTCTCTCCTCCCGATTTGAGCCATCTGGTGTTTAAGTACTGACTTTTAAACGAAAAATGAGAAGTGAATTTGATTATTAAAATCAAACTCAAGCTTATTGAAAAAACACTAAAAACAATAATAAACATCGATAGAAACTATAAAGGAAAAAAAAACTATAGACAATCAGGTTTTATTTAAGAATGGAGACATCAATGAAAGAAATATAAATGCTTATACATAATTACTGCCGATAATCATTTATAGCTACTCTTGGGAGATGTGAGGCTAACCCAATCCGCCATACAATTACTCTTCAAGTTGAAAATGGCTTATTTCTTTGTGGCGCCCACGAAACCGGGAGATGCAGTGACAACAATCAACATGGAGTCACATGTCTCATGTTATGAGACCCATACGCTAGTAAAAATAGTCAATTTGGCCTTACATCATCTCACCAAAATCTAACCAACTATATTAAAATAATTCAAAGTTGATTCTCCTCTGTACAAACATATATTAAAATTAAAATTCTAATACATATTATACAAAAACATCAAAGCCAATCGACTTCTTCTAAAAATATAGGCCTCTAGTAGGCGTCGTCTTCTCGAACACTCCCTGTACCTAAAATAATTTTCCCTCGATAGAAGGGTGAAACATTACCTATATTAGTAATCTCACCACTTAGGTTACTCCCCACTAGATGCACAGCAAAATGATTCCCATACAGGCCATTCAAGCAAATACATGATCCTACTTGAGATATACGTGATATGGATAGGGAATGCAGCTCACCCTTTTCCCTTCTCGAGTCCTCAACGGCTCCCTCAGCCTGCCTAAGCCAAATGAAGGATCCAGGCCGGATTAACCTCATGAACCAGGGACCTCGGCACTCAATGGATATAAAGAGCTTTCACACTTAAAGCAGTCAAATAAAATCCATAGAGCAAACCTTACAATCCCCCAGACATATCTTTTGAAAATAATGCGACGTAGTAAATATTTTTTTTCTTTTCAGCGCCGTTTTCAAAAAAATTGGCGGGAAGTTTCCCTCTGTTTCGGACTTTCCAGGTACAAAACCCTAAAAAACATTTAAAAACACTTCTAATCTTCCAAATTTTCCAACGTGTTTGGACTTCTAAATCCATGACCCGATCAAACGCAATATATACACCAACATTTAATCTTTTCAAATCATCAAAACATTCCAAACTTCTTTAATTCCATGCATTTTTTTTTTCGAAAGATTGGGCTTGGCGGACTTAGTAAACCCAGCCTCGACCTGCCTTGTCACGAGGATGAAGCCCACGTAGTTCCTTTTCAACTTTATACATATACATATATACACCCCAACAGAAATATTCGCCATATACAATATGCAAAATTACATATACAATGAAATCACGGTTATACCGTCCTCGAGTCTCGACTCACTTTGCGGAGGGGTCTCTATGAGCGACACATCTAAGGTCACAATGTTTTGAAACATACGGAAAAGAATGAGCTAAGGCCCGGTGAGTGTACATTTTCATTAAAATAACATTTTAAGTATATATCAAAATGTCTTATATATTACGATTAAATCAATTTATGCCTTAAACATTTTATACCTTAAACTTTCTTTCTTTCTTTATATAATAAATACTTATACAATTAAAAAATCCATTTACTTACCTTAAACATTTTATGCCTTAAACTTTCTTTATTTCTTTCTTTCTTTCTTTCTTTCTTTCTTTCTTTCTTTCTGATGGAACCCAGGGGAATAAACACGAGCAGTTTAAGGTCTTGAATGTGAGCGGTCACATTCCAGTCACCAACCACTATCTTTGGCCAGAGAAACTGCGGCTGTGGGGTTCCAGTCATAACACCATATGCGTGTAAGGATATTACTCTGAATCACCAATTCCCTCCTCGATTTAGTAACCTATGGCTTTACCCTCTAAATCCTTACACGCTTAAGGTACACTCCAGTAGATACTCCCGATCATACTTGATCCTTAGGGGTTTAGGGTAACATCGATGCAGCATTCTTCAAAATACATTTATAAATACATTTAAATCCTTTGCTTTTATCAAAACTTCAAACACATATGCATTCTTTACACATTTAAAACTTTCATAATACTTTAACATAGCACTATATTTTAATATACATATAAATATATATTGATGCAAGATAAAACATTTCCATATGCCTTAACATTTACTAAACATTTCCATTAACTTTTCGATTTAACATAAAACCATTCACTTTTAAAGCTTCGATTTTCAAAAATATAATTTCCTCACGTTCTTGCTCAATCGCTTGCTTTAAAATGAGTTCAGTTTCCTTATAGTCGCACTTTGCTTTTCAAAGAAAACCACAACTAACATTTAACCACCAGCACCATTTAATCCATCATACACATTTATTTTCACCCCATTCCCATCCCATTCACTTAAATCATTTTAACCATACTTAAAAAAACATAATCGAGAAAGACCAAATTACCTTTTTCTTTACAAAATGACCTTAATGCCATCAATTTAATCCTTTTCTTGTTCCTCTATGAATCTACTTTACTTAGAAATTGGAATCATTCAATTAGCTCTTTAAGTCAATGATAGCATTTCATGCCAAACTAGTCATTTCATAGATTTTACACTAAAGTTGTTGTATATCAATTTTCCAGATTCTTGCCATATTTGACATTTATCTCTTTATTTTCTTTATGAGATTAAAGTGCTAAAGGTTTCTTCTACTCAAGTGGAATCACCAAATGGGACGAAACTCACTTTACGTCAAACAGCCAAAAGAATTTAATCATATTATTATTTGGGTGGTGGCTTTTATTACTTTGGTAGTTTTTTGGGCCACTTATATTGAGATTTGGCCAGTGCCTGTTCTGTGTATGATTCTCATAGATCTAGTTTCTTAACCAACTTGAATTCTCAAATCGGATGAAATGGGTAAGTTATGGTCAAAATCGAAAATTGGTCAGAAGCAGAGGAAGAAGAAAGCAGAGCATTTCACATCATAGAAGATACATGAAGGAAATGATCGGAATATGTTTCTCTTTATGCACCTCTAAACACTCCAATATAAGTGCCTTATACCCATTCAACATCTCACACTGATTTCACTATCAGATCTAACAGTTCCCTCCTTTCTTTTTCAAACCTAGCCTAATCCGCATTTCATTTACTCAATTGATATCCGTCGGCATCATTCAAACCTTAAATACCACCAATTAACATCCATACGGAGAATTCAAGACGTGACGCGAGCGCTCAGACCACAACTTTCCACCGAGCTGAAACACTTTGTTCTTGGTTTCAGCACGACCTCGCCGCTGCCACTTTATGACGCCGGAAACGGAAGGAAAGAAAATTCATCTCACGCGCCACTGTTTTCTTTGCCGCCTGCCAACCGCTCTTTTATCTCTTTTTGCCATGCACCTTTTTCTCTCCCTCACGGGTTTGCTGGAACGACTGAGACAAATGACTTTTGGCGCATTTCCTATTATTACTCTTTAGCTTCTTCCTTCCCAATTACAAATAGCCACTCAACACTTTAATTTTGCAATTATAACTATTATTTATGTGCATTGTCTAACAGTTTATATGATTTCATATCTTTGCTAATGACTGAGCGCACCCTTATGGTCATACCGCAGAGATATCATTTCTGTGCAGTCTCAAGATACTCTGTGTTTAGTGCTCTTATACACCTCGGTATGTATCGCAGCATCTCTCAGACCAATTATTACACGAAATGTGAGAAAACATCGTTCAAAGGCAAAAAGGTTTTGTTCTTGAAACATCATCTGAGTTTCGGTAAATATATTGGACTACCGCCAGTAGGTGTTGGACCATTTTTAAAAACAATCATGATTGACCTCAGAGATGGCTGTGGACCAACTCTCAATGATTCTTGAGGAAGATCTTCATGAATTCCTTTGACCATTTTCCATTTTTCTTTTCTTCGTACATCATGCACTCACCCTAATTTTCTAGGTTGCCTCGGTGCATATAGAATGTTATATATTTCAACTGCCTTGCGCTAATATATCGATCATGCATATATTTAACGAAATTGACTTCATGCTCATAATAATTCAATTCATAACAATGACGTAATTCAGATTCACATGATTACAATAATGGCTCCCATTCTAATGAAACACACACAATTATATTTTTATATAATTTAAGCATCATATTATTACAGCTCGTCTTACGTTAACATGTCGATCTCACGCGCATGTGACCATCTGACAATAACGCACAGCGAGTCTGATCTTGGACCATTACAGCGAGACCCACGGCCTTCACAATCATGAACCGGTTTAGTTTCGATCATCCGATACAACATCAATGACCACCGACCTGAAACTTCGGTTTAGGTTCAAAGCCATCTCTACATCTGACAGTACCGTGGGCGGCGTTCGTATTATTAATACCGTATTCGCGCGATACAACGACGGCACGCGCGCGTTTAAAATCAATTATAGCAAGGTTATGATCACCCACTACCTCCCAAAGACTCTCTGGAATCTTGGCTCATTAAGACTTCCGCCGTCCCCAGAACACCAGAATCTGGAATTCGAGACAAAGAGTTGCGATGCCGGTGGATCCACGCCGAATAGGCGGCCCTACAGAAATTTCTTGCCGACCTCTTTCGATTGCCTTCCAGTGGCACCAGTACCCAGCTGCCCTCCGCCAGCTCGCCAGGTTGGATCTTGACTCGTGATCTTCGCGATTCAGAACACCAGCGAGTCGAATGAAAGTTATGACCTTAGAAGTTGGAGTTACATGACCACGATCCACTACTGGACGAGCTTTCACGCACTTTCGGGAGACCTGCTGGCGGTCTAGTATTAAAATGTTCATAGAGCATACTTATGGAATCTTGATAAATAGGCTTTCTCTGGGTCCAGGCCCAAAGCGAGTTCGGGCAGAAGAGATTATGACCTTAAAGTTGGAAGTCACAAGCCAAGCCATGCTGATCTACGGCGCCTACCTTACTTACGAGCCTTTCGGACAGCTCCAGCTGCCCTACACTCCAAGGCATCTAGATGAAATCTTGGCTCAATGGACTTTCCATAAGTCGAAACACCTAAACGAGTTAGGACGAAGAAGTTATGACGCCCGAGGTTGGAGACCGCACATGACTTTCAGATAGTCCCTGCAGACGGCTACCTTATAGCAAGGGCCCTCTCGCTAGCTCGATACTCAATGCCCTCCATAGCATACGACTGGAATCGTGACTCAATGGGATTTCTATAGAGTCAAAGAACACCCAAAACGGAGTTCGGACAAAGAAGTTATGACCTTCAGAGTTGGAGTGCATGGCTAAGCGACTAGTACCGGATGATGATACCTTACTTTCGGGGGCCTTCCGACTCTAGTACCCTTGCCTCCAAGGAATCAAATAAATCTTGACTCAATGGTTTCCATAGAGTCAAGAACACCCACAGATTCGGATGAAGAAATTGCCGGCGCTTTGAAGTTGGAAATTCGCACATAGCGATTTGCGGGCCGTTACCACATACTGCGAGGCCTTTTGGCGGCTCCAATAAGCAATGCCTTCCGCAGGCGCCGACTTGAATCTTGACTCGTGACCGGTTCATAGAGTCGAAACACAAAAGCGATTAGGACCGAGGGTGGCGCCGATTTGGAAGTCACCGGCTGGCGATCCTGCGAATGCCTACCTTACGGTGAATGCCCCTTTTCGGCCTGCTCCGGCCTGCGGCCTCCAAAGGCGTGCGAAACCGACTCAATGGGATTCCGCCGTCCCCAAAAACGTGTGAATCGGAGTTCGGTTGAGAAAGTTATGACCTTAGAGTTGGAGGTCACACATGACTAGGCAGTCCTGGGACGACCCTCATACCTTAAATGCCCCCCTTTCGGCCAGCTCAGTACCACTGCCCTCCAAGGCATCCGCCGACTTGGCTCAATGGAAACACTTAGGTCTAAGATCAGGAATCGAATTCGAATGAAAGTTATGACCTTAGGAGTGGAAGTCACACATGGATGGCGGCCCTCCAGCCTGACTACCCCAGCCAGCACTATGGCCAGCACCTAACCCGGCCAGGTTTCCTAATGTCCTCCACAGGAACATGGCTGGGAAATGCCAGCTCAATGGGCTCCATAGAGTCGAGAACACCAATCAGGTTCGGGATAAGGAGTTATGCGACAACAGGGATTAGGTCATGCATGATCCTAGCCGAATGAGGTCCCATCGGGGTGAAGACCCGTCAGGTGACCCCATCTGGGAAGTAAGCTAACTGTCGAGCAGCCTTCAACTGGTATTTCTGGTAAACGGACCATGGCAGGCTATAGAGTCAGATTGAGAAATTCAAAGCAACATCAAGTTCACTTATGTGGCTACAATTTACTTGAAGAACTCACTACGAAATCCCTTTATTTCTATACAAAAAACTAGACTACAAAATCCGGTTAATGTGTACTACCACAATATAGCGACTTCCATGATTCAAAGCACAGCAAACATTCCCCTTAGGGCAAGACAACCACACCTTATTTCATTTTTTAACTCTGCCATAAAATGGCACACAAGGACAGTGCCAGTCCTTCAGGCTCGATCCGGACTGTCCCAGTAATAATCCAAAATCTCGACTACCTTTATTCTAAAATCTTTGGAATGAGTTCCTGACCGCTCGGCCTCCACACAACCATGCTATTTGAATGGCCTTAAACAAGATTAAGCAAGTAGGGAGAAAACCCCTACCTCTTGGAGTTTATCAAAACTCGACTCAGAATCTCTATGCAAAGCCCTTACTGGTAAGGAACTCAGACTCTTCCTCTTGCCACGAACCTGCCCAGGTCAATGCGTCGGGAATTTAGAGAAGTGGAGTCTCTCTCTCTAAAGCTCTCTCTTTTTATTCCTCTTTTCTGTTCTTTTCTTTTCTCCTCCTTTGTTTGGTCGAGATGGGCTAAGGCTTGCCTTTTCACTTGACACGTGTCGATTTCTCATGTTCAGCTCTTGGGATTTTCCTTATCCTCTTATCCATCTACCATAGGTTTCCCTCCAATGACATGATGCCACATATCATATCCTCGCCAGGCTCATTGTTTGACTTGCCGCGACAGCGCGGCTCACCATGCAGGGCCCTCCGTCGCCCAGTGCCTCGCGTTACTCGGTGCTGCGAAGCGTGAAATTACGGTATCTGGGTTGATGCAGGGATTCCGCGTATTTAGCTAGATTGGCGAGATGATTCCAGCGATGATTAGTTTTGTCATCAGGATCTAGAAAATTCTGGATTTTGAATTTTACCGTTATACTTACTTCCTCGGGAAAATCTGGATTTTCCTAGGTTTCACATTTTGCCATGGCGATGAAGAGAAGAGACGAAGAAATGCCCAGTGAGACAATATGTTTTGTTGGGAAGGTGTATCTTTTCGATTAGGAAGCGTGTAACTTTTTGGAGGGGGGAAATGGATAGGTTTTCTAAGTTTTGTTGTTGAAAGGGTTGTGTGTCGTATCTGAGCATGTGGTGGGACAATAGATTTTGGTGGGAAGAGTGTATCTTTTAGGTAGGGCAATAACTTTTTGGAGGAAATGTGGCTTTTTTTTTTTGTGGAAAGGGTAATGCATGTACCTAACATCATGTCTAGTGTTCCATTCAAGAATTTTGCCATGACACTTGGCCCTTGATTTGTTTTGTTATGTATATACAATTTTAAATTTATGTTTATCTAATTTAAAGGAATTTATTTATTTCAAAATAATGCTCTTGAATATTAGCATATTTGCACTAAAATTAAAAGAATCCACTTCTTAGAAATTCTATTCCATAAGTTTATTAATTTATTATTTGAAGTAGTTTTATATAATATAGTAAGCATACTTAAAAATTTATATATATATATATATGGATAATTTGTTTTCTCTCAATTTTAATTTATACCTACAATCTATAAAATTATTAAATGACACAATTTTGTAACTCAGTGTAATAATCAGAACTATTTTGAGAACTTGACTTGAAGTGAATTTTGTAGTTATGCCAAGGCTCATTTCGAATTAGGAGTTTTTAAAGGAAAGTGCGAGAAATTTATCAATCCATAAAATGATCTTCTTGTCAGTGAAGCGTAGAGTCACATTGAGTCGAACAAATGGAAATCTACATGTTCATATTATTTTTCTTATTTATTTTTTCTTGTTTTATTTTGCCTAGATGTATTTTAATCTTACGCTTTTAGATTTCAATTATTTATTTTATTATGATATAGAACACTTAAGATTCTTATGCTCAAGCAATTTCCTCACCTATTTATATTATTACTTTATTAATTATTAGTATAATGGGATCATAACTTTAGGAATAAAACAATTGAGACTAAGTTAAAATATCGTCTGAATAATCATACTTTCAAGTATTAACTTTACCTTTTTTTCTGTAACCCATTTTCTTAAAAAAAATAAGATTAACGATCTTTACCATTAATAGCTGAAATCACATCTATTTTACTGGTGCATTCTTAATAAAGTGGTTTCTTCCCACATAAAGTTAGATTTTTATTTGTTTTTCACGTGATTTCGTAATTAATTCTTATTTGTAATGGCACATGTATCATCTTTTATGCGAATCAATCTTGTTGTATCAATTTTATATATTATTGGTGATTAAGACGGGTAAAGATTTCTGTAAACATAAACAACAAATCAAATCCATGATCATCAATATGTTGTACATGATTTATAAGTATTCTAGTCATTTGTATTATCAAATGTAGACTTGTAGATTTATTATATTAAACTAGATGTTATTTCATCGCCATGATTTTTAGTGAATTTGCATTATATGTTTTATCGAATATCTTATAGTTTGAATTAATAACATGTTTTATTTTAAAAAAATCTTACTTATAATATTAAAGTATCATTTGTAGATTTTGTTAAATAAACATTTGATATACCTTAATTCTCCTAAGAAATACTTTTAAGTAAAACATATATTCTAAAAATATTTTCGATCAAAACACTAGTAAACAATTTCTTAACTTATGGTTCTATAATTAAAATTTCATATCTTTCAATTTTAAATACATGTTTTAAATGATTCCCTTAGTATACTACGTGGTCAATTAATTTCAACATTATTAGCAGAAATTGATAAACAAAGTTTCGTATAGTTATTTGTTAATAAGAATTTATAATCTATTCCATAACATTTTATCATATCTTTTTTTCTAGAAAAAATATCATAACCAATTAATTATAATTGATCCCCTATTTCATTTTTTGTCCTTTTTCTAGCAAATAAATTAATAGAATTATGATAAATGGTGCTAGTTGCAAATATTTATTTGTATGGTTGAAGTAATTTGGTATCCAAGTATATAATCGGCATCACAGATTTATTGCTCCTTAATCTAGGACTTTATCATAAAGATCATGCATTCAATACACATTTACTTTATTTGTGAAGAAATAGATGCCTTAGCGCTTTAGAAACCAGAATTCGTTGACAACCCGTGACCGCGAGAATGACGTGGATGTGGGTAACTTGAAGCACCACTCATGAAAATCGGACGAGTCTCTTTATCAGGGAGTTCTGCAGGTACAAAACCTGTCCCCCAACAATTAACAATAATAACCACCTGGGGTCCACATGCAAGATAAAATAATGGCCACTTAGGCTACCGCATCAATACTCACAAAATACATCAATTATATACAATAGTTTAAGAGTTAATAAATTTATATCTTTACGAACATATATCAAAATTTGGAGTTTAATATATTATACAAAACAAATACCTAAAGCCCCGCGCGAAACTCTTCTAGCGTGGCCTCTAGTAGGCTCCGTCCTCCGCCATCCTGTACCTGAAATGGTAATCCCTCGATAGAGTGAGCAAAGCCAGTAGTGAAATTTCCTACACTGGGTGCTCCCCACCCTAAATTGCATATCATGGCAACTAATCACATTCAAACAATTACATGAACCTACTCAAATGTCTACATGCCCAATCCCATATCAAAATTATAAACTCACTCCACACATACCTAAATAAATGTAGGTAAAATCTGATTTACAAAACAAAAGCTTTTCAATTTCTAGAACTTACTGAGATTCAGTAAATATATTGGACTACCCTCCTAGACCATTCTTGGATGCGCGCTCGGCAGTCATGGTCCTCATCAGAAGCGTCATTGAACTCAGGCAGTTCTTGGAAAATCTTCCTTCGGAAATTCCTTTCACAAACATTTTTTCCTTGTTTTTCTTTCATGTCATGCACTCCATCTAATATTCTAGGAATTGCCAAAATTCATAACAGATTTATTATATCAATCCCAACAACTCATACTAATATATAAAATATGTATACTAACACATAATTAAATCCACATAAATCATGTTATTCAAATTCACAATCAATAACACCAAAATTACTCCACATGATGAATTCTTGAACCTAAACAATTCATTTTTGAGATCATAAACGCTCATAAAATGGAAATCGTGCCTTCTTCGCGAAAGTGAGACCCTCGGGTTGGCACTGTTCACGGCCACAACAATGAGGATTTTCTCTACTCGGTTCAAATGTTTTGAGACTGAAATAGGCTAATCCAGAGCCTCGGAACATCCTACTCAACCATTTACATGGCTCTTAGCCAAAGAATACACAAGTAGGAAAAGATCCCTACCTCTTGGGTTGTATTGAACTCCATCAAATCATCATTCGTCATTTTGCTTTTTGCTCTGAAGTCGAGCGAAGCCAGTCAGGCAGGTAGAAGTCTAGATTAAGAACTCTATCTTTCACAAAACTCAAAATCTGACTGCCTTCATTTTACTGGGATTTTTAGTTTCGATAATCGGAGAGACATTACTATTTTGTTTTATTCATTTAACATTTTAAAGATTCGTATCGCCCGTCTTGATTTTGGCCTAGCCTGATCTCTGATCCACTCGTCTCCTTCTCTCTAATCATGTTTAACATGTAATATGCAATTTGTAGTAGGTGACTTTTGTCACATCCACATGTCGCTACTTGAGCCGTTCGACCTGGCTGTGCATAGAAAAGTGAAATTCATTGTCTAGGAATCGGAACAAATTCGGCGTGTGTTGTTCACGGGGCGATTCGCGATTCAAATCCGTTTCGTCATTTCTGAGTTCTAAAGATTTTCATGGCTGCACAAGGCGAAGCCATTTACCATTTTTCGGAGAAAATTGGGTTTTCTCGTCAAGTATTATTCTTCCCTCCATAAAAGTCTCTTGCAAAAATTATATACGATCCACAGCCGAATCGCTGCATATACAGCACACTCTCCATGCATGTAAACATCATTTAAGTAGTAGCTAAACCACGTACCTTGTCCTAAACAAGAAGGGATAGGTGGCCGCCATCGTGTCCTCGCGCTCCGCGGTGGCTCCTCCTCCAGTCTTTGCCACTTGCTTCCTGAGCAACCTCAACGTCTTGCGTCGTAAAACCCTGATCCGGCTATCCATATTGCACCGCACAGTTCCCTCCTCGAAGGTCCCATCCGTGTCAACTGCTATCTCCCTCCCCAATCCACTACATGGCTGGATACGGAGTATACCTCAAGAACGCTGAAGGCGTAGAAATACCTCGTGGACCACTTTGACATATTAGGCTGATAAAGCCCAGCCGTGCAGTGCGGTGCTACCCTCTCGAGTATCTGAAGAGGCCAGATGAACCTCGTGATAAAAACTCCGCCGGCTTAGAACCCTAACTTCCTCCTCTTGACATGCCTTCAAGAAGCGTGATCTCGACCTCGAACTCTAAGGGTCGGCGTCGTACATCGGCCTGCGCTCTTCTATCGGCTCACAGGCCTTGAGAAACCATTTGTCGTATCAAGCTCACGCTTCTCGAGAGTGTCACCTTAATCAGATCCGGGACTAATGTGGAGCTCCTCTCACCTCGATCCAACATATCATTTGATCATGGCCTCCCATATAATGATACCTCATATGGTGCCATCTATACTGCTTTGATAAATGTTATTGTAGGCGAATTCCATAAGGAAATATTCTTCCTAGCTACCCTTATAATCAGACATCTTTCATAGCATGTCCTCACAACACTGTATAGTCCTCTCACAGTGACCATGCATCTGGGTGGAAAGAGTTTGTACTCATGTGAACCATTGCAGTGTGCGTAGCCTTTTTAGAGCTCTTAAGTCTGTATAAACCTAAGAGTCCCTATCAGAATACTATGGATCTTTGGCGGTACTCCATGTGGCGAGACCGATCTCTCGAGCCATCTGACAGTGAATCTCGATGTGAAAGTCATCCTTGCGGCTAGAAAATGTGCCCGACTTCGGCAGAGCGGTCCACCATGCCATACCGCATCATGTCCTTGCGGTGTCGAAAGTGGGTGCCCGAAATCCTTAGTGGCGTGCTCCTTCCGTGACCACCTCGATGCATTTTGATAGCTGCGTGGCTTCTGGTGCCAGCGTAACACTGCGGCCGCGTGAGACATGTCGAACAAAGCCCCGTGTCTCTTCATTACGCTCGATATCCCAGCCGCGGGAGATCTTACAGTTTTGTCTTGACACCACAGACAGTGAAACTCCACGAGAATCTACTCTCTCGGAATCGGTTAACTCGGAATCACTACGAATCCTCTCTATCACAAGACTTCCATCCATGTGGGCCTTGACCCTGCGTCACTTGTGCACATTACCGGTCCATGGTGGACACTATCCTCAATATCACCCACGAGACTCGTCGCTCCTCAATGAAACCAGTGTAGCTACCTAAGCTCCCAATGTACAGGCACACTCAGCATCTTATCAACCCCTGTTTGTCCACAGTCGAGCATCAGCCACTCCGGGAGCTATCTTTATACGATATAAAAGCGAAGCTTCTGGTGACTTCATTAGCTACCACACATTTTCCTTACCAAGATGGTAATGCAAAGTTAAGTCATAATCCTCTAGGAACTCCATCCATCTGCGTTGCCTCATGTGAGGTCATTACGTGAAATATACTTCAAACTTTTATGGTCTAAAGTACCTCGAACTCCTGCTGTAAGTAGTAAGCCACATCTTCGAGTGAGACTAAACCGCCAACTCCATGTTGTATGTAGGGTAATTACAATTCGCTGATTCTTGATTGGCGGAAACCATAAGCTCTTTACCCTCGGTTGCATCAAAACATCCCGATCGGCCCTCGAGCATCCACGATACCTTTATGTACCGCCACACATCGGGAGACTGTCCAAGATAGACTTAAATGACCTCCTCTTCAACTCTGGAATGCCTCCTCGCATCAGTCTTCAATCAAACCTAACCTCCTTCCATTGATCTTGTCATGAGTCTTTCTAGATAGGGAGAAATCCTCAGTGGATCTCTGCTTAGTACCCCGAGACAATCCAACTCATTATCTCGAGTAAACGGCCTCCTCCCAACTTATCATGGCTGAAGCCTTCTACCCAGGTCGCGGCCACGGCAATCGCTTCCCGCGTGTCGAATCGCCTCAACAAAACTGAAGCCACGCTGCCGAACCAGCGTCGTTGTTGGCTGCGAAGCTTTGGCCCGATCTGATGACGCTCGTACTTCCGTGCGATGGGGTGAATCAATCAACTCCGCGAGAGACCGCGTTGGCGTTCAGGTTGAGATACCGCTGCGTAAGGCGTGATCGGTGGGCGTTATCGTCGGCATCGCGTAAACTAAAGTGCCCGTAAATCCTGGCAACAACTCGCCAAGGATATATTCTCACTAACCCTCAATGATGGTAACGGTCACGAAGGTCTATCTTAGAGTGAACTCGCGCTCCTCTCATTGATCAAACAAAATTACGTCAATCCTCGCGGTAGAGTACAGGTTCTTGGCCGTAACCTATTCAAGCGCATAATGTTTTACAGTAGAAGGGTCTTATCCTTCTTCTTTGCAAATAGTAGGACGCCACATTGATGCAGAAGTGCGCTTGATACAATGTTCCCCTTGTCCGATAGCTTCTATGGACTATGAAACAACCTCTATAGTAACCCACATAGATTTGGAATTTGATCTGGACTATTTGCAAATTCTCGAAATGACTTGTTCTGACAAGCCACAATGTGACATTTTTCTATGTGCTGTTCACGACACACAAATCACATAAACATATCACACACAAATCACAGATTCATATGTGCACACCATTCACTCCTGAAACACCATGCATGCAATGTTCTAATCTATCCGTGTTGCTAGGTAATCAAGTACCTAAACCTAACATCGAGTTACACCAAATTTGCCGATGTTCTTATACCTCGATTACCATGACCTAAACCCCGAGTCCCTCAGGCCACTAGGTATTATTATATAACCTCTACACCACTTCCAAGGCTCCAGAGTAGTGTTTAACTAGCTCTTGATACCAAAATTTATGACGCCTGGCGGGGGTCTCGTTGTGACCGTGACCGGAATGTCGTGGATGTGGGTAGCAGGCTTTAATCACTTGAAGGCCTCAGGCGAGTCTCCTTTTATGCGGGGCTCTACTCGAGGTACAAAACCTGTCCTGACAATTAACAATGACCACGAAGGGTCACGTGCGGAGTAAAATAATGGCCGCCCGAACATACACATCGATCTTTTTGCAAAATACATCAACTATGATGCCACGATTGGGATAATCAGATATAACATGAATGGATGGGGTGCAACGTGCTCAAAACGAATACCGAAGTCCTGGCGACTTTCTTCTAGCGGCCTCTAGTGAGCGTCGTCCTCCTGTGCACTCCTTTGTGTGCAAATAGTGATCTCGGCGGGGGTAGGCAAAGCTCGATGGTAGAAAATTTCCCTGCATGAGTTGCCCGCTAAATTGCACGTATCGCGAACAATCACATCAGGCAGTGTGAACCTCTTTGGAATGTCCTTACCTAATCCCATGTCCAGAGTCCTCACCGACTCCCTCCATACCTAAGACAAATCTGAAGTAAAATCACAATTTTCAAAACAAAGCTTTTTGTTCTAGAAAACTTACTAAAGGTCGGTGAAATATATTAGACTACCCTCAGGCGAATTGCTGGATAACGCTCAGAAATAATCACATGAGTCCTCATCAAAGTGATCATTGGATTTCTATAAAGCGGTCCGGAAAATCTTCCCCTTGAAATTCATTTACCAAACATTTCTGTTTGTCTTTTTCTTTCATGTCATCATCCTCCTAATACAGATTGCCCCGATTGCATATGGAATGCATTATCACCGTCCAATGACTCATGCTAATATATAAAACATATATATACTAACATAATTAATCCACATAAATCATATTGTCGAATTCTAATCAATAACACCAAAATTAGCTCCATAGGCTAATTAACAAACCATAAACAATTCATTTTGAATCGCCGACATCATAAAAATTCACCGAAAATCATGTCTTCATTCACATGAAAAGTGAAACCTAAGTTGGCATTTAATTTCACGGCTACAAACATTAGGATTTTCTCCACTCGATTCAAATGTTTTGGTAGAAAGCTGTTCATTGCAGTGCTCCAGAAACAATACTAACCATTACATGGCTCTTAGCGAAGAATAACACAAATGGAAAAAGATCACTCACACTCTTTGGGTTGTTGGAGCTCATGATGGTGTCCACCGCGTAGCCCTCGCGCGTAGATCGACTTTTAGCCCTTGCACTGATCGAGCCGTAGTCTGAACAATGGAAATTTAAAGGAATGAGCTCTCACCTCTCTTTCTCTCTCTAAAACTCAAAACCTAATAACTTTTTAACTCCATTTGCGTTTTGGCTTTCAAATAATGGAGAAGATAACAGTATTTACTTTTTGTTTTATTCATTTAACATTTCAAAAATTCCTTCCGCCATCCACTTCATCTTGATTTTGACATAAGCGCAATCTCGACCCTCATCTCATCCTCTCTCTAATCATACAACATGTGTCACATGAGTACTTATATTAGGTAATTTTTATGCATCGCATATCTTTCATGGTAGTTTCACGGCACACAAACACCGTGCCTCGAAAAACAAAATTGAGCTATCTTGAAATTAAAGTCAAAGTATTAGCTAGATTTGCGAAGAGCGATTCAACAGTGAAATCTTTTAATCATCAAGATCTAGAAAATTTTTTAGATTTTACCTAAATTACCATTTTATACCGGAAAATTGAATTTTCCGGGTTTACAAATTCAAAAGTGGAGTAAGGAAAACCTTGCGAGTTACAAGTACAATAATGTATAATTACTGGCATCATACAGAAAATTATTTTCTTACCTGCACTTTTCACTACCAAAATCTCGTGTGCTGCCTATTTATTCAACGCCTGCGAACTAATAACTATAGTATATTGACTGACACTTGAGATAGAACACGTTTCTTGACTTTCTCTCAGATTTTATGTCAAATATTTGTATTTCAAAAAATAAAATTATATATTCCTCTTTTTTTTAAATAATATCAATTAATGTCCCACATATTTTAAATTTTAAAATGCATTTCAATGTGTCCAATGATACAATTTTAAAAATTAACCTTAAGATGCCAGTGGCAAATAAGATTTTGGAGTTAATTTTAAAATCTACCATGAATGCAGTTTCGTCAAAGATTAAAAAATACGATGAAATTTGAAAATATTAGTTTGAAATATTGAGAATATCACTAAAAATATCAGGATTTTACTGTATTACTTTGTGCTCCCAGCCATAACTTCTGTAAACAGAGGAAGTATATTTTAAAAATAATAATTTGTTGAAAATGATAAATTAACCTTTCTAATTATTTTATACATCTTTTAAACTCAATTGGTAAAATATTTCCAAAGTTTAAAAATGTATAACATCTAGGAAAGTCCCAGTTAAATGCAAAGACAATTTACTATGTTATAACGAAAATACCTAGTTGTCAAAATAAAAACACTTTCTAATTATTTTATCACTTTGAAATTCATTTTATTTTATTATTAAATATAAACATTTTTTTATATATCACTTCACATATATACTCATATATATATATATATATATATATATCATATATATATATATATATATATCCTTACCAAATGTGCATTTATGTGACACTTCATCCAGAGTCTGTTAGTAACGTCATCCTGAAATTCCTGTGGAGTTTTTGATCCTTTGATATCAACTTTATTTGTGTCCACTTTACTCAGGATCCCTATTTTCCAAAAAAATTTGGTGAGTCTCATTTATTAGAAACTCTACTTAACATACAGCTTGTATAACAATATAATCTTTAACCCATCAAGGTCTCAACAAAGTAGTATTAACCCATAGTTCATACTGTCCATATCCCAATATATATCCCTTCACGAGGACTCATTCATTCATTTAAATCTAAAAATATAGAAAATAAAACACTTAATTCTGATGCAGCAGAGAGTCGATCAAGCCCTCTTCCTGTTGCATACTACGACTATTTATACAATAGTCTCAAAGAAATTAATTACAATTCTTTTTACATAAATACTTTTGTAAAAAGTATTGTCAAGGCCACATATGAGCCTTCTTCACAATCATGGCCTAAATTTGGAGGCGTCGTCTCATTAACACACCCTATGCACAGAAAGGGTCCAACAGAGGTGACAATGCCAGTAAAAAAATTATATGATAGGTACTCCCCCCTAAATGCACATGAAATGGTGTACGCAAAAATCAAACCATATTGCATATAAATAATGTAATCCTATATACGATATTAAAATTGTCATACGAGATGAAGACTTTTCCTTACCTGACTTGAGTCAGTTGGCTTCCTACCACCCAGCGCCAAAGTGCTTGAAAACCCGATTATTGATGTTTCACCCAATTGACTTAAACCATTGGACAACCCTCAAATTTTAATTTATCAAATCTCGCGTGTTTATTTGGATTGCAAATTTTCGGGAAGTCTACCGCGACCCATGGCCTTATCACGGACTTTCGCGAACTTTCATATTTGGATCATATATCTGATAAAGAATAAAATTTTAATTAACTTTCCTTTGTAGAGATCTATATCTTGCTTCACCCAGACACCTGAGAATTTATTATTATTTTATAAATTTGTGAAGCTTCGATTTTGGAGCGTTGTCCTTCAAGCTCACCACACATTCACGAGAATGAGTGAATAGCGCGATCTTATGCCACCTTTGAGCTACGCCCAGATCGCATTATTCATATGAAATACAATCATGTCATTTCATGCGCATATCATGCCATGTAATAAGGCTACATGCAGCATTTATAAATACCGGATGATTATATTTCCTATATATAGTTTCAATTTTCATAATTTCCTGATATTAATAAAATCAAAAGCAGAAATTATCCATATTAACATGATTTTACACACAACATCGCAGTATTTATTTTTCAACAATAGCACACAAAATGACCCCGAATCTAAGACCCATATAAAATAGGGCACCTCTTCATTGTCTCTCAGATTGATCTTAGAATTTTGTGATAAAACACACTAGAAACTGAAGACATTAGTCAGGATCAAAGCAAACCTCAGCTCGATCCTAGGCGCAGAAAGCAATTTCGAAAATCCCGTTCAAACTTTTAAACAATCCTAAATTCAGCGGCCCATCAGAAAACAATCCCAAAATTCAGCAGACTATGAGAAACAGTCCAGAATTTCATAAAATTCACCTTAGCCCAAAATTTGGGATTGGGGGAATTCTACAGCCTCTAAAGCAAATCTAAAGCAATTAAATAGCCTTTATGCTGGAAAAAAGGAGAACCTAGTAGGAAAATTCCTCTACCTCATAGGTTGAAAGCCAAAACTATAAGATTTTGATACCCAGCGTAACTCTCGATGTATGGGCCAGGATTTTACTTCTCCAATGAAAATCCTATGATAGATTTTCTTAGATCTAGATAAACGAATAACGAAAAAATCTTCTTCTCTCAATGTTCTCGCTCTCCTTGTCCCTCATTCCCCCTTTTTCCTTTTTAACTTTTATGCTTTTTTGTTTTTTTTTCCTTATTTTTTTATTTATTTTTTTAATATTTTTGTGTACCTCTATTTGACACTTGACTCAATGGATCATTTACATAAAACCTTGCCATGTCATTACCATGTGTCACCCAACACCGATGTCTTGAAAAACGTAAAATTTCGACTATCTTGAAATCAGAAATGAAATGATAAGTAGCTAGATTTCGTAAGGCGAATTCAGCAGTAAAGTCTGTTTAAATCATCAGGATCTATAAAAGATTGTAGTTTTCAACCAAAATTACCGTTTTACATTTTTTTTCAAAAAAATTAAAATTTTCCTGAGTTTTACAATTTAATTTTGAATATTTTCAAAAATATTAAAAACAATATAATATGTTCAAAGGCGCAAATTACCATTAAATCTTGTGACTCCCGGATTCCGAGTCTGTTTCGACAACCAAAGTGACGTGGAATATTCGTGGATGTAGATGGCTTACGACACCACTCCGTGGAATCTCCTTTTTTCGGAATTTCGGAACGCGAAAATCGGGCGAGTCTCGCAGCATCACGGGTGTTGAATACGAAGAAACAATTAGTATAATTTAGTACGCCCGGTGCCCTTTTGTCATTTGTATAGAATAGAGTACTTTTAATTGTTGTTTGTGTTTTTGGACTTGTTATACGGAGTTTTTAGGGTTTTCATACATAATTTACAAAGGGTTTGTGCCCAGAGCGAATATGGATCATTGAGGATGATGGCAACCAGCGTGGTGAAGTTTCGAAGTCTGATAAAGGTAGGAAACAAGTACGAGGGCGGAGTGGTGCGATCTGGCCGATCTGGTACCTATCTACGAAGCACGGTAGCGATCGGTGCATCGGTACCTCACTAAGCAGTGCAGTGCAGGCATATAATATTCAAGGTCTGGGAGTTGGGATTCTAGCCACCGTGCGTTCGTCAGCCAGGCTTCATCGATGCGGGATCCTGATGGAAAGGAATTATAAAAGACAAAATGCAATAGTGTCATCTTCTTCCTTTTGAAACCTGAAAGCGTGCGGGGAGAACAAAGCAGCGTGATGGCTTGGGTTTTCATTTAGAGAGGAGGAGAGCTCTTTCTCTGGAATTCTGACCATTAGGCAGCGGTTCTGACGGAGCAAAAACAAAGTCTTTCTGTGAAATTGCTCGTAAAGCAAGATTTGGTGAGTGACAACTCCAAGGGTGGGATCTTTTCCTACTTGGTTTTATTCTTTGGCTAAGAGCCATGTTTATAGTTAGGGATATTAAGGGCTTGATTTGGCAATGAAATTAGATCTCTCGAAACCCTTTGTAGGCCAAAGTGAAAATCCCAAATTTGGTAGTAAGTAAAACGAGTAACTGATGGATTTTCAGCATTCGCATGAATAGTGACATGGTGCTCTTGGTGTGAAAATGTGTTTTGTAAGTGATTCAAAATGAATTGCTTGTGTTTGCTAATTAGCCCATGCAGGCTAATTTTGGTGTTATTGATGAAAATTGAATAAACATGATTATTGTGAGTAAATTATGTTAGCTTCTTGCATGTAAGATTGTATTAGCATAAATTATTTGGAATTGGCATCTTTGCATTCCATATGTCTGTTGAAGCGACCTAGAATATTAGGTGTGAGTGCATAGCCTTAAAATGAAACAAAAATGAAAATGTTTGTAGAGAGAATTTATTGGAAGATTTTTCCGGAAGATTGTATTGGGAGATTGTCCAGCAATTCACGTCGAAGGGCTATAGATTGTTGCGGAGGGTTATCATGGTCGCCTCGGAGGATTTATCAGATATTTTCTGAGAACTCATTGGTGTATTTTCAGAACAAATGAAACTTTGTTTTGAAAGCGTGATTACTAGCATTTGGCTTGAGCGTATGTGAAGTGATGAGGACTCGAGACATAGGTTTAGAACATGTAGACATTTGAGTGGAGTTCACAGGTGCTTGAATGTGGTTATTTACCATAACAGTATGCATAGGTGGGGAATGCTTGAGTTAGAAATTAACCTCTTTGGGCTTTACTCACCTATTCGAAAATCCACACCATTTGAGTCTGGGGGTATTAATACGAGGGTGGAATTGATAGTAGCGTTGAAAAGCTGGGTTATGGCTTTGGCATTTAGTTTTAATATAGCATGTATTAGAATTATAAATTTTAATATATATGTTGAATTAAATAAATATAAAAACTCTTGAACTATTGTATATAGTTGATGTATTTTGAAGTATTAGTCTTTGAGGCACAAGTGGCCCTTGGCTGTCTCAGTGGCAGATACTGTGTAGTCATTGATTATTAGGACGGAGTTTTACCTTAGAGTAGAGCTCATTACAAAGACTGCTTTAGATTTTTGCTGAGTGGTGTCGAGGTTGCAGAGCATCCCACGAGTATTCAGCCAGGTTAATGAGTTGTCAGCGAAAGGATTTGATTTTGGGCGTCATGGCCCGGTATCAGGCTAAGGTAAGCGATTACGCCCGGGAGCTGGTGGGTGTGGAAAGCTTAGGTAAATGAAACAGGAGTTAAGGGGACTTGAGCAGGCCATACAGTTTATAAGGTGTAAGAACATCCTGACTTAGTATGGCTGATGTTGGATGCTAGGTTATAGCTTAGTATCGGTAAGTTAGGTATCGATATACCAGGACTCGATAGGAAAGCAGGTTAGATCACACATTCCTTGTGCGCTGATGATTGATGTACTTGATGAATTATTTATTATATGTATTATGTGCTTGTAATATAGCGAAAAGCCGCATAGGAGAAATTAAAACTTTGGAGGTTAGAGAATTTAGGGCAAATAGTCCAGAATTAAGTAATATATATATATATTTACGGAATGAGTAGTTCAGTTTTGAACATAAACAGATTGTGTGGTGAAATTCTAGAAAATTTTCAGTTTTGCACAAAAAAGTCAAAATGAAACTCTTCAAAAATTTTTTGAGTTATATGAATTTGATGAGTCTAGACTACTTCCAGGAGTAGCGGGGGAATTCTTTTGGAGGATTAAAAGGGAAAGGTTCTTTGCTGGTGGAATGGGCTATTGCCCATTTTCTAAAATTGAGGTTGAGTAGGCCTGGGCCATTTGTGTGACCTGGCTGAGCCCCAATGACACGTACGGGCTCGGTTGTGTGTAACCTCTATTGAAGCTGAACAAACCTATAACCGGCCTAAGAGGGCTGGGTAAATTTGACGGGCTGATCGGGTGGGGTGAGCCTGGCGAGCTCAGTGGGGCACACGGCGACTGGCTGGGGCCTGACCAAGGCTGCGAGCTACGTGAAATTTGAAACGGAGCACATAAGCCGGATGAGCGAGGCCTATGATGACGGGCCTATAGCGGGGCTGGCCAGGCCTGTGAGCTGGGCACACGCCGGGAGTGTGCCGCAGTAGGCCTGCCGTATTCTGATCCCGGTAGTCTTGCCGATAGATCAAAGAAAGCTGTGACTGACTTTTTGTGTGCTGTAACTTTGTATGATGTCTTGTATGACCAGGTTTAAGTGTGCACCTTATGCACCCAACCAGTTTGACTGGAATAACTTTGTTTTGATCCTTGTTTAGGACAACATTCCATGAACCATTTCGCGGGGTTTAAAAAGATCAGATCAAATCAGATCGAATCAAATCGATCTTTTAAAATGAATTTTAAAATATTTTGTTATTCGCGATGATTTATTATGGAATTATTGTCTTGCATTTCCTGAATGCGAGATATTATGTATGAAATATTTTTTTGTATATAGACGGTATTATCTAAAATTTGTAATTAAGCCTTAGAATCTTTGCATTGGAAATTTATTGCCATTTGACATGTGTGAATCTGGTAGTCGAGAAAGCGAGGGGCGTAGAGGGGGCGTCCGAGGTGCCTAACTGACACCACTGATGTTTGACCGGCGGGCATTTGAAATTTATGAAATTGCATTCTTTGCCATTGCGCGATTCAAGTCGTGAATGTGAGGTAGGTAACCTCCAGAGGTTCGGGGCACATCATCCTCAGAGCATTGAAGGGAGGAGATCAGGTGGTATGAACCATTTAGTTAAATGCAGTTAAGAGGTGGTAGAGCTATGGACATTATCTAACGTGAGTTAGACTAGCTCACGTTCATTCAGAGGGATGGGAACTAAGTTTGGTGGAACTAGTGAGAGACCTGCAGAGACCTAGAGCAATGGCATGGAGTAGAGTTCAGGAAGTTTTATTTCGCCGTGCGCTATTTCCCGATCTTGCCGTCACGCGAAACTCGAAGTTCTAGTGGCGAGGGGGCGATGGCCCATGATGGATTAACTGGCTGATTACGAAGCTGCGGCATTTCGTTTCTTTGATGACTCGTAACACGGACTGCGCCAAAGTTAGGAGGTCGAGGATAAATTTGAGATTGTCATTCGGGAGTAGGATCGTGGGCGTCGCCCTCGGGACATGGACTCCGCATGGGTTGAGACCAGCCACGACCGTAGAGAGAGATCGAGAGATCTTTAAGGGCACTAGGATACAGGGTGTTGCCAGCAAGAGGAAGGAGAGTCGGTCTTCTTCTAGTTGGAAAAATGGCCAAACCACAGTTCACGGGGATTCGGTGCGACGCATTCGAACGACGGATCGGGGTGCCACGTCCCGAATTTCAGATTGAGATAATTGTGCTATCATTGACCTTGACTGGACATATGAAATTTTGACGGGAGATCCCGGAGTTTCAGAACAACGATCCGATCAGCGGTAAGATAGGAAGGATCTGATATATTCCCGCCTACGGCTGCGTCTTGGCCCAGAGAGCCCGGCTGGGTTACCGAGGGGCTGCACGGGCACTCCGTTACTGGCAGGCCAGAGAAGGCGGAGTTATGGGCGAAAGTAGAGAGCCCAGAGGCCTGGCTCAAAGATATCGAGAGTTTAGGCGTATCACCCCGTCACAGCTCTTGTTTGATCGGCGGATTAGCCGATTATACGAAGATGCGTTTTCCTCTCGCTGTAAGCGAGTGTTATTATTGGTCTGAGTACTGCTTCACATTCACATTTCATTCTTTCATCAATGGTGATAGAGTTAGGCTTGAAGGTTGAGGCCGTGAGGCGCCATGTATGAGTTCTCCTGGGAGTAGAGCGAGATGAGGATATATCGTAGTTGCAAGTTAGGATGCAGGGGACTCTACTCTGATTATTTTGAGAGGATCTATGGACATGTCGAGTTGACGTCATCACGCCGGATCGGATTAGCATTTGTGACACAAAGTGGTGTCGATTGTGAGCGTGGAGGAATTCTGCTTTACATGTAGAGAGCCGGTACTGGGTGTTGTATTTCGGGGGACAAACATGATGGCACACCCCGGATAATTATACGAGTCTAGATTATCGAGGGGCAGTTAGAGTTAGTTTAGTGAACCACACAGGGCGAGGTGGGGGCGGGACTTAGATCTACCTCAGTGATATGATATGAGGATGTTTTTTGGATGAGCTCACGGGTTGCCTCGAAAAGTAGAGGTTGCTAGACTTGATTATGGGGTACACCACAGTGCTTGCCCATCTCTATGACTCCACATAGGATGGTACAGGTTGAGGTTACGAGAACTCGAGTCATTTCAGGAGCCTCACGTGAGGGTTCATTCGGTCAGGCACTTACGCTTCACGGGCACTCGGTTACATTTTCACGAAGAAGGATAAGAACCTTTGGCCTATACGATGATTCACGAGGCAATTTGAAGCAGGGTTCGATCAGAATCGTTTTGCCCGAGGATTGATCGTTTGTTTGATCGGTTGGGAGGGAGAGTGAGTCTACTTGAGAGTAGACCGCCTTTGGTACCATCATCGAGGTTAAGAGACGAATCGTTGGCGTTGAGCCGCTTCTGGAGCACTTTGAGTTCACGGTGATGCCCTTTGCGTTGACAGCGCCAGTGGCATTCATGGACCTCGCCGCCAGGGTATTCCAAGCCCTATCTAGATCGATTTATCGTAGTCTTCGCGGATGACATTTTGATCTGCCGATAATTGAGGCATAGGTATCATTTGAGGATTATATTCTGATTGTTGAGGGTATGGTTATCGTCAAGTTCGATGGTAGGTTTGGCTTGGGGTGAGATTCCCAGGACACGGTGTCGACATTAGGCGTGTTGGCGGAACCCTGAAGGTCGAGGCCGTGATAAGTTAGGAGGCGGAGTCGGTGTGAGATCGTGGTACTCTGGGATTGGTGGGTACTACGGGAAATTCGCCGAGGATTTCTCTCGATTAGCGACTATGACTAGATTGACCGGAAAGAAATTCGGGTTTGATTAGATTGACTGATCACGAGGAGGCATTCTAGGAGTTGGAAGAGGAGACTTACTATAGCTCCTGTCTGTGTCGGACATGAGACCCAGTACCACAGTGTATTGTGATGCCTGGGGCCATCTGGGATGTGTTTTGATACGATCCCGGGGAAGGTAGTGAAGCTTATGGTTCCCGTCGATTTGAAGATCATGACGAAGTGCCCCGCACCACGACATGGAGTTAGTGGCGGCTAGTAATCGCCTTGAAATTTGAAAGGCGCCACTACTTATATAGCGAGAACATTTCAAGAGTTATGCCCAGACCACAAAATCTAAGTGTTGTATTTTTCACGGCGGGACTTCGGCGCAGGTAACGCGGTGGATCGATTCCTAGAAATTACCAGCTTCACATTTTTGCATTACACCTAGTAAAACCAAATGTAGTAGCTAATCTGATGGCTAGGAAATCTAAAGGCGTTAACTGTCTGCTTCCGAAGTAGCGGATACTCCCGAGGCCCATGGAGCGATTGATTTATAATGCAATGCGGCGAGCGGGAAATCATTGAGATTTAATTGTTCACCGTCTCTAAATTAAATGAAATGATCAAATCCACAAAGCGAGATTTGAGAATAGTATACGCCAGGGATAATCTGATGGGGCATGCGTGTGAGAAGATATCCTGGGATTGGCCGATAACCGATCTCAAGGCGGGTAGTGGTTCCACTGGTCGTGATTTGAGAGAGGAGATGCCGGGGGAGTTTCATTTGCTCGATTTGCGTGCATCAGTGGCCTTTGAAGATGCCAGGATCTTTATCACCATTACTATTGGAAGCGGGATGAAGACACATAAGGACTTGGTTTCGATGTCTTAAATGCCGTGGTCAAATTTGGGCACGGCAATGAGGTGCCTACAGCCATTGGAGTGTTTGAGTGGAAGTGGGAGCCGTCAGGTGGACATGGCGACTTTGCCGGGACTACCATGAGGGCATGAAGTTAGTATAGGTGATGATAGATGACTCAAAGTCGATTTCTAGCGATGCGAATGACCTTCACATTAAGTCTGAAGTTGTACATTCGAGAGATAGTCGAATTACATGGGTGCCGATATCCATAGTGTCGGATGAGACTGAGGTTTATATGTTTTGGAAGGAGTTTCAAGGTTGTAAACCTGCTGGTGAATGAGTACATAGCTTTCCACCCACACAGACGGATGGTGCCGGTCGGAGAGGATATCGGTGTTGAGAGACATCTTTTATACGAGGCATCGTCCTAGATCATGGGGTAGTTGGGAAGAGCACTTTTATGAAGTGGAATTCACCTACAACCAATGTTATCGAGCGGAGTATACAAATGGCACCATCGAGGCATTGTAGCAGGAGGCCATGCGGGGTCACGTGTCGTTGGGTAGGGTGGGAGAGAGCTCTATCATGATGCAGTCGATTGAGACACCTCGAGAAGGTAGAAGCCGATGTGACGTCTTCTCCGCGGCTCAGTAGGCGAGAAGAGTTGTCTTGGGATATACAATGTAGGCCCTTAGGGAGTTCGAGGTTGGAGATCATCTCTTCTTGAAGGTGATGCCCCCAGAGATTATAAGACCAAGAAAATTCAAATTCTCTAGGAAAAAGGTAAAATGTGATCATTTGGTAAAAATCAATTTCGTTCGGATAATAAAATGGTTTCCACACACGTGGAATAAATCTCGCGAAATCTAGCTACATGTAAAATTATTAAGATTAAAAGACGGTGAATTTATTTTGAGGCAAATTAGCCGATGTCGTAAAACTGGTTTGAGAAACATGTGATGTGACAAAGTAAAGCTCTTTACGTGTACTCTTGTGACACATGTTAGACATTTAGGGTGCTGGGGAAATGGGCTGCGCAAGATGGTGCTGAGTGAATACAGAATGAGGACATTATAGATTAGGAATTATAGAAATAATAATAAGACAAAATTGGTAGACCAGATTTGCTTCCCCGATTTGAAGCACAAAATGGCGATTATCTTTGGAAGTGGCTGATGAGCAGGGTGGGGTTTTTAGAAAGAGGCACCTTCTCTCCTAGGATTCTATTCGATTGGGCGAAACAGGTTCTCGCTGAGCCAGTAAAGTTGCTCTGTGGCGAGAGCTATGCGTGACTGTTTGAGTGGAGTTCAAACAACTCAGGTAGGATCTTTTCTACTTAGTTAATCTTTGGCTAAGAGCCATGTAAGTAGTTAGGAATGTTAAAGAAGGTTGTTTTAGTGGCTAAATTCGGTCTGGCTTTGACCAAAGTGGAAAATTAACATTTGTGTGGTGAAGTGAATAGTAGCTTGCAGGTTTCATGTTTCATATGAATAGTAGAGCTTACGAAATTTTTAGTGTAGAAAATGTGTTTAGTTGGAATTGATTCAAAATGAATTACTGTTATTTTGATAATTAAGCCTGTGTAGACTAAATTTTAGTGTAATTGATTGTGAATTTGCATAACATGTTTTATGTGATTTAATTATGTTAATATATATGCATGTGAATATATTAGCATGAATATGTTGGAATTGGCATCATGCATTCCATATGCACTAGGTACCCTAGAATATTAGGAGTGAGTGCATGACATGAAATGAAACAAAAATGAAAATGTTTGTGAAAGGCATTTCAAGGAAGATTTTCTGAAGAATTGCCTTGGAGGGATGTCCAATAGATCACTTCAGATGAGGACCATTACTATTTCGGAGTTATCATTGAATTCACCTCGGAGGGTAGTCAGTATTTTTTACTGGGGATTCGGTAGTGAGTTTTCGAGAACAAAAAGCTTTTGTTTTGAAAACTGGATATTTTTACTTGCATTCGACTTAGGCATATGTGAGGGTGTCGGTGAGGACTCGGGACAGGGGATTGGTCATGTAGACATTCGAGTAGGTTCATGAAATTTCTTGAATGTGATTGTTTGCCATGCATGTGCACTTAGGTGGGGAGTAACCCATGTAGGAAATTATCTCTATTGGGCTTTGCTCACCCTGTCGAGGGATCACCAT
>JAEQBH010003180.1:0-134021 GCA_016808115.1 Tetrastigma voinierianum | reverse complement strand
CAAAGTAATGGAATCGGTGGTCGACCGTTAGCCAATGTCGCTCTATCACCAGCATGGGAACAATCGCAACTTGAGAGCTTTAGTAACCTATCAGGCATTTGATCGTATCGCAAACTTCAAGGAAGCTAGTCAAATGCATATTCGGTTCTCATGGGTAAATCTATGAAACAAGATGTTCAAGCATCCGTAATGTTACCTACTTCGCTCGTTGTTTGCCCGAATCGGGTGGTCGCCTGATAGTCGCCTCGAACGATCAGAAGTGAGTGCAAACTCCTCTAACAACATGTATGGATCATCCGCTGTATAAACGGCCCCGTGCTCGATTCTTCCGCTATTCCTATTTCTACTGTGGTGGCCTGCTCGCTTCAATGCCAAGATTATGCTCTTCATTGTTTTCCATGATTTGTTAGATTTCTAATTTGCCTGCTTCTCTCGTTTCTACAGATTCTGTAGTTATTTCTAGCTCACAAAGATCAAAATCGTATGTTGGTCAACCCGATCTCAACGTCGCATGTACTCACTGAAATCTAAACTGCAATCACACACGAAACAACAAGACCAAATTACCAGCACTTATAATACTAAATAAAAACAAAAATTCCAGAGTAATATCTAATTGCTTTATTCTCTATATCAATCTCAACCTATCCTGCAAGAACGGCGCCAAAACTTGACAGTCGAAAACGCAGGTGTAAATGTACTTCTACGTATGCCAGCGCACGCTGCCGCCCAAGTAATATAGTACCAATGGTACCTGATATCGATCCACGGATAGGTGTTGACTACAGAGATTTGCTTTTCAAATATTATCTGGATGTGTGTAATGTGTGAAAGGGTACTTGTATCTGAAGGTAAACTAAACCATCGAATCAATGAATAATATTTAATGGGGACTGTATTATGTCACCCTCGCCACTTTCGGCGGATTATTTCTTAAAGATGATATTGTTCGCCATTTATGATTTATTAATGGCAAGGTGATCTTGTCTACTTAGATACCCTCTCGAGGTGTATTCTTTATTCCTCGCTAGTAAAGTTTGCGTATTTACCCCAACCCTGTGATCCGAAATGCTTAAATGTTCTAACCTTAATTGCCACCTTCGGGATCGGAATATCTCTATTTACCGAATCAACCAAAGGCTGCTCTACTCATATCCCTAGGTATCCTCATCTCTCGAATCTCGGATCTTCGCATGAACATACTAATGTTGGCCAAACATTACCATGTAATTGATCTATAGATGTAAAGCAGATGATAATGAACCATAAATCAATGAATATAAATTAATCAACTTAATCATTCAAACGTGACAGGTTCAACAATACCCTAGGTATAGATCTAGAACATAACAGCTAAGAAAATGTCAATAGGCGATATAAAACACGCTCTAAGATCCAAAACAAAGAAGAATACAACCACCGCCCTTCTCCCGCATCGATGTCCTTTGCTCTGATTTCGCACCGGCTCAGACGATTCCCGATCTCCGATCCCCTCACCTCGCTCCCATTTTCCTTCTTTAATGATTGAGAAGCACTCGCGACCGACGCTATGACGTTGAGACATCGCGACGCTGAGACGCCGCGATGCCGCCGCTCGTCGATCGCACAAAGAGTCGAATTCAACGTCATGAGGTAGGATCGCCGCGACGTGGGGATCGCCGCGACGTCAGATCGCCACGACGCTCCGCATATCTTCATGCAATGCCTCCTTCTGCTCCAAAATTGCTTCCAACAGCTGCCTTTTTGTTCCAATTGCACTTGCATGTAAACCAATCACCAAATCAGGTATCCAGCCACAAAAATTACGTATTTAGATATAAATTAAACGTGAAAACGTAAGACCGACGCGGGTATAACCTGAGTGTTTTAGGCACTCATCAAGACGCCGGTCAGATCAAGCTCACCTTCCTGAGGTGTTCTAATCGATCAGACCAAGCATGGAGCCTTCTCCAATTTCTACCCAACATATTTGATTCGCATGGCCTCCCATACGCCTCATGGTGCCATCCGTATACTGCCTGATAACTATTGCCAGAGGTGAATTCCACTAAGGGCAAATGCTCTTCTAGCTACCCTTATGATCCAGGACGCATGCTCGTATATGTCCTCTACCACCCGTATAGTCCTCTCCGACCGAATTACTTGTCCTGCGGGTGGAAAGCCATACTCATGGTCAGGTGTCCATAACCTTGGAACTCTTCCAAAAGAGTGCCGTAAACCCTGGTCTCTATCCGACACTATCGATACCGGTACTCCATGTACTGACTATCTCTCGAATGTACAACCCGACATAATCTCTCAAGAATGTGAAGGCCATTCCAGACCCGCTAGAAAATGTGTCGACTTTCATGAGCCGGTCCACTATCACCCATGCTATCGCATTTATCTCGCTGTCCGGTAAGGGGTGGGTCACAAAATCCATTGTGACTCCTGTCTTTACTTCCACTTAAACACTTCCAACGGGCCGGCAAATTCTCGCTAGCTTCTCGTGCTCACCTCTAACTCCGCGACACATCGTCGAACAAACTCCCCTACGTGTCTCTTCATCCCGCTCCAGTAATACTAGTGACGATGATCCTAGTACATCTTCGTGTCACCTGGATGTACAGCAAATCGAGAGCAGTGAAACTCCTTGAGAATCTTCTCTCTCAAATCGATCAACTGGGGAACCACTATCCATCCTCTATATCAAAGACTACCGATTCACGCGGGATTCGGCCCAGCCGTCAATTGCACTGACCGCATCTCTACCCTCTTGATGGACACCATCTCCTCGTCCCGCCCAGACTCCGACCACCGCCTTCACCGCAGACGATGTAGCTACTAACTCCCAACGCACTCGAGCCGTCGAGGTACTATTTCGCCCAAACCGTCCTACGCCTCGGCATCCGCCACTCATGGAAGCTATACTAGCCAA
The DNA here is from genome assembly GCA_016808115.1 of Tetrastigma voinierianum. Taxonomy (NCBI): domain Eukaryota; kingdom Viridiplantae; phylum Streptophyta; class Magnoliopsida; order Vitales; family Vitaceae; genus Tetrastigma; species Tetrastigma voinierianum. Next base: position 131,104 of record JAEQBH010003180.1, on the reverse strand, counting down.
TGCCCTCGTGACTTTCGACCGAGTGCGTATCGCCCACCACATTTGCCTACCAGTGGTAATGAAAAAGTGGTTACAATCCTCTAGGAACTCCATCCATCCGTGTCGCTTCACAGGTCCCGTCGCTAAGAAAATATACTTCGCACTTTTGCGGGTCCGAGTACACCTTGAACTCCTCGACATATAAGTAGTGGCGCTAAATCTTCAAGGCGAAGACTACGGCCGCCAACTCCATGTTGTGTGTGGGGTAATTCTGCTCATGATTCTTAAACCAACGAGAACCATAGTTGGCCACTCCTCCCTGACTGAGATCAAAACACATCCTAGTCCGACCCCTCGAGGCATCACAATACATCAGGTACCCTCGTCTCCCGTCCGGACTATCAAGATAGGAGTCAGAGTAAGCCTCCTTAAACTCTTGGAATTCCTCCGCATCGGTTATCCCAATCAAACTTGACCTCCTTCCCGTCAATCTCATAAAAGCCGCTTAATCGAGAAATCCTCACGAATTCCTATGAGTACATACCAATCCCAAAACTATGTATCTCGAAGACCGATTCTCGGCCTTCTCCTAACTCATCACGGCCACCTTCTGTCCATTGACACGCCCCGATGCCGACACCACATGTCCCAAAAAATTCACCTCAATAAGCCAAACCCGCACTTACCGGACCATGCTGATGAGCAAAACTCATCTATGCTTGAAGTTCATTCATGCTATTTTTGTGCATTTTATATCCATATTCATGTAAAACTCATAAAATTTCTTTAAACTGGTTTTGTAGGATTATTGATGAAAAGCAAGTGATTTGGCAAGAAATGAGCAATATATTTTCAAAAGAAGAGTCAAACTAAGAGTCTCAGCGCACCACCGAAAGATGAATTTTTTATGTACTATCTGAACATCAAATGTTCAAATTTCATGGCTGCATTCTCCTACATTCAAAGAGCTTTCCAACGAGTACTCACATGCCCAAATTCGAGTTAAAACGTACAGCTATGGCCCCGACAAGTTAGAGAAGAAAAACCGCTTGTCAGCCCGTAAAATGATGTCGCGACTGAATTGATGTCAATGCACTGCACTGATGTCGTGATCAGATTTGATGTCGCGACTCAGGTCGCGACTTAAACGCCTGCAAAACCTAAAAAAGGCCGAAAATTGATAATTTGACCTAATTTCAAGCCCAATTCACCCTAGGACCATATATATACTGCTTTTTAGGTAAAGAGGCGTTTTAAAGATCGAGAGCCTCTCTCTTGGGGTTTCTCTCTCTAGACCCGCCCATTTTTCCAAGTTCTTCGCATTTTGATTTGTTTTAGATTTTAGAGCAGTTTTAGAGCAGATTTTTGTTTTTGTTGAAGAGATTTCTATGTTTCAGATAATAGAGATTCAGATTTCACTAAGGTTCAGACAAAGATTGAAGCTAAAATATGGATTTTCTCTCTCTCATGGGTTTTCTCTCTCTAAACTGCCCATTTTCTTAGTTTTTGTCATTTTCATTTTTAATAGATCTTAGAGTAGTTTTTGTGAAGGCATTTTTATTTTTATTGAAGATTTGCGCCGTACTCAGATATTCAATTTATTTACTGTTGAGGCGAAGATTTAAGCTCAAATCTAGGTTTTTCTTTCTTTCTCTGATTTCTTTCTTTCATTTTCTACTTTGTTTTGATTAGTGGATGATTTGAATCCAAGAATGTAAATATTTTAAACACCCTCTAGGGTTGTAGTTTAATTGTTGAACATTCGATTTGCGCTTTTTCGCTATTTTCAGGTTTGAATACTGAATTTATATAATTGGTACTGCTCATATAATGAATTGTTCTAATATTAGTAGCTTATACCCAAAAAAAGAAATGTATCTTGCTCGATTCAGAGGCCCTCCGAGTGAAGGGCCGTAGATGGCATTCCGAGTAAAGAGCGGTAACTTAGGGGTATGTTGTACTAATATCTTGGAACTAATGAACTTCAAAATTACTATAGATCACTAATTTACTCATGGTAGAGTGATTAATTAGGATGATGTATCAATTTAGTTAATCGCAGGTTTCTCCTTAGTCTGATGAAAGGATCTGATCCCGTTAGCAAAGATCTAATCAATGAGATAAAAATTTTATTATCGAAGGACGAGATACCAATTACATCGAGAAGGCTTGCATTATCCCGTTTGCTAGGGCAAGAGAATTATTCATTCCCGAGAAATACCGTGAAGTACGAAAAAGAAAACAATCAAATCTTAAAGAGTGCCAAATTTTACAAGTAGCTATTTAGACCCATTTGTCCCGAAAAGGAATATGGTGTTAGATAGTGAAATGTATGGTGATTGGAGAAATCCAAGCTATACTACATTGCTTCGACAAATCCAAAGATTCAACTCACAAATGTTGCACTTTCAAGGGAATGCAAACTGTTTTGTAAATAATTATCCACATCCCTAGTGACTCTCTTCATACCTTTTAGAATTAAGTAGTTGTTTATTTGGTAGATTTTTAGGATTAGTTTTAAATCAGTTTTTGTTTCAATTAAATCTGATTTTATTCGACATCCTACTTCGTCGCCTAAATAAATAAGAGCTCTTGTAACGGCGATCAAATCTAAATTAGAGAGAACCTCCAATCCTCGGGTACGATATCCGAATTCTTAGAGTCCACTTTATTACTTGTATGATCCGTGCACTTATGAAAGGGGTTGAGTGTTGTAATACTTTTCAGTTTTTGAGTACACTTACTTTGTTTCAAATCAGTTTTTGAGTTTTTACCACATTCACTCCCTTGGCCATATTTTCACATATACATAATTTGGTCTTTTTAACAAGTTTTTGGCGCCGTTGCCGGGGATTGGCGCGGTTCACTTTCTCTCATTTGAAGTTGACATTTTGAAGAACGGGTAATTTGATAATTTAGGCAATTTTTATTTTTATTTTTATCTTTTTGGTTGTGATTTGCTTCTAGTTAATTTTTTTTATTAGTATTTGTACTTTATTTTCTTTTTGTTTTTCTTCTTGTTGGTACTTATGGAGGAACATTCAATAGAAGATAGATTTGCCTCCATAGAAGTCAAGCTTGACTTAATTTTTCATCAATTGGACCAAAGAATTCACAATGAATCACCATGGAACAAGAGTAATACTTTATCGGGTGAGTGTCAAACCACATTTCAGAGGAAGAAGAGTTGTTCCTCAGCAGCATGGCTTATTTTTATCTACATGGAAGGGAACAAGAAGATGATTAATCTTCATGAGTAGAAATTTCCAGATCTAGATGCTCCCAAGTTAACACTAGTGCTAGATTGAAAATGTAAAGCTCAAATAAGACACTCGTCCAAGCATTCAAGGAAAAATTCTCTAGACCTTCCTAGTAACACTTTGCCAAATCCCACGAATGCATTGATACCTGAAAGGAAGCAGCGTAAATTTCCTATCCCTGAACTGGGAAGAAGGTGAAATGAGCTGGAAATTGAGAACAAGGCACTCCTAAACAACTTAAATGATGAAGAGTCATTATCGATAAACCCAAATTTGTGCTATAAGTCAAGTAATGGTTATTGAAAACATTTTGGTGAAGATTGACATTTACCTTCCCCATGATTTTGTGACTCAGCATTGAAGGGGATCTACAAAATTCTCATATATTAAGAAGACCACTTTTTTCTCAAGCCAAGCATGGATTGACATCAACAAGGGGGAGCTCACTCACAGGGGTGAGGAGAAAGAAGTTCAATCTTCACTAACCATTACCTTTGATAGAGCAAGAAAGAGCCATGCGTAAAATTCGCAACTTGCTTCAATCAAAAGGGAATAGTTTGAACAAATTCCCTTAAGCATAAATGTGTTTACATCTACTTTTACACAGAGGGGATCGTTTTGAAGAAATTGTGGCTGAACCACCAGCCATACTAAAGGGGATTTTGAGCTATTTCCTATTCAAAATCGAAAAGAAAACATCCTCAGCGGAATGGTTATGAAGAGGAAGTGCTTTCCAAGATGAATGATTGGTCAAATGGAAGCACTAAGACTATTCCTATGAGTCTACCGACTCTAAAAACTGAAAGGCAAATTCTTCTCGGGAGGCAACTCTAAGCTAAGTAATAAGGATTCTATCCATTCTCTTTTCTTTTTTCTATTTTTTTAGTTATTTTATTTGTTGTCGTTAACGCCGGGATGAAAATTCCAGCAATGTTTTAACTTTGTTGTTAGTGTTTTCAGAATAAGATAAGTTTGAAGCTCAACTATGTTGTCATGACTAGTCTGCAAGAGCAAAGGCAAGAAGTTGGAAAGTGGTTGATGTAATTATAGTGCTTGAAGTGTGAAAAAAAAAATGGAGTGGCGATGTTCATCAAATTTCAGGTTTTTGAGATGAAAAGAACCAAATCGAACTGAAATATAAAGTTGGAAGGTTCATGATCATGCTTGAGGAGAATTGAAGAGGGTTGCTATTAGAGGAATTTTGAGAGAATATATAAGCATGTAGGACTTTTGAAGGATAGCAAGTGATATGGGCAAGAGACAAAGCAAGGAGAACCTAAGGAGTCAAGAAATCATCACACTGGAAAGCATTGAACATTCTGATTTTTCTGTATTGATTGAGGCTCCAAATGGTTCACCTCAGCCCATGATCACATTCTAAATTGAAAGAGCTTTCCAAAGAGTCCTTACACATCCTATTCTGAGCTAAAATGAAGGAGATATGAGTATAAATAAGTTGGATAAAAACAGTTGAGCAGAATTGCCGACGTGACCAGCACCACAAATACGAAAACAAAGGCTTTTAACCCTTTAAAACCCATTTTTCTGGCTCCTACTTTATACTCTATCTTGCCATACTCTTTCCTCCAACCCTTGTAACTTCTAACCACTTTCAAATTCATCTCCCATCCACTCAAATCCTAAATCACATTCTCCCAATCCATCTCCATCATCTTCAAGCTTCAAAACCCATCACAAACCCACAAACTTACCTTTGTTGAACCCCAATTTTCATCCATCATTCCAAGCATCAAAGAGGAGTTACAATGGAAGGAAATTTTTGTGCTTGGATTGTTTGTTTTTGGGTTCTTTGTGAATCATTATTGATTGTGGAGTGATTTGCATGTATTGAAGGAGGTTTTGAAGAATCAAAACTCACTCATTTGAGGGGCGAAGGGAAGTTGGTACACACCAAGTGTTTGAGAAAATGCCAGCTTTCTCACTTTCATGGCTCCAAAGAAGCAAAAGAGTGTATGAAGGGGTAGTACACCAATGTCAATGTCTGAAAATCATCAAGGTTCATATTCTAAGTGGCCAAGACTACAAAGGGGAGTTCACTTTTCCCAACTCTCTTTATTACCCTTTTACTTTATTGCTTCATTTTGCTCATTGCTAGACATTTAGGACAATGTTCATCTCAAAGTTTGGGGGTGTTTATTTTTTGTTAGTTTATCATGTCACACCCCACATGTTGCAAATGACAACTTTGAGGATGAAATTTTCTGGTGCTTTTCTGGATAATGACTTTGTTTAATGCTTCCTAACTTACATCTTAGTTTGATATATTTTTTTTAGTTAGAGTTTATTGAGTTAATTGAGTTTTCGCTGGAGTTGCTAAGATGTCAATAAGGACCATAAATGAACCCTCGCATGGTGGACAATATTAGAGATAATAGGACTTAATGCTTAATGAGTTATCTCTTTACTAGGCTATTTAGTCATTGGTTTCTCAAATCCATGCACGTGGTCACTAAGTACCCTTGAAAAGCAGCTTTTTGCTTAGGTTAGAGAAGGTTTATGAGAATCCATCTAATTTTGATTCCATAGGTTCTAGAACTTGTTCTATTATCGCTTGAGGCAAATCCTAGGCAACACAAATTGAGAAATGATATGGCCCATCCTTGGAAAGATTGTGGCTCTTTCTGCTAACCCTATTAATATGCATATGCATATTCCTCTAGTACCAAGATGTTGAGCCTTAAAGAGCCAAAATTTGTTTATAAAAAACACCAAGTTTGAAGCCAATAACCTCCTATACATCACTATCCTCAATAGCCAGAAACCAAACTCACCCATAACATGAGGATTTGAAACATAATTGAGAAATGTGGTGATGAGCAAGTTTGGGGGAGTTATTTTTCCTATGGAAAAATAACTCCAAATTGGTTGAGTCAGAGTTGTTGAAAATCAAAAGATGTTGTCAAAAAAAAAAAAAAAGAAAGAAAAAAATATCATGTAAAAGAAGCAAAATACAATAAAAGTCAAGGAGGAGCGTAGTCTAGCCTCGCAGCCTTCCTTCCCAGAGCAAGTAATCCTAAGGGGTGTCTCTAACACCTAGTACCCTATACAATTGGTCTAGGAGCTATTGATTTAAAGCTCGCTAAGGGTCGGTAGAAAGCTTAAGGAGGTTTTGACATTGCACCACTCTAATAACCTTGTCTTAAAGAAAAAGGCTTCTTGGTGTTTATTGAAAGAATGCAGAATTTGTGCAGAAAAGTGATATGAGGAGTATGGAAGGATGCACCTAAACAGATTTTGGGGTGTTTGAGAGTGTCACTATGCTGATGGTAAAAACCAGGATGGAGTAGGAGTTGTCAATGCAGAAAAATATGTATGTTTGGGTAAGTTTTAGCCTAAAATGACTACTCAACTACCCCCACCCAAGCCTTACATTATGTTTATAAAGACCTACTTGATCTTGAGAGTTGTGTGTGCCTACATTAGTGGAGAGTGATAAGAACAACAAGCCTATGGAACCTAAATAAATTATCTTAGGAGATCCGCGTACTTATCTCAATTCTCAAGTAAACTCATCTAGCTTGCAATTGTTTGATAGAGAAGACCACACACACACACACTAGTGAGAACCATGATCTAAATTTGTCTATTATGAGATAATCTACTATTAAAATGAATAAATTATCTTGATCATATTCTATATTCCTTGTAAGGGTAATTCTTTGAGGCACATATCACATACCCCTTGCAAAGCTTAATTACTCGCTTTTGGTTAAATAAAAGGGTGAATGAATTCTTCTTTCATTTGCTTGGGGACAAGCAACTTCTTTCTTTTCTTTGCTTGAGGACAAGCAAAACTTCAAGTTTGGGGGTGTTAAAAAGACCAAATTATGTATATGTGAAAATATGGCCAAGGGAGTGAATGTGGTAAAAACTCAAAAACTGATTTGAAACAAAAGTAAGTGTACTCAAAAACTGAAAAGTATTACCAACACTCAACCCCTTTCCGCTAGTGCACCCGGTCATACAAGTAATAAAGTGGATTCCCTAGGAGTCCTGATATCGACTCCACGAGATTGAGGTTCTCTAATTGGAATTTGATCACCCCGGGACACAAAGAGCCTTCACTATTTAGGGCGACTAAGTAGGATGTCGAATAAAATCAATTTAATTGAAACAAAAATCGATTTAAAACTAATCCTAAAATCTACCAAATAAACAACTACTTAATTCTAAAAGGTATGAAGAGAGTCACTAAGGATGGGGATAATTATTTACAAAACAGTTTGCATTTCCTTGAAAGTGCAACATTTGTGAGTTGAATGCTGGATTTGTCCAAGAGCAATGTAGTATAGCTTGGATTTCTCCATACACCATACATTTCACTATCTAACACACCATATTCCTTTTCAGACAAATGGGTTTAAATAGCTACTTGTAAAATTTGACACTCTTTAAGATTTGATTGTTTTTTTTTTCAATACTACAACCATTTTCTCAGACCGAAGAATTTTGCCCCCATAGACGTGATAATGCAAGCCTTCTCCAATGTAATGGTATCTCGGCCCTTCAAATCTAATAAAATTTTCTATCTCCTTGATTAGATCTTTGCTAACATGGGATCAAGATCTTTCATCAAATCCATGAAAACCTCTCTATCAACTAAATTGATACATCATCTAATTAATCACAATTCATGAGTAAATTAGTGATCTATCAAAGTAATTTTTCGCAGTTCATTAGTTCCAAGATATTAGTCTAACATACCCCTAAGTTACCGCTCTTACTCAGAACTCCATCTCCGTGTCACTCCGTAGGGCCTCTCCTCGGAAATCGAGCAAAGATACAACTCTTTTTTGGGTATAAGCTACTAATATTCCGAACAATTCATTATATGAACAATACCAATTATATAAATTCAGTATTCAAACCCACAAAATAATTGAAAAACTGCAAATCTGAATGTTCAACAATTAAACCCCAACCCTAGAGGGTGTTTTTCTACGTTCCATTACCGATTCCAATCATCACTAATCAAACAAAAGTAAGAAAATGAAGAAAGAAATCAAGAGAAAGAAGAGAAAACCCGTATTTGAGCTTTTAAATCTTTGCCTCAACAAGAATAAATTGAATATCCGAGTAATAAGACCACCCTTCACAAAAATAAAATCTCGCTTCTAAAACTACTCTAAAATCTATTAAAAATAAAAATTTGCAGCAAAAACTAAGAAAATGGGCAGTTTAGAGAGAGAAAACCCATGAGAGAGAGAAAATCCAGATTTTTAGCTTCAATCTTTGTCTCGAACCTTATGAAATTCAATCTCTATTATACAAAGACGAAATCTCTTCAATAGAAAAACAAAAATCTCGCTTCTAAACCGCTCTAAAATCTAAACAAATCAAAATCAAGAAAAATCGGAAAAATGGGCAGTCTAGAGAGAGAAAACCCCAAGAGAGGCTCTCCACCTTCCCGCTTGCCTCTACCTAAAAACGAGTGTATATATGGTCCTAGGGTGAAATGGGCTTGAAATTAGGGCCGTACATCACCTCGGGCCTTTAGGTTTCTCGCAGCTGCCGGTCTCGACACAACTGTCAGCGACACAATTTTGGTCGCGACATCAAATCTGGTCGCGACATCACTCTCGGGTCGCGACACAAATCCGGGTCATGCATCATTTCCTTTCTTAGAAAGCAATCGGTTTTTCTTCTCTAACTTGTCTAGCCATAACTTCTTCGTTTTAACTCGGATTTGGGCGTGTGAGTACTCGTTGGAAAGCTCTTTGAATGTAGAATGCAGCCATGAGGAATTTGAACCATTTGATGTTCCAGATGGTACAGAAAAATTCATCTTTCCAGTGGTGCGCTATAAGACTCTTGGTTGACTCTTTCTTTGAAAAATATATTGCCTATTTCTGCCAAATCACTTGCTTTTCATCAATAATCCTACAAAACCAAGTTTAGAGGAAATTTTATGAGTTTTACATGAATATGGATATAAAATGCACAAAATAGCATGTGAAATGAACTCAAAACATAGATGAGTTTTGCACTCATCAAGCGTACAACTGATGGTCTCTCAACAACTGTAACACAATCCTCAAATGAAACTCATGCTCCCATTCTAACTGGGAGTAGATTAAGATGTCATCCACGAATACTACGACAAACTGATCTAGATAGGGTTGGAATACCCTATGCATGAGGTCTATGAATGCCGCCATGATTCGCCAATCCAAAGGGCATCATCAGAACTCAAAGTGCCCATACCACATCCTAAACGCCGTCATAGGGATATCTGGCCTCCCTAACCCTCACCGATTGGGTAACTGCCATGTAAGGTTCATCTTGGAGTAGACTTGCGCTCCCTTCAACTGATCAAACAAGTCATCTATCCTCTGTAATGGATACCGATTCTGATCATAACCTCGCCAACTGCAGAATAATGCACAAATAAGGGTCTTGTTTTCTTCGCAAACGTAACTGAGCGCCCCATGGTGTGTGACACCCCAAAACCGTGGTGTCCATTGACAACCCGTCAACCCGCGGAATACTCATGGATATCGGGTAACTTACCTGACATTCACGAAAATCGGCTAGGAGTCTCTCGAACGGATCTCACCCAAATACAAAACCTGTCCCAACAACACAATGACCACACAGGTCTAAATGCGAGTGCAATATAATGGCCACTCTGGGCCCCTCGCATCAATACTCACAAAATATATCCCAACATCAACTATCTACACAGTTCAAGAGTTAATAAATTACTTTTATACAAACATATATTAAAAATTGTAACATTCTAATACATGTTATACAAAATCAAAGCCACAAGCTCCGCTTTCTTCATATGTGCGGCTCAATGCGGGTCAGCCGGGCCCGAGACCGACCAGACCAAAAACGGGGTCCCACGTATAGCGAGCAGCCCAAGAGGATAATCTCCTCACAAGGGCTACTCCCCACCTAAGTGCATGCAATGGTCGATAATCAAACACACATCCAAGTGCAACAACATACCCATGTTCACTCCGAACGCCTACATGCCATGAATGAGACCAACACCATGCCCCATGTACCGAGCTCGCGACTCCATCACTCAATATGTCATTGAGTAATATATCCCGAAATACCACCGACTAGTCTCACATGTATACGCCTAATCGGGTGGACAACTGCCACCGGTATTACCAATGACCTAAGATTAAGCCTCGTCGCTCCATTACCCAATGCTGTCAATAAGCAACAAATCCTAAGTCAATCCCGAATTCTATCACACAACCGTAAGTCTATGTGATAAACATGACCGGTGTGTCTTCTTCGCTGGGGCAACATAACTTTCTACGCGGTACCGTGTCTCTACACCTATACGTAACTATGATATCGCTGCCCTTACACTCCATACGCCTCGAGTTCACTAACTCCTCAAACATGCATTCTCGCCATGAATGAAACCATTTCCAAACAAAGGTATTTGTTTTTAACCGTGACAACCCTCCGATATAAATAGTGACGACCGATAATCTATTTTGTGGACAACCTCCAATGGAGATTGGGCAGACTCCGACGATTGATATTTTATATGGACAACCCTCCGATGTATATCAATCGACGTAATTCGACGATTGATATTATATGGACAAACCCGATGTCGTAGTGGACACACTTCGAGCAATAATATCGGCTGTCAACCCTCCAAAACAATTTCTAAAGAACCAATTCTATGCACTAAATTCTATTGTTCTAGGATGCCCCAAGGTATGAAATGCAATATCATTTCCATTTCCTTAACCCGTACGACTCATTTGGACGTTGTCCTATTAATCGAGCCCACTAATCAACACCATACGCAGTGTTGATCCACAACCGTGTACTCACGACACACCATCGAACACCTAACACAGTGTCGATCTCAACTATGCACTCACACCCATGTTATGCGATGTTTTCGTGCATGTATAATGCAATTATGTCATTGCCTATTCATACCATGCTATATATGGTCGAGAACTATATTATGCATACATACATGCATATTTATTCATGCATCATTTGACATTCATAGTTAAGGTTCATACAAATTCCAAATCAAACATACCAATTCAAGCATATATCACAAGTCACTACCACCTGTGCAATGACACACATCAATCCCTAGGCTTAGTGATGACACACTGGTCCACCCACTAGCCTCCAACGAGCCACGTGAACGGCCTCTAATCACGTACAACTATGCGCCATTTATTTGTCACACAATGACACAATAAACCACTCAATCATATTATTCACTTTCCAACAATAACACACAAAAATGGCCCAAATCTCTAATCTATAAACAGGCACCTCTTGTCCCTTCAATCGCTCATCACGTATCAGGATACCAAAACACACTACAAAACCCGAAGACATCGCCCTTAATCAAAACTAAACTCAAAACAAGACGGATCATTCGAAAATAGTCCCGGTACTCGGCTATGACTGGCCCAAAAATAGCCTCAAATTTCAGCCCGAATCAATAAAACAAGCCCGAAATTAAACCCGACTGCTCGAAACAATCCCAAAATTTCTAAAATTCCTATACTCACCCAAAAATTTGAGAACTGAAATTTACGGCCTTTCACGGCCTATAAGCCAATCCACAACCATTAAATGTCCTTTAGGCTAGAAATAACACAAGTAGGAAAATTCCCTACCTCGTGGAGTTTGACGAAACTCTAAGATTTTGGTGCCCACGCTTAGCTCTTATCGCGTAGATCAACTTTACCTTCAGCCCCGATGAAAACCTACGGTCCAATTATCGTAGATCTGAGAAAGAAGTAAAGAGAAAAAAATAAAATAAAACATTTTTCTCTCTAGATCGTTCCCTCCCTCTGCAAGACGCCTCCCTCCCAATCGCTTTTCCTTTTATTATTATAATATTATTATTATTATTATTATTATCATTTTGAATACATGGTTCATATTGCTTCATTCGGGTCCGTTTTTACCCCGAAACAATTTATTTCTTTTCAGTTCACTTTATTTTAAATGAACTTAACCCAAGTCATTTCCTGACTTCTGAGATTTTCGTAAAAATCTATTCCTTGAAGTCACTGACGACTTATCACTCAGAAAATCGTAAAATATTCCGATTGTCTCAGAATTCGACGAAACTTTTCTAGGTCACTAGATTTCGCAAGACGAATTTAACTACGCTGTACTGCTTCAATATCCGAGATCTGCACTTCCACTTTTCAACCTAAATTACCGCTTTACCCTTTTCAAAATTGAATTTTCTGGTTTTACATTCTCCCTCCTCTTTAAATGTAATTTCTCGTCTCCCGAATTCACACACATTAGCCATCACTCACATGCATATGCTACCTTCTACAACTCCCACTACAACAAATTGACAATTTACCTACCGAAAAATTCTCAGAGGTAATATAAAAATTCCATCTAAGAATAAATTTACCTGAACCGCCGACACCGTAACTGAATCAAACCGCCTAAACCGGCGGTTGAACCATCGAACCGCTCGACCCAAGCGGTTTTGTTGGAATCACCCGGATCGGGTTCAAGACTTACAACACAAATTGGGGCCCAATCACCCCATGTCATAATAAGCATAAGCTTCCAAATACTCAAAGTCCCTATTATTTCTTGAAAGTTGAGGCCTCATTGGATCAATTTTATAATCCATATATGTGTGTGGATGTTGTTTATAAAGACTCGTTTTTAGCCAATCGATGTGGGATTGCTATTAGTGCTCAAAATCAAGAAAAATCTCGCATTCAAAGGGTTTTCAACTCCGCACCTCGAATCTCGTGAAACAATGGAGGATCCACTAGGCAAAATGACTAATGTTAGATAAATCTGAAAATATTATATATATCATTCCTAACTTGTTATATTAATTGCAAAATAAGTATATATATATATATATATATATATATATATATATATATATATATATATATATATATATTAGTTAGAATAAAATAATTAATTTTAATTCTTTTGGATATATTAGGTTTAAACATTAAAATTATTCTCTTATTTTATAAAATTTAAAATATTATTATAATTACACTTATATTTAATAATATCAAGTATTAAAGATAAATATTTCAAAAAAGTATCAAAGATAAATATTATATGATTTTAATTTATTGCACATATATATATATATATATATATATATATATATATATATATATATATATATATTATTAATTTTAATATATAAATAATATATTTACCTACGAACACTTCCGTCTAATGTTCACTAAAAAGTCAAGCGCTACATACAAATACGAAAATTACCTACTCGAACACTTCGCCGGGTAATTTTTCAGATAGTATTTTCATTTGAATCGATACCCAAAAAGTCGCACCTATTGAGATAACGAAAATTACCTATTTAACACTGGGCCGGTAATTTTCTATAGGCATTCGTCTGCGAATGGTACCTAAAAGTTACGCCTACATACAAGATGATTTAAAATTACCTACTTTAACACTTTCGTCGGTAATTTTTTATAGGTATTCCGTCAGTAAATAATAGCAAAAATGTGGAAAAAATAATATGTTTTGTTCCGTCGATATTCCACTCCAGAATACCAAATGTAATTTAACTGGTCAGATAATTTTACTCCAGAACTCAGAATTTCTCAGAGTGTCCACACCGTGCCTGCATGATAACCCGCCTCAGTCACACCACCGACAACCAGATGGGTTGTCAACTCATCCATGTTAAGAATGACATCAAAACTACATGTCTACCATATTCCGACCAACTCCTCACCTAGATCCTATGGGAGAATTTTTCCATACAATGGTTTTTCCAGAGGCTCTTAACTCTAAGGCCAAACCTCCTAAGAAGGTCGGGATCCTCCTTCTCTTCCCAACGCACTCAGATTCAAATGCCGAAAGGGCCATCCATCTCTCTCTATGGCCGTAAATGTCCCGACCATAGAGTCCATGTCTGGGTGCGAAGGCCCACAATCTGCCCCGAATGGACAACTTCAAATTCATTCAAATCTTCTGACCTTGGCCATATTTGTGGCCATACGCTTATCACCAAAACGTGCGAACCTCAAGAATCACACCATGGCTCCATCACCACTCACTGCCCCCGCCGCCTAGAACCTTTGGGCCTCGCATGTCCTGTCTAGAAGTGGCCGTAAAATACTCTGGCTCATAAAGAGCCCATAGAACTCGCCCAAGTCATCGCCTAAATCCCTGGGGAGGTCTTAACCTAGTTCCACCACACTTAGGACTCCACCCTCTGTACTCGGGAACGGCGAGCCAGAAGTCAGATTCCTTGGTCGCATCGGAGGTAATATCCATAGCCTCCAATACATTCTCAATCTATCAAAACCAATGGTCTGCCACCATCGGATCCCCCCTCCCCCCAGAACGCTCTGAGGATGATGTGATTCTTAAATCTCCTCGGAGGTTACTTAATCTCTCGACTACCACCGCACTAGCCTATGCAATGGCAGCAGCCGTGAACCCCAACAACCTCAAAGAAAGGCCCGATGGTCAACATCGGTGGTGCTTGGCTAGCACCTCGTGGACGACCTCTACGTCCTACTTCGACTTGCCATCTACACATGTCAAATGGCAACAACCTATTTAATTCACTTCGCCTAACTAGTAATGCACATGACAATTACTAATAGACTTAACAACCATGAACTCGACTTTCATCGCTAAGTGGTGCTACTTCTACAACCACTCCTTTTATTATTTCAATAAAATTCACACTTTCGTGTTCATTTCATTTTCCCAACCCCAAGGCAGTTCCAACCTAGCATTCACTTTTCCTATATACATTATGCCATGCATTTAATTTTCCCACAACCACTGAATAACATTTCCCATGAGGCATCATACCGTGTATAAGTTTTCCACGCAATGTAACACACAATCACAAACATGGAACACACATATCCAACACAACACGAAACACACCATGCATGCAAAGGGTCTAAACCCGTCCCATGAACTCCTATTCGTGGCTTCCAAACTCCGATACCAAGCCATGATGCTCGTGATCAATTTTCACTCGCAATCGCCATGGCCTAAGCCCATGTCCCTCAAGCCCGTAGTCTGATACCCCTATGCTCGATACTTCAAGCTATGACACCTCAAAACTCGGTAAACCGCTGACAACCCGTCAACTCCGCTGAATACTGTGATACTTCCAACCAAATCTCGACATTCACGAAAACGGCAGTCTCCTTTGTAATGAGGAGCTCACCAAATACAAACCTCAAGCCACAAACAATTTCACAATGACCACAGGTCTAAATGCGAGTAATATAATGGCCACTCGGGGCCCCGCATCAATACTCACAAATATATCCCAAATACATCAATCCATCTCACAATAGTTCAAGAGTTAATAATATTCTTATACAAACATATATTAAAATTGTAACATCTCTAATACATGTTATACAAAATCAAAGCCACAAGCTCCAGCTTTTCTTCATATGTGCGGTCCCGAATGCGGGGTCATTAGCCCCGCACCGAATTGCACTAAAGGTCCCACGATGTGGGTGAGCAAAGCTCCAAAGAGTGATAATCTCCTATAAGGGCTACTCCCACCTAAGTGCACACATGCACACTGATAATCAAACACACATCCAAGCAACATACCCATGTCTACCGAATGTCTACATGTGCCATGAATGAGACTCGACTCACCACGCCCCCATGTACCGAGCTTCGCAATTTCCATCATCAATATGTCATTGAGTAATATATCCCGAGTCACTCACCGACTCGCCTCACATGTATACGCCTAATCAGGGTAAATCACACGGTATTACTAATGACCTAAGCATCAGCCTCCTCACGGCTCCATTACCCAACAATGCAAGTGTCACGAGCAACAACTTATGTCAATCTCACCGGTCACACAACCCGAAGTCTATGTGATAAACATGACCGTGTGTCTTCTTTGGGCAACATAACTTTTCGTGATACCGCAGGTCTCTTACACCCATACAGAACTATGATATCGCGGGTCTCTTACACCCATATCGCCGAGTTCTCACCTAATTCCTCAAACATGCATTCGCCATGAATGAAAACCATTTCCAAACAAAGGTATTTGTTTTTAACCGTGGACAACCCTCCGATATAAATAGTGAACAGACTTTAATAATCTATTTTGTGGACAACCCCTCCGATGTATACACACCGCGTAATTCGACGATTGATATTATATACAACCCGATGTATATCAATCGACAGACTCGACGACGATATTATATGACAACCCTCCGATACGTAGTGGACACACCTGTAAAATAATATTGCCGGCTCAACTTCCAAAACAATTCTTCCTTCAAGAAACCACCTCATGCACTCACTCCTATTGTTCTAGGATGCCCTGGGCTGCATGAAATGCAATGGGCCATTTCCATTTCCTTAACCCGTGACGACTCCATTCGACGTTGTCCCAATCGAGCCCACTAATCAACACTATACGCAAAGGTTTCGATCCACAACCGTGGTACCTTCACGACACACCACGAACACCTAACACAATGTCGACCAACTATGCACTCACACCCATGCAGCATGTTTTCGTGCATGTATAATGCAATTATGTCATTGCTCTTGGTTCATACCATGCTACATATATAATGAGAACTATATGTGCATACATACTCATGCATATTTATTCATGCATCATTTGGACATTCATATTAAGGTTCATACAAATTCCAAATCAAACATACCAATTCAAGCATATATGATAGTCACAAGTCACTACCAATTCCTAATGACACATCAATCCCCAGTTTAGCGATGACACAATTTGTCCACGACTACCCAACGAGCCATGTAATGGCCTCAATCATGTACAACTATGTGTCATTTATTTGTCACACAATGACACAAACCACTCAATCATATTATTCACTCTTCCAACAATAACACACAAAAATTTACCAAATTTGACTCCATATAAAACAGTATAACCTCTCGTCCCTTCACTCGCTCATCACGTATCATTGATACCAAACACACCACAAAACCCGAAGACATCGCACCCGAATCAAAACCAAACTCAAGAATATAGTCCGGATCGCCAAAATAGTCCCGAAAATTTCCGTCATGATCGTCCAAAACAAATTTCGAATCTCTCAGCCCGAATCGTCAAACAAGCCCCGAATTAAACCCGACCGGTCCGAAAACAACTCAAAATTTCTAAAATTCCTATACTCAATCCAAAATTGAGAAACCGAAATTTACTCGCCTTTCACGCCTATAAGCCAATCTTATAGCCATTTAAATGCCTTTAGTTAGAAATAAATACAAGCAGGAAAATCTTACCAGGGAGTCGATCGAACTCTAAGATTTTAAGCTTTTAATGTAGCTCTCATCGCGTAGATCAACTTTACCTTCAGCCTCAATGAAAACCTACGGTCCAATTATCGTAGATCCGAAAGAAGCAGTGTTAAGTGAAAAAGGTTAAAACATTTTTCTCTTTGATCGTTTCCCCAAGACGCCTCCTATCTCCCACTCGTTTCCTTTTTATTACATATAATATTATTATTATATTATTATTATTATTATTATTATTATTATTATCATTTTGAATATATGGTTCATATTGCTTCATTCGGTCCTTTACTCCGAACAATTTATTTCTTTCGGGCTTCACATTTAAATGAACTGAACTCCAAGTCATTTCGACTTCCGGAGATTTTCAAGGCATCCTGTCCCTAAAGTCATCGACGACTTATCACTTAGAAAATCGTGAAATATTCGATTGTCTCGTAATTCGATGAAACTTTCTGTGTCACTAGATTTCACATGAGATCTAATTTAACAAATAAGCAATCATGCTATTATCCGAGATCTAGAGAATTTCCCAGTTTTCAACCGAATATCGCTTTTAATTCCTTTTTAAGAAAAATTGAATTTTTCTCGGGGTTTTACATGCATGTAAGGGCTCTGGCCTAATGAACCCCTTGTCCGGGGCACTCCCGTAGTCGACTCTTGAGTCTCTGCGAACTCAACCGGTGCCATCCTATGAGTCATAGAGATGGGCTAAGTATCAGGTGTACCGGTCTACAACCCTCTCATGAGGTAATCCCTGAGAAACATCCCGGAAAACATCCTCATACTCCCGCACTACCGAGGTAGATCTAAGTCCGTCTCACTCTCGCCCCCAAGGTAAGGCTCAGTTAACCCACCAACCGTCCTCGACACTTGGATTCTGCGATAATCGCCCCAAGGAAAATATCATGCTTGTCTCTCGGGAATACAACATGAGGTCATTCCCGCGTGCAGCGGTGAACCTCCTACGCTCACAATCGATGATGACCCTGTAAGCTGGTCAGCCAATCCATCCCCAGGATGACGTCGAACTCTGACATGTCCATGACCCTCAGTCTCACCGTGGGAGGAGAGTCCCCGAGATCTCTAACTCGCAACCACGACATATCATCCATGATCTCGCCCTAATCCCTGTGGAGAACTCACATACAAGGGCTCCCTCCAAGGCCTCAACCTCTAAGCCCAACTTATCACAACCGATGCAAATACAATGAAATGCGATCACTGCACCAAATAACACTCTTGCTCATAAGCGAGATAGCCAAAACGTATTCTATATATCACCCGGCTGATCCCGCCACTCACCCTGCGGTGGATGGCATAGACACGCCGAACCCCGACGGCTCCCCGCCCTTCAGCCTCATCCTCTCGCCGCCCACAACCCAGCCTCCCGGCCACTGCAACTAAGATGCTCAAGCAGAATCTCTCGAACCGATATCGGCCTCAGTCTGGAACTCGGCTATCCTTCTGCCTTATCATACTGGATCGCACTGGTTCGAAACCTGATCCTCGTCTGGGGGTAATCCTCTTCATGTGTCCAGCCGCCGGTAATGATAAGACACCATCTCGCCCAACCCACCGCGAATCCCGATCTCGGCTCCCTTCGCCCTGGATGGCTCGCGGCCCTAGAATCTCGTGCACTAGAAGCCTCCGTCTTTTTCGAACTAGAAGAAGACCGACTCTCCTTCCTTCACACTAACACCCGCATCCCGAAAGTGCCCGAGCATCCTCGATCTCTCTCTACGTGGTCGTGGCCACCCCAACTATGGAGTCCATGTCCCGTAGAGGAGTCCTACAATCCTCGCCTGATGGACAACTTTAGCCCCCATTCTCGAATCTCCCGACTCTCGCTATGTCCGTGGCCACGAAGTCATCGTACAAAAACCAAGCAAATTCGTGAACCTAGCCACATACTCCATCACAATCATCACAACTCCGCCATCTCTAGGAACTCCCCGAGCTGCATGTCTCGCAAAGATTCAGAAAAATACTTACCCATGAATCAGCCCCTGAACTCGTTTCATGTCATGTTCTCAAGTCTCTGGGAGGTCTCTTTGCCTAGTTCCACCATACTTAGGCCTCACCCTCTAGTTGGAACGCAGCTAGTCTAATTCTGGTTGTGTCAGAGGTAATCTCCATAGCCTCTAACACCGACCGTATGAACTAAACTACTTGTCACCATCTGATCTCCTCCCCTTGTGAATGCCTGAGGATGATGTGCCCTAAACCTCTCGGAGGTTACCTCACCTCCCCGGCTACCTGTTGCACCAGCCTGTGCAATAGCAGCAGCCGCAATCCCTACAGCCTTCAACAAAGGCCTATTGGTCAAATACTGGTGGTGCCTGACTAGTACCCCATGGATGCCCTCTACGTCCTCGCCCTCGACTAGCCATCTACACATGTCAAATGGCAAGTTAAATTCTAATGCAGATTCTAAGGCTTAATCACAACTCTAGACACTTACTATAGCCGTAAAAATATTTCATACACTATGTTCATGCATTCATAGGTAATGCAAGACAATTAATTCCATATATAAAATTATACGAACAAATTTTTTTTTATTTTGTCTCATTTTATTTTATTTAAAAAAAAAATTTTTTAAATTTTTATTTTTGGAAAACCTCAGAACAAAGGTCCAAAACAAGACTCAAAACAAAGGCACCGAGTCAAAATCGGGCAGGCACCAGCACTTCGACCCGTGCCGTGTGCCCATCAGTGCTTCACCGCGGCCAGCACTGGCATTGCGCCCGCTGGCGCCACATGTCGTGGTGTAGAGCACCGTTGCGTTCTCCCGCCATGCTGCGCGCCGTCAGATGGCTGGGCGCGCATCGCAGCGCCGCTTGGGTCACAGCCGTGTCACAAATACACGCAAGCCCCGGGTCAGACGCGGGTTTCATCCTTGCGCCCCATGCTCGCTGTAGTTACTTCCTCGTGTCACGATACAAAAATTGCATCGTGACTCACACTAGAAAGGGCAAGAGCCCATCCAGCTTCATTTCTCGAAAGCAAAATTTTTCACATCATTTTTTTTTTTCATTCCACCACTGAAAACCAAAAAAAATATATATATATATATATATATATATATATATATATATATATATATATATATATATATATATATATATTTCTATTTTTCAAGAGAACAAAATAAATTTATTAAAATTTATTTTTATCCATTTTTTCCCGCTTACACACACTCGTAAAACCTTAGAAAATTTTTTTTTTTCTTCACATCATCTTTTTTTTTTTCATTAAATTCTTGACTATTTGCCCAAAATTTATCAACCTCCTAAGGTTCAATTTCCTATGCTATTCACCAAGCATACAAGCACACAACCACACATCATACACAACATTTCATTCATCCAAATGCACAAGGAATGCGTGATCTAACCCCGCAGGCCCATCAAGTCCTGTGTAATCGATACCTAACTTATTGACACCAAGCTCCAGGTATTTATAAACCCGGCCCTCATACCAAGTCAGGACGCCCATTTCCTAAGGGTCCTAATAAACCGTTAACTGCTGGAATACTGCGGGTGTCGCAACCCACACCACACTACAGAAAATCGCGTATCTCCTTTGTACGGAGCTCTACCCAAGGTACAAAACATGTCCCAACAATTCACAATGACCACACAGGGTCCACATGAGAGTAAAATAATGGCCACTTGGGCCCCTGCATTAATACTCACAAAATACATCAACTATATACAATAGTTCAGGAGTTAATAATACTTACCAAACATATATTAAAAATCGCAGCAATTTCTAATACATGTGTTATACAAAATGAGAGAATAAAGCCACAACCCGAATTCTTCTAAACGTCTCTAGCGAGCTGCCGTTCCTCTCGTATTATTCCCCGCGTACCGAACAGATCTGATTGTATGAAGGCAGCCCAAGAGATATAATTTTCCCATAGCTACTCCCACCTACATGTCATGGAAAACACCACATCCAAGCAATTACATGAACCCATCAATGTTCATGATTAATCCCATGTCTCGAACTCACGATTTTCACATTATGCCTTAGTTACCAAATGCGTAGTAAATCAGCTACTTTCAAAAACAGTTTTTGCTCTCGAAACTTCTACTACCAAGATTCAGAAATATACAACCACCTGGTAGCAATTGTCGGATAACGTCCGAAATACCATGGTTCTCATCCGAAGTGATATGTCGATTTAATTCTCCAAAGCAAATTTTCGGAAAATCTTCCTTCGAAATTCCTTTCACAAACATTTTCCTTTTTATTTTCTTTCATGTCATGCACTCACTCCTAATATTCTAGGGTGCCCCAGTGCATATGGAATGCATTATGCCAATCCCAACAAACTCATGCTAATATATAAAACATGTATATACTAACATAATTAATCCACATAAATCATGTTATTAAATTTACATCAATAACACCAAAATTAGTTCACATGGGCTAATTAACAAGTACAAGCAATACATTTTGAATCACTCAACATCATAAAAATTTACACTAAAATCACACATATTCACGTGAACAAAGGAAACCCCTGGGTTGGCACTGTTCACGGCCACAACAATGGGGATTTTCTCCACTCGGTTCAAATATTTTGAGACCAAAAACACGGCTAATCCAAACCTTAGAACATCCCC
The DNA here is from genome assembly GCA_016808115.1 of Tetrastigma voinierianum. Classification (NCBI taxonomy): domain Eukaryota; kingdom Viridiplantae; phylum Streptophyta; class Magnoliopsida; order Vitales; family Vitaceae; genus Tetrastigma; species Tetrastigma voinierianum. Next base: position 108,921 of record JAEQBH010003180.1, on the reverse strand, counting down.
AACCACTTACATGGCTCTTAACCAAAGAATAACACAAGTAGGAAAAGATCCTCACTTTCAGCTTGTCGAACTCCACAACCGTGTCCACGCCAGAGCTCACGCTATGCAGATCCGCTTACTTTGGTCACGAGAACCGACTATCCGAATCTGCACAGAATCGAGAGAATGAGTTCTTCTCTCTAAATCACAAATACCTCACCTCCCGCATCGCTCTGGCCATTTGTTCCCAAATGAAGAAGATGAACACTATTGCTATTTTGTCTCATTCTCATTAACATTTCTCATAATTCTACCTCGTCCCTTTTTCTCGCATTTTCGACATACTAATCTAAGCCATTCATTTCATCATCTCTAATCTTGCAACATGTGTCACAAGAGTACATGTATTAGGGTGACTTTGTCACATCACATGTCTCTCAAACCTGCTTACTCACCCCGACACTTCAAGTGGTTGAAAACGCCGAAAGGCCTCCCCGACCGCTCGATTCGACGGCCTCTGACGTGGTAGCTAGATTTTGCTGGTTTGATTCCAAATCTGAAGTCCAAGCCTACTTCATCCGAGATCTAGAAAAATTTTTTGATTTTACCAAAATTACTATTTGCCATTTTTCGTAAAAATTGATTTTCTGCCCACAACAATTGAAAGAGAGAATGAATTACCATGCCTTCCTTAATAATTAATGTCATTAATTGTATTACTCCTTTTAATAATTATTATTATTAATTTTCAACAATTTTACAAAAATAGGAAAAGACGACTTTCTTATTAATTAACATTATTAATTTTAATAATTAATATTAAAGTTTAGATTAAAAAATTAAATTAAAACGATTGTTGCAAATCTAATATCAAACAATTTTAAAAATTATTAAATGAAATCTTTAAAATTATTTATAGTAATTTTTTAAAATATTCAAAAATAAATAAATAAAATATAAAAGTTAGACATAATATATGTGAAACCCCGTAAAATCCAAGATTTGGATAAAGGGTAAAATAGAAATTTCGGCTGAAACCGAATTTTCTAGATCTCGATGACAAACCAATTCTTCCGTTGAAATCGCCTCGTGAAATAGCTACCACGTCGACCTCATGGATTCGAGGTGGCTCCGGATTTAATGCTTTTCGAGGCGGTGCCTTGATGACACACGGCAAGTTATGATGCCACTTCGTACACTGCGTGTGACACTCATCAAAAGAGTCGCCACCATTAAGCCATGTGGAATTGAATCCCATGGCTCGCATGGTGCCTACGTATGGATTACCACAGCAGATGATTTATGAAATAAGAAAATTACGTAAAAGCGGAGGGCCACCACCTGTCTGAGGGAAGAGATGGCAAATTTCCTCCCATTTGACCTAGATGACATTTCTCCAAAGGGTGAGTAAAATAATCAAAGGAGAAGTTATAAGACGGAGAGAAATGAAAGAGAAATCGAAGAGAAAATGAGAAGAGAAAGGAGAAAAGGAAAGAAAAGCAAAAAGAAAGAAAGAAGTGGAAAACGTGGAGATAAGAAAGAGATTGACGTTGTAAGGCTTGTTCATTTCTAGAGAGAGAACGCTCTTCCTTCTCTCTAGATTTCAGAGCGATCCGACCTCTGATTCTTCAGACAGTTAAGGAAGTGTTCTACACTGAGATGCACAACGCGCGATCCGGCCTGGGAGTTTCTTCAACTTCCAAGAGGTGTGATATTTTCCTACTTGTTTACTTTTAGCCTAAAGGCTTTATAATGGTAGGGGTTAAGCTATGGGAGGCCATGAGAGGCCATGTGAATTAGTTCCAAGCCTTGGGACTAAGGGGTATGGATTTCATGACCGGTTGCATGACTATGGGAGTTAGGGTTTGAACTAGAAACCGAAGGTTTCTAGGTATTATGGGTTGTTGATGTGTGTGGAAGCTTGGAACCGGATTGGTTCATGTTTGTGAAGGGGCCGTGAGGTACCCTGTTGAATGGTTCTAATTTTGTGACCTAATTGTGTGTTATGGCTTGCTTGAATAACATGCTAAGTGTGGAATTGTGATATTGATGCATGCTTTTTGATGTATTAATATGTTTTGCATGGAGGTAGATTATATGTATAAATTATAATTATCCATGGTGTAAATGTTTCATGTAGTGCTCATTCATGCATGTAACATGAGGAAAATGCATTGGCATCATGCATTTCATATGCACGGTCACATCGCGTCAGGTCGGGTGTGGGTGCAGGGTAAGGTTTATTCATCAGTGTTGGTGAGTGGGTCGTGAACTCGGGAAAAATGGGACAAAGTCCAAGGTAGAGATTCACGAGTGTGTAAATGATCAAAATGATAAATTACATGTTTTGGGCGGAGGTTGGGGTAGATCCCCCCCAGGGTGAAAGTCCCACATGTTATTCACGGTTAGACATGAATCCCGACGATGTAAGTTCGTGAAAATGTTGAGTGCTATGTGCGGCGTTCTAATACGGTGAACCCGAAATCCGTGGCCCACAAAATAAAGGAAAAGAATCAAAATCAGTTTTCTGATAAATAATGAGGTTGATCCAATGGTTTAGTCAGGTGTAGACTTATTTTTTCACATTGGTGATCAGTGAGGAGTCGTGGTTGGGACTCGTGGTGAGTATGAGGGGCTCTCTGATTCATACATAGACATTTCATATAGAAAATAATTGTATGGAATGTGATTGATTGCTATTATATATGCCACGATATGCATTTTTTTTAGCGGAGCAACCCTTGTAGGAGAATTTTCATCGCTTTGCTTCACTTCATTGTGGGAACTTTCAAACATACAGTGGATCATCTAATGGAGACGGCATTCAGTAGAGGTATATTTTGAGAAGAAAGCCGAACTGTGGCTTTAAGTAAATATTTGTAAAAATGTGTAAGTCTTTTTGTAGAACAAACATGATAACTATGAGAATATAGTTGAGATAATTATTTTGAGTATTGGTTTGTGGGCCCAAGAGGCTATTTTTACTCAGGTATGCGTCTCGTGATACGAGATGTATAGATTTTCCGCAGGTTGACGGGTAGTCAACTTAATTCCCTGAAATAAGGCCACAATATTAACGTTTAATGAATGATTTGTATGCAACCATTGAAATGAATTTTAATGTTTTTTTTCAAATCTAATTGATATTATCATTTTCTATACTTTCAAAATAACTGTGATATATAAATTGAATATATTTTTAAATTTTGAATAATTTATAAATATCGATATATCTAATATATCTTTGATATATTTGGTATATCTCTGATGTATCTGTAAAATCTAAGTACCAATATATCCGTCAAAACCGATATTTTCATCCATGATTGTGACTTTGAGTGGAATCTCAAACCTTCTCTTTTGTTGCTTGCTTTTGGGGATCTCCTTTGTTCTTCGATAGAGTTCACTTCGTTTACTTTACTTTGTTTAACTTCATTGTTCATGTTCACCGCACTTGTAAACCCTACCAAAGAGAGACATATTTATAAACCTCCAAATTTTGAGTCTCAGGAAGCTATTTTCTTTGTGGGAAGGGACAAGGGAGAGATGCCTCATTTTCCCTATAAAAGGGAGCATCTCCCCCTTGGTTTAGAAGGAAGGGAAGACCATAAAAAGTGGGAGACACTAAGTCACCGTTAATTGAAAGTTTGGGATATGATTTAGGCTCACATACCCTTAAGTTTAATTCTTTAAAGGAAACACAGCCTTCCCCCACATTAAGTGGGAGGCCATAATTTACTTCAGTTTGAAAGTTTTTAATAATTTTGGAGGTAGTATCTATTAGGAGACAATCTCGACTCTCGAGGTGATCTCATTATGTACCATCGAGGAACTACTCATCTATCGTAAGTTTCTTTGACTTTCTTTTTAGTTGATACTTTTTTAATTAATTGTCTTGTATATCTATTTAATTTATTATTGTATTTAATTTATAATCTTATTGCTTTAGTTTCCTTGTGATTATATTGTTGCATTTTATTGGTTGTTGATGATTTTTATTGTTTAATAATTCAATTTATTTTCCTTAACATAAACCATCACACACCCTTAATTTATTCTAATCCTCAAATTTTAAAAATTCAAATTCTAAATTTCCAATTTCTCAAAATTTCTAAAATTATAATCTCCAATTTCAAAATTGAAGTCCCAAATTTCAAAATTCAAGTCCCAATTTCTAAAATTCAAATCCTTATTTTCTAAAATTTAAATGCCCAGTTTTAAAATTCATGTCTAAATTTCTAAAATTTAAATCCTCAATTCTAAAATTTCAGTACCCCAAATTTCAAAATTTCAATCCGAATTTGTAAACCTCCAATCCTCAATTTCTAAAATTTTAATTTCCAATTTCAAAATTCAAGTTTCTAATTCCCAATTCCAAATTTCCAAATTCTCACTTCAAAATTCAAGCCTCTAATTTAAAAATAAATATCCCAATTTTATGAATTTCAAAATTTTAAAATTTCAATTTCTAAAATCCAAGTCCTCAATTTCAAAATTTAAGTGCCATACTTCAAATTTCCAAATTCTCAATTTCTAAATTGCCTCAATTTCAAATTTCAAAATTCCCAATTTCACCAAATCCTAAATTTCAAAATTCAAGTGCAATAATCTCAAATTTCCAAATTCTCAACTTCTTAGATTCAATTTCCCAAATATTCAAATTTCAAATTCTAAATCTCAATTCAAATATCTCAATTTTTAAAATTTCACTTAGGAACCTTTAATTTTCAAAACTTCAATTTCAAATCAATTTTCAAAAATTCCAATCATATGATTATATAATTCCAATAAAATGAAATCTTGTGGAGTTAATTTTTGTAATAGATAAATGGGCTTGGGTGGAGCCCAACTTTCCATGTATATTTTAATGAATAATTTGACATAATCTATAACTTAATATATAATTGATTGTGAATATTTTTTATTTTATTATTGCACTAAAATTGTTTCCTGATTGATAAAGCTTCTGGTCTACCGCTCTCGTACACATTTTTCTCATATGACTTTGCTTGTTTATTTATTTATTTATCTATTTATTTATTTATATATGTCTGATATGCTTTTGTATTGTTATTGTTTGTCTTTGATATCCGTTGATTGATTAGCCAAAAATCACATTATTCCTAGTTTGTTTAGTAGAAACCTGATTTCAGGGGCTTAGAAGGGTGTTATGGTTTGCTATTGTGAAACCCCGAGAAAATCGAATTTTCTCGAAAAAGTACAGTAATCACTTCGATAAAAATCCAAAATTTTCTAGATCACGGACGACAAAATCCGATTTCACCGGCTGACCCGCTCGCGAAATCTAAATTTACCACATCGATTTTCTTCAAATTTCCGAGACAAATGAACTCAGACGCTTTTTCAAGGAACGAAATACGGGCAGTATACATCAAGGCACCTTAAGTGGCACATAGGGTGCCACGTGTCACGCACAGGTTCAGTCAACTTGAGCTCAAGGTGGGGCCCACGTTGACACATGGCATGATGCCATTGGGTAGAAGAGTCAAAGTGGTTGGGTTGAGTGGATAAGAAATCCTCTCAACCAATTAGGAGATGACATGTGGCAATGAGGGAGAAAAAAAGGGAGCTTCTTCTCCATTTTTGGTTGAGACGTGCAGTGAGTGAGGGAGAGGAGTTCAGTTTTCAAAAATGATGGATTTTTAGTGAGAGAGTGTGCAACTTCTCTCTAGGATTCCGGTCGATCGGACCGTCGGATTTCTTCTGGCCAAGAAGCAAAGTGGTTCTACGTGGTGAGGGCTACGCGTGGGCATCAGTTTCGGGAGTTTTTGACAAACTCCGTGAGGTAGGGGTTTTATCCTACTTGATTTTACCCCTTGTTTAAGTGTTTTGTAAATGCTTGAGCTACTGAGGCCGCAGTGGTCGTTTTGATCGATCCCAAAACTTGGGACCGAAATGTGGAAATTTTTGGAGCCCGTTTTGTACAAATTCACTCGACTGTTTGGGCACCCCAGCTATAAATTATGAAATAAATTGTGTTTTGGTGTGTATGAGGTCGGAAATGGCCATTGATATCGGTTTCAAAAAGTGGAACCAATGTTTGATGAGTGGGCTGCCCACGGACAGCCCACTCTGCTTATTTCGGGACCGTTAAAACAAATTCCGCTTGTATGAATTGGACCAAAAACGTCCATGTGTGGTGTGCATGAAATTGTTCGAAATGAATGGCTTGAGTTGGGTGGAAATTAATAGGTTAATGCATGAACTTGATGTTTTAACATGATGCCACAATTATATAAAACATAATTGTATGTGTAGGTCATTGGAAATGGAATTGTGATGAGCTCAAGTGAGCTAATTTGGGTGATGGTTGACAAAAAAATTGAATAACATGTGGTATGAGTGCAAATTTGAGAATATGTGCATAATTGATATATTGGCGTAAATTGCGATGAATTTGCATAACATGTTGTATGTGATTTAATTATGTTAATATATATGCATGTGAATATGTTAGCATGAATGTGTTGAAATGGCATAATGCATTTCATATGCACCTAGGGTAAATTTAGAAATTAGGTGTGAGTGCATGACATAAAGAAAAGAAAATGAACATGGTTGCGAAATGAATTTCAATGATGATTTTTCGAGAATTTGGTTAGAGATGGTCCAACACTGGATGAGGACCATGACTGCTTTGGAAAGTTCCCAACCACTCCGCCTGAGAACCAATACTTTTACCGAAACCCAGAGTGTGTTTTCGAGAACAACAAGTTTTGTTTTGAAAATCGATTATTTTTCTCATACATGGCTTAGCAAGTGCGAGCTCAAGTGATAACTCGAGACATGGGAATGGGGTACGTAGACATTCAAGTAAGATCGTGATATTTGAGTGTGTGTTTACATCGATCATTGCATATGCACTTAGCGGGAGTAAACCATTTAGGTAATTCCACTAATGGGCAATAGCTCACCCCGTCGAGGGAATATCATTTCGTGTACATCAAGTCGCTCGAAAACTAACATTTGCAGGCCTACTTGAAGAAAGTCGGCTGTGCTTTGATGTTTTTGGTATAACATGTATTAAAACTATAAATTTTAATAAATGTTGAATTAAGAGAAATGTAAAAACTCTTGAACCATGTAATATATTTGGTTGGGATATATATTTTGTGAGTTGAACTATTGGAATATAGTTAGGCGTATTTTGATGAGTGTTGGTGTATGGGCCTAAGGAGCCATTTTTACTTAGATATGGGTCTCGCGATACAAGACATATGTATTTTCTCCATATTGACTCGGTTGTCAACTGACTCTATTGGGGGCTTCACAAATTTTGCACGAGCTTAGGTAAACGACAATTTCTGAGCTCTAGGTTTGGGTATCCATAAGTTTAGTCCTGATACAAGCTTCACAGCTTGGTATCAAAGCATAGGTTTATAGATACCTAGAGCTTAGTGTCAATAAGTTAGGTATATGATTACCTAGGACTTGATGGGCACGGGTAGATCACGCATTCCTTGTGCACTCCGATGATTGTTGTGTGTTATGTGTGATTGTGTGCATAGCAGAGTTGTTGTGTGTTATGAATTGTGTGAATTATATGCTTGGTAAATAACATAGGAATAATGTTGAACACTAGGGCTTAGTGTGGGAACAAGTTGTTCGAGTGAATTATATGTCGTAACAGCATAGAATAATGTCAACACTAGGGCTTAGTGTGGGAACAAGTTGTTCGAGAAATTTGGACAAAATGGTCCAGAATTAAATGAAAAAAAAAAATGATGTGTTGGAAAAAAAATTTATGGGGTTTTACAATGTGTAAAACTGGAAGAAGAAAATAAATAAAAATAAATTTTAAGAAATTTATTTGGTTTACTGGAGAATGAAAAAAATAATAATAATAATATATTTTTTGGGTAGTTTTTCCAGTAGCAGGAATTAGAAGAAAAAAAAGAGAGAAAAGGGTGCAGAAACGAAACTGTTGGGCTACTGCCCATTTTCTTCTTGTGTGAGTCACGATACAGTGGACTGTATCGTGACATGCGGTGTACTGGCCAGCAGCTCTGCCACGATACGGCCGGGATCGGGCCACGACATCTAAACAAGAAGCCGCCACGAGGCATTGCCGAGAGGGCACGACACGGCCGGCCGCGCGCGCGCATGGCCTGGTCGTTAGGGTGAGGTCACGATACAAAGCATTGTATCGTGGCATGGCATCAGGTGTGCAGTTGGCTGGGAGCGTGTCACGATACACTCGGTTGTATCGTGACAGGCGGAGGCTAGAATGGCTGAAGGACTGTGTCACGATACAATAAATTGTATCGTGACCGGAGGCGGCTTGACAGGCTGGGGATGGGTCACGATACAATCAATTGTATCGTGATAGAGAGGGCCACAAATCGGGGTGTCTTGCGATACAACACGCTGACACTCCAAGACAGGCGCGCGCAAGGCGAGGCGATACGGCCGCCCAGACGACACCCGCCGGCCAAGCCGCGACACCTGCCGGCTGCTCCCCGACACGACGCAGTCGCGCCAGGCCGTGCCAAGGTTGGGCACTGCACCCGACTCGCCTTTGACCTAGTTTGGACCCAAGCACTGCTTCGAGTCACTATTTGGGACATCACTTCACAAAATTTTCGAAAATAAAATAAAATCACATGAAGGCAATTTTTAAAATAAAATTTTTTGGTTGTTGATTTTGATTTGATATATTGAATAATTGTCTTGCATTTCCTAAGAATGCAAGGACATTGTGTATGAAATATTTTCTGTATATGAATAGTGCTCCTGGCCGTGGTTTATGCCTGAGATACCGCATTGAAAATTTAACTCACATTCGACATGTGTAGATGGCTAGTCATGTGGCGACATAGAGGTCGCTCACAGGTACTCCCGGTTAGGCACCACCCGCTTTAATCATGAGGCCTTTGTCGAGGTCAGAGGATTATAGTTGCAAATGACGACAGAATGTGCAATAGTGAGCCAGTAGTCAAACGACCTCCAACAAGCAGAAGCACATCGTCCTCCAATGGTTAGAGGAGGAGGACTCTGTGGTCGATGACTATGACCACAGGGGGAAGTAGATGTTAATAAGCATCCAGGATACGGGTGTTGGTATCAAGAGGAAGGAGATCAACCTTCTTCTTGGGCTGAGAAAGAAGGTAAGGCTTCCGGGTTCGCAAGGGGTTCCAGAGTCTCCTGCATTCCGCCAGAGACTAGTTAGGGTTGCTACGAGATGGGGCGCATGGTGTGCTACCATTGCCGCAGCTCTAGACATATGAGGAGGGATTGTCCTCTGGGAGGTGTGGATCCCGAGGTTTGGGGACTGCAGGCCCCGCCACCGAGGGACTCGAGCAGACATAATATTTCTCCATACCCTAGTATTGGCCGAGGGACCGTGATCGGGCCCCAAGGTGCCGCACAAACACCTAGTACTTCACAGACGAGCCACATAGGCCGTGTCCAGTTGTGCTCGGGCCGACTACGGATTTTCAGGCCAAGAGTTCTGGTCAGCCGGGCAGATACACATTGTCGCTACCGGGCATATGAGGCGATTTGGCTCTAGGAGGCAAAGGCCTCATGGTACGCCAGACTAAGCCGCTCGCACCAGCCTGATAAGCAGGGTACGTTTTTACCTTTGCACATGTTGTCTAGAGTAGCGTTTGAATGGATGCAACATGTTCATTCATTAATGCATCTTATGATAGGTTTGGGCTTGTGAGGTTTGTGCCTTTAGAGAGATGATCTAAATTCTTCCCTAAGATGTAAGGTGAGAGTTGGTCGATGTGTCGAGATCGTGAGTCAAATCCTGATTCCCGCTCTCTTGGTGGACCTTAGGGTGGTAGACATATTGGGTGTTGATGTCATTCTTGACATGGATGAGTCGATACCCACCCGGCCGTTGCACTGCGACTCCAAATGGCCATTACACCCGACACCTGCCTCGAGTCAGCAGGTTACATATGCACGTGGTTGGATGCGTATGCATGGAATTTCGTGATCGAAATTCTTTAAGAAGTGGAGAATGTGGGAAACCCCGAGAAAATCTAATTTTCGAAAGGGCAAATCAAAATTCTGCAAAAATCAAATTTTTCTAGTCGACTCTTGAGACAAATGGAATTTGCACGCCAAGGAAACGAGCGTCGTGTAGGACACTTGGCGCACCTTAAGTGGCACATAGGGTGCCATGTGTCAAGCACAGGTTCAATCAACTTGAGCTCAAGGTGGGGCCCACGTTGACACATGGCATGATGCCATTGGGTAGAAGAGTCAAAGTGGTTGGGTTGAGTGGATAAGAAATCCTCTCAACCAATTAGGAGATGACATGTGGCAATGAGGGAGAAAAATGAGCTTCTTCTCCATTTTTGGCCGAGACGGCGCGGGAGCGAGGGAGAGAGTTTAATTTTCAAAATTTATGATTTTAGCGAGAGAGTGTGCAATCTCTTTCTCTAGATTCCTGGGCCGATCGGACCGTCGGATTTCTTCTCGCTGCTAGGGCTAAAGTGGTTCTACGCGGGAGAGGGCTACGCAGGCACACTTCGCCTTCGAGTTTTCACAAACTCCGTGAGGTAAGGGTTTATCCTACTTGATTTTTACCCCGCTTAAGTGTTTTGTAAATGCTTGAGCTGATTGAGGCCGTGAGTGGCCGCTGATCGGTCCCAAAACTTAAGACGTAAATGTGGAAATTTTGGAGCCCGGTTAGCGTACCCATGGATCAAGTTTGGGCGACTTGTGTGATAAATTATGCAATAAATTGTGTTTTGGTGTGTATGAGGTCGAAATGGCCATTGATATCGGTTTCAAAAAGTGGAACCAATGTTTGATGAGTGGGCTGCCCACGACAACCCATCTATGTTTTGGGACCGCAAAATAGTCCTTGCCAGGCGAATTAGACCAAAACGCCCATGTGTGGTGTGTGCATGAAATTGTTCGAAATGAATGGCTTGAGCTGGTGGAAATTAATGTGTTAATGCATGAACTTGATGTGTTAACATGATGCCAATTATATAAACATAATTGTATGTGTAGGCCATTGGAAATGGACTGTGATGAGCCTGGGCGAGCTGGATTTGGGTGATGGTTGACAAAAAAATTGAATAACATGTGGTATGAGTGCAAATTTGAGAATATATGCATAATTGATATATTGGTGTAAATTGCGTTGAATTTGCATAACATGTTGTATGTGATTTAATTATGTTAATATATATGCATGTGAATATGTTAGCATGAATGTGTTGAAATGGCATAATGCATTTCATATGCACCGTAACCTAGAAATTAGGTGAGGCATGATTACTTAATGAAAAGAAAAACAAACATGGTTGCGAAAGGAATTTCAATGGATGATTTTCCGGAGAATTAGGTTGGGAGATGGTCCAAAAGATCATTTAGGATGAGGATCATGACTGTTTCGGAAAGTTCCGCAACCAATTCGGGCCTGAGGGTATCCAATACTTTACCGAAACCCCAGAGCGTGTTTTCGAGAACAACAAGTTTTGTTTTGAAAACCGACATTTTTCTCATACAAGGCGAGGAAAGTGTGAGGGGAGCTCTGAGGACTCGAGACATGGGAATGGGGCATGTAGACATTCAAGTAGATCATGTATTTACTTGAGTGTGTAGTTACATTGATCATTGCATATGCACTTAGTAGAGTAAACCATTTAGTAATTCCACTACTAGCAATAGCTCACCATGTCGAGGGAATATCATTTCTGTGCACAGGAGCGTTCGAGAGACGACTCATTTTAGAGGCCGATTTTTGAAGAAAGTTTCAAGTTGTGGCTTGATGTTTTGGTATAACATGTATTAAATTGTAAATTTTAATATATGTTGAATTAAGAGAAATGTTAAAAAAAAAAAAAACTCTTGAACCATGTAATATATTTGGTTGGGATATATATTTTGTGAGTTGAACTATTGGAATATAGTTGGGTGTATTTTGATGAGTGTTATGTATGGGGCCCACAGCCATTTTTACTTAGGTATGGTTTCGCGATACGACATATAGATTTTCCTACGGTTGATTCGTCAATACCACTCTTGGTTTTGGGCTCAGCCTACCACATACCTTCGATAAGTAAATCGACTCGAACTTAAAACTCGATTTTTCTGAAATATGCTTTTCCAATTATGAGTCATATTTAAAAATTTTCTTTCTTATTTTGTTTTTCCTTTTAAAATAAAATAAAAATAAGTAATTAATCCAAACATTTTTTAAAATGGATTTTCAAAAATATAAAATAAGTCTATTCTTTTGATTAGAAAACATATGATCACAAAAAATACGTAATTCACACAATACTTCTCTATCTGTAAGATGTGCACCTGGCTATATAATGCAAACTGGGCCGTCTAACCCATTCTCGGGTTGCGGGCCAAAACGGGTCGGGCCAGTTTGGCCCACATTTTTTGGGGGCCAGCCTGACCAGCCCACCACCCGATGCGGGTCGCGGCCAAAGCTAGCCAAAGAAAAAAATGCTAAAACTTGTAATTTATCTAATTTTTTTCATTCTTCAAATAAAAAACAAACACAAGTGTTTAATAATAGTTACTTTATTAAATGATGGAGCCTAGACAATATTATAATATTTAAAGTCTTAAATAAACGTGAAATAATGCTAAACATCATTATAAATTTATAAGGTAAATCAACTAGTAGTTATTACAACTAACTACAATCACATAATAATCGTAATTAATGGGTACCAACCATAATCAAGTTCAAAGTTTTATGATAAAAATGAAACATCAAATCATAAACATGTCAAAGTGTAATAAACAAGACTAATAAAACAAGTTCATATTCAAAGTACTAAAAATAAAGTGACAAATAAATGATATCTTAAAACTACAAATCCAAAGTTTCAAAATGAAACTAATTATGCCCTTTAATTTCATCTTCATTAGTATGGTCATAAGATTTAGAAAAATTCAATAAGTCACATATATATGTGTGTGTGTGTGTGTGTGTGTGTGTGTGTGTGTGTGTGTGTGTGTGTGTGTGTGTGTGTGTGTCATTTAAAATAATAATAATAATAATAAATAAAAATAAAAATTCAGGCCACCTGCTTGCTCCCGCCCAAACCCAAATGGTCAATGCCAATAGGGCCCGGATTTTATTCGAGCTGCTAATTTCACGGCCTGGCCCTCCAAAATATCGGGTCAATTCGGGCGAACCCATCGGACTTGATGTCACGCCCCAAGACCCACTCCAAGGGCGTGACGGTCATTTCACACTTCAAACCCGAAGGCTTGCAGTGTAACCTGACCCAAATACTTATCTTGTAATCGGAAGTTACCAATTACCAAGTACTTGTTCAGAGTAGCGGAACAAATCTAAAATCCTCAATATTCAATTTGGAAACTAAAACATCCACTATCCAAAATCCATTGTCCATTGCAAACTTAAACAATTCAAGCACTAGAACAAATTTCAAAATCTCCAAAACTCAACTTTGATCTAACATAAAATTTGAAGGATCAATATCCAAGTTACTTCTAAATACCAAAAAATCCAAATGAACACAACTAATAGTTACACAAAAATCCAATATAAAATCCTAAGTCACTTAATGATGACCTCTTCCTCCGCTCTAGCCATCACCTCCTCAACTAACTATGGGTACCGAAAAAGGTCAATAAATGGGAATGAGCTCACAACTTCAATAAGGAATATTAATGCAAAATTCATGGATCAAACATTTCAAACTCACTTGCAAAATGTGAGATATCAGAATCAATCATTTTCATAGTTATGAGGAAATTTTTTTTTTTTTTTTTTTTTTTTTGCCAATACATTCAAAATTTCTAATCGTATGCATTTATTTCGAGTCCAAACAATTTAATATCAAATTCGCCAAAACATTCCAATAATTTATTTACTCCGCCATCAAACATCAAGGGTGCCCTGGGCTAGGTGGGACTTTTCAAATGGGTGGCTAGCCTCAAATTGTTCCTTTAAGGTGGACGGAACCAAACACTACTAGTACTAGTAACCTCTAACCGAAACCCCTAGAGGCTGGGGTTCAAATCAATTACATTTCCCACCAAGAAATGTAAAGGTCAATTATTATATTCCTTGACAAGGGCCAAAAGTCAACTATATCCCGCCGACAAGGGCCAAACAAACTGTAGTCAAATATTTATTCATTCATTCAAATTTACAACATATAATATTCCACATTTATTTGTCAAAACATAATATAAAAATTCTAATATATTTTTCATGCAAACATGTTTGATCCATGCATAAACGGGATATAACTCAAACGTTTTCAAATAATGTATATCTTATATAAGAATTTAAAAAAAAAGAATTTAATAACCGCATTAACTTCCCTACCACAAGAAGTCCTTAAAAACTTTGGAGAAAAATAATCCTGAAAATCTACTCTTTACTTAACAAAACATAAGAGGAACAATTATTACTATTTATCTAAAATTATAGGTTTGACAATCCTAAAATTTTAGGTATTCAAATTATTATTGTTATTATTATTTTATATATTCATGAAAGGTAATTTAATCTATTCATATTTTAAAAAAAGTAATAAATTTCTAATTCATATAAAATTGAATTTATTTATTTATTTTAAAATTTATTTCTTGGGACACAACTTATTTAAACTATAGTTTATTTCGATAATTAAATTTTTTTTTTTTTGTTATTTATTAACTTACGCTCATAATTATAATATCAAAAAAAAACTTTACTTTCTTTTAACAAAATGCATACAAAATGTACTTGAATGGGAAGAGACCCAAAGAAGAGATTTTTTCCTGAGCAGGTAGCAGAGCCCATGGACCCCGGCACAGAAAGTAAGCCTAGGAGACATTGCCTTCATGCATGCTCTCTCAAACACTACACAATTTCCAAACCAAAGAGAGAAACAACCCTCCACTTGCACCACCATTGACACCACACCCCCAAACCCTTATTTGTTTATCTTTCCATATGCCTTACTTTTTTTTTTGTTCTTTATTTTCCTTCTTCAAGAGGTCGACGCCAGAGGTGTGTCAGTCCACAAAATTTCGTAAACCCAAACCCTAGAATCCATTCCTTTCCAACCACTTCACCTTCCTCCCCAATTGATAGAACACTCAATGAAGCAAACCCAACAATACCTAAACTAATTGATTGAGTTAATGAAGTATCTAAAAATGAAGCAAAACCAAGAGAAAAACAGAGGAAAAGAAAGACACTCCAGCCTTGATATTAAAACGAATAAAAAAAAAAGATAATAATCTAACCTTAATCTAGATTTGGGGGTTTTTCCAAAAATATTTCTAATGTGCTTGAAATTAACTAATGAATCTAAAATAATAATCTACGGGTTAAAAACTCACCTATAAAGGCTCGTTTCTTCAAACCTGAATCTGACCTTAACTTCACGTTCTCCGGAAACTCGCGAACAGAATACGATTCTAGAATAGACCAAAGAAGAAGAGAATTTCTATTTATACTCTAGGGTATTATTCGTGAAATACCTTTAACCCTCTTCCATTTTATTAAATTAATTTAATATCATTATTAAGAATTTCCAAAATTACCCTTTAAAAAAAAAACGTGGGCGTTACACTTGACCCATATTCCCAGCTCTAACTGGTTATGAACCGGCCTAATTGGATAATCAAGACACAAATCCGATGCTATATTTTAAGGTTTCCTCCTCTCATCATACCAAAGATTAGCTTTTCATGTGCTAAGAAGAGGCTAAGGCCAAATCCTCCATGCAAAAAGGACCTCATAATACCGTATTAAAGAAAATTAGTATATGATAAGAGGGTTATGTAGAATCTCTTTACAAAAAAGGTGGGATAAGTGCTGGGTAAATCATTTTTTAATTTTTCAGATAAAATAAAATAAAGAAGAATATATACATATTTCTTTAATGACATGACTAAATCATTTTTTTTAATTCTTCAAATCAAATAAAAGTAAAAGAAAGAATATATACTTTTGCGAGTAAATAATGTCTTAATCATTGCATAGATGCAAATGTTTTGGAAACGCTATAAACAAAGCCTTCAATCCCTTCAAACAAGATTAGGAGGACATTCGAAGACAAAAATATAGATTTGGTGGCAAAATATATATTGGATATGTTATTTGGTCTCCGTTCTCCCGGGCTAGATTCACTCATAATATAGACTTTTCTTTTGTTAAGCTCCTTTGTATAAGTCTTATGACCATATCTAGGAATATTCTTTTTTTGTTGGGGATGTCTTTTTTTTTTTTCTGTCCTTTTGCTCCCCTCTTGTATATTTCTAGTGTACTTTTTAAGAGCCCTTGACTCTTTTTTTTATCAATATATTACTTCTTACTAATAAAAAAAAACATACATTGGAGATGGTAATTCTTTTTGCTATCAATTATATAAACAACTATCACATGTACAAATGCTAACTAGATATTGCTCAGCTACCCTAACTTTCACCAAATTCCAATAGAAGGCCATAGTGCTAGATAATCAACAAGTTTAGAATTGTGTATATATATTACCATGTTAGAATTTGGTGATTGGAATTCCGATTGACCCAATCGAAATAGTCGTTATATGCATATATGGATAAGCTTTAATTGTTTTATATGTTCGATTGTGATGAGAACCGATTGAGTATATATGATTGCACCCTGCAAGGGTTGCAGGGTTTTTAGGAGTAGGATGATCTTAAAAAATTTTCATTTTTTAAATGGCAAATTTCTCTCAATTATATATTGCGGATATTTTGCAGATGTTAGACCCTAACATCTTTTGCAAGTTGAATTTGGATTCGACTTGTACAGGTAAACCTTTTCAAATTTGTGCAAGTGTGTGTGAGGTGAACCTTTTCATAATGTTGAGTCTTTGAATTCGACTTTTCATGTGTCAGTCGACGCTTCTTTACTTTCTTAATTAGTTCCCCTCAAAAGAAGATAAAAAAGAATCAATCCAGACCCCATCAAAATCCAGGCGCACTCTACTTGTGAAATGGGCAGCTTGGATCATGAGTTCTTCAACCCCCAAATGTGAATAAAATATAATAAAACACATAAAGAAACACTATATTCTAGCTATCATCATTTTGGTGGGGTGAGCATGTAGTGAAACCTCCTTTCTAGTTTCTTCTTATATTTAGCCCTAGTTGTTAATTAACTTTCATCACTTTCTCCGTCATTGTCTGCCACCTATGATTGAATGACTTTACAAATAATATAAATATTCTCATTCAAATTACACATGTTTGGTAGTTGATACTCCCTATGTAATAAGAAGAATGCCGTGGAAAGGGGATTCTAAATGGGATAATGGTAGGAAAAGTGGAGGCAAATCTTTTTTTTTGAAAAAAAGAAAAATAGTTATTGATTAAAATTAACAATAGAAACACATATACCAACTCATTAAAAATCATAGATAATGAAATAACATGTAGGTTAATAGCATGATAAATAGCCTCAAAGCTTACAAAATTGATAATCCTATAATGATTAGAATACCTATGACTCTTTGTAATATACTGATGATCATAATTTGATTTGTTATCTTTGTTTGATCGAATATGATTTTTTCGTCTAAATCGTCTGCACAAAAATAAAACACCCACTACAAGAAATGTAATATATAGTGACATGTTTTAGTCGAGGCTAGAAAAACCCACAACTAAAACAGTTATGTAGCCAGGGGAGGAGTAGCTGCTACTATACATACGATCTAAAGCCAGGGAAAGGAATGGCTGCGACTACATAGGACCTATAGCCGAGGAAAGGAGTGGCCGCGACTATACATATAACCTAATGGCCATGAACATTGCCTCTCTAATTCACTCCGAACTATCGAACCCACTCAGAGATGTTTCTTTGTTTATATTTTCTTATCTTTGGTTTGCCTCTTATTGATTCGTGAAATCAACCGTAGTCAGGCTCGCTCAAGGTCCCTACATATTATGTCGTCGATGGATCATCTAGAGCTTCTGCCACCGACAATGCTGGATGGATCATTTCGAAGGCCATGGCCCATATCACACTCACCCTTCACACGGCCTCCACCGGGCCAGAAGTCGACCGAGGCGAGGCCTGAATTCACATCTAAACACCATCATTTACGCCATAAAACCTCGATGTTCGCCAACCACTTTCTTTTCTTTCGGGAGCATCTCCTTTTGACTGGATGGACGCTGAAGAGGGAATCTTATGGTTCCTCATGATAGCGAGGATAGTGCCGGTTCTTGTAGCTTCAATAATAGCCTTTATTTCATATTTTCTGTGAGTACCATGGGTTTTAAACCCACTACTCAATGAGCCTTAGGCCCGGCCCGCTCAATCCATGGTCTGCTTGGCCCACGATGTGAAGCGGCCCAAGCCCACCTTCCATATTAAAACTGGGGGTCACTACTAGATGGGAGAATCCGAAAATCAATCTATGAAAGTCGGGGTGTCCCCCCAAAGGCCATCCTCAAGGCAGCCAGTTTAGAGTTCCAAGTCCCCAAGCCGGCCGTCCTCCTACTTATGGCAAGTTCGCTATGGACGAATGGAGAAAGGTGGGAAATAAGCAAAAGGTATTTATTCATGAATTTCCTAGTTTCCAAATTCCATACTTCTTGGAGGAATAATCTTTGATAAGGAAGAATTGGTCCTTGATAAGGGAAAATCAATCCTAGACAAGGAAAAACATATTTATCCCTAAAAATAGAAGATTCCTTCTTGAGATAGGAGGGAGATTCAACAACAATTTTCTATAAATCAAGAAGATCCCCTACGAGGGAGAGGTGTGCAATTCCAATTGTGCAAACTTCCTTCTTCTTCCTCTCTATATTTTTGCTGACTTAATCATCGGAGAGGCGACTGACCCATCGTCGGCGAATCGCCCTTTTTGTAGGTTTACATCGCGTCACTGATGCCCCAGAGGTTAGATTGTGACACCCCAAATCCTGGGGGTCCCGTTGACCACCGTCAACCTACGGAAACCTCTGCGGTGTCTCATATCATGAAACCCATACTTGAGTAAAATGAACCAACAGGGCCCATCATCCATACTCATCCATACTAAGCACAAGACCATAAATTTCTATAGATCCAAGAGTTATTACATCACTCTTAATACAAAACATATATTAAAAATCCAGTCTATTCTAATATATACATAAACAAGAATCATAGCCAGTCCGCCCGCTTCATAATCTTGGCCTCTAAGGAGTCGCCGTCACCGGGACTTGTCTTTTGCACTGAAGGGGGTCCCACGACGGGGTGAGCTAACGCCCAGTACAGATAAATCCTACAAGGGCTATTCCGCACCTAAGTGCACGTGTAAGTGATCATTTCACAGTCAAACCAACAACCAATCCGTGCATACATGTTGTCTTATTATGGAAAAATCTACATGCATGTATGAGACGACACTCTACATGCCCCAAGTACCGAGTCAACCTCTGACCCACTACCCAATGCAAGTGCCAATGGGAAATCAATACCGAGTCAATCCCGACTCCCATCTCACAACCCGTAGTCTATGTGATATTTACTTAATGGCTTTCTGTGTCTGGGCAAATGTAACTTTTCGGGTCTCACCGCTGGCCTCTACACCCTCCGACATTTTCTAAGCCACCCAGGATAATACGCCGGCTTCAACTGTGTTTTCGTGTTTTTCACCCGAGGGGGTATCTATCCCCTACTTGCTACGCCCCGACACATTTCATTTTCCATTTTCGCTTAACACCGGTGGAACTCAATCGACTTTTTGTCCCATTCCCCAAGCCCACACAATTCACCAAACATAGCGCTGTCAATACCATGAACACACTTTCATGTAATGTGGTGTTACCGCACACCAATGCAAGGCAATTTGTGCCACTGCACTCAAACCCATGACCAATGTATGAAGACCTCTACATGGACATTCTACACCATACACTATGTGTGTGTTATGAACACTCATGTCTAATGCACACAACATTTCATATATTTAACATACATGCAGTCATGTTAATATTCCACATATTCAAATCAATACATCACATAAGCATGCACTACATATTTTCTATCATTCAGTTCATTCATGTCAACACATCATTCAAGCATGTATTAAAATAATTTCAGCCATTACTTAGGCAAGTAATGCCATAATTCATGTTCTTGGGCCGAGACATAGTATGTCAGTCATACGACCCAATGCATATAATTATTTCCATCTTTATCACATAATTTCACATGTTCAGCATGTCATTGAATTCATGGCAATAACACACATTAGCCATTCCTGGCCATAAATCCGGCCATGCTTGGCCTAAAGGAATAACACCCAGACTTAGTCCAAAGTCCAGCTTTTTTGTAAATATCACACAAAACATCCAACACGCACTCTTGCCTGTGCCATATGTACCCCAAGCATTGACACAAAACCTGCTCGAAACGGCTTAAAACCAAAATGAACTATTTATTAAACTATCCGTGACCCAGCCCAATTTTCAGCCTATAATTTGGCTGAGAACTTTATTTTATTAAATTCTAGACTCAACGAGCTTTCCGTAGAGTCCAAGAACGCGCGAATCGGAGTTCGGATGAGAGTTATGGTCGCCCAAAGTTGACACGTGCCGATTCACAAGGGTGTGCGGAAATTTGGTGACACCTCGCTGCCATTTCTCGCTTCGGGATTTTCGCGCATTCCAGAACACGCTTGTTCGGGCCGACAAATTCCAAAACCTCGTAAACCGGGCTCCTTGACCATCACACAATCACAAACAAACCACAACATCCAAACTCGCTTCTGAAACCGAACAAACCCGTGAGGCCAATACACGACCCTAGGCGTAAATAAACTGCAGGCGGTCCCACCTCTTTGCAAATGCTAGCCCGGGGTTCTTTTTGCTCGTCCGGCCCGCTTCACCGCACAACACTCCTTCCTCTTTCCTCTTTCTTTTTCCTCTCTTCCTCCCCCCCCTTCCTTCTTTCTTCTTCCTTTCTCCTTTCCTTTCCTCCCCTTCCTCCTTCCTTTCCTCCCTTTCTTCTCCTTTCCTCCCTCCTTTCCTCCTTCCCTCCCTTCTTTCTCCTGCTGCTCCATCGGACTGGTTTGGAGCTCTCCCTTGCTCCTACCAACAGCCCATGTGAGCTCTTATATAGGCATGGCAAGCCATGCATGTGATTGACATGGCATGCCATGTCACACACATGGCTTGCCATAAAACACACATGCATGCCTTGCCATGTATCAGGACACATGGCTTGCCATGTGTCACCACATGGCTTGCCATGTGTGTCAACACATGGTTCATTATGTGTCATCCACATGGCTCGCCATGTGTCGCCCGACACGCATTCCTCGAAATACGTGAAATTCGACTATCTCGAATTCAAATCTAAATTTGACCGTAGCTAATTTTCACGAGACGCATTCCAACCCAAGTAACCGCTTTTGTCATCCGAGATCTAGAAAATCCCAACTTTTTCGGGACTATTCCCCAGAAACTTGATATCGCTTCCCCTTTTATCCGAAATATTAAATTTAAAATTTTCACGGGTTTTACACTCTCCCCCCCTTAAAATAATTTCGTCCCGAAATTTTCGCATACATACACATTCAAACACATGCATATGCAATAGTCATTTGAAACATTAATGACTAGAAAACGCACCTTCCCCGTCGAACAAGAAGGGATTATCGCTCGCACTAATCCTCGCGCTCCTATGTCGCTCCGACTCTGCGGTCGCTAATAACACCTTTACAAGCCTCACGATCTACCAAAACCTACTCTCGGGCTATCCACGATATGCACCGGTCCTCGGCGTCCCATCCGCATCAACAATAAGCTCTCCCCAATCCACTATATGAGTTGGATCTGGAGTGTACTTCCGAAGCATAGTGACGTGAAACACCTCATGAACGCTCGACAAACTTGGCGGCAACGCTAACCGATACGCAACCGTGCCCACCCTCTCGAGTACCTCAAAGGGTCCAATGCCCGCGACAGCCTTCCCCTCGCTTGCCTAATCTAATCACCTCCTTAGGCATCACCTTCAAGACATGATCACCCGCCTCAACTCGTAGATCGCCGTCGCACACGCAACTCTTCGTCTGGCCCGAGCGCAGGTTCTTCCCATCATACCCACCTTGTCCGAGGTGTTCTAATCAAATTCTGGGACCAAAGGATGGAGCTCTCTCCCACCTCTCGTCTAACATATTTGATCGGCCATGGCCTCTCAGAGAGCCCCAGGGCGCCATCCGAATACTCGCCCGACAACCCGCATCAGAGGCGAACCCCCATCAAGGGCAAGTGCCCTCCCACTACCCTCGAGATCCGCCAGACGCATGCTCGCAACATGTCCCCAAAATCGACAACCGCTTTTGATCGACCATCCGTCCGAGGATGAAAAAGCTGCACTCATCAAAAGTTGTGTCCCTATGGCCTTCTCGAACTCGAACCGGCCAGAAACCGAGGATCCCGATCCGATACTATGGAGACCGGAACTCCATGCAACCTATTTTATCTCCCGTGATATACAACCCGCGTAATTCTCCAAAGGTGAAGGTCATCCGCATGGCCGAAAAATGTGCCGACTTGGTGAGCCTGGCCCACTATAACCCATATCACATCATGCTTCCGATGTCCGCGGGCAAGAAGTCACGAAGTCCATCGTGGATGTGCTCCCCACTTCCACCCGCACTCTAATGGCCGGAGTAGCCTTGCCGCCTCTCGTGCTCGCCTACCTGCCGGGCACGTGAGACACCGTGAGGATGTAATCCCCGACATGCCTCTCTTTCATCCCGTCTGCACATCAAGGCACGGCTGTCATGATACATCTTCGTGCCACCTAGATGCACAGCGAATCGGGAGCAATGGAACTCCCTGAGGATCTCCTCCCTCAAATCCGTCGACTGGGGGACCACAACCCGTCCCTTATACCGAAGACTACCATCTGTGTGGATGGCCCACTCCTTCGTCGCTGCACTGATCGTATTCGGCCCCGATGGATACTGGGTCTCCGGGTCCCGCACCTAGACTCTATCACCGCTTCGCAGGCGCTTTAGCCATCATACTTCCTAAGGTACCGAGCCTCGCTTCATCGTATCGTAGCCGAATCGCCCCATCGTCTCGAGCATCCGCCACTCCCTGAAGCCATACTAGCCATCACCCCGGTGACTTTCTGGCTAAGCCGCATCAGCCACCACATTTTCTCATCGGATGGTAATGCAAAGTGAAGTCGTAATCTTCCAAAACTCCATCCACTCACGCCGCCCTCATGTTGAGGTCTCGTCGCGTGAAGATGTATTTTACTTTGTGGTTTGAAACACCTCGAACCGCCTCACCATATAAGTAGTGGCGCCAAATCTTCAAGGCGAAGACTACCTACGCTAACCCATGTCATGGTAATTTCACTGGCTATTCTTCAACTACCGAGAACCATAAGCTCACAACCTTCCCGGATCAGACGTAACACACCCTGGGGCCAAATTTTGAAGCATCATAGTACACTGCGGTACCTCTGTCTCTTCCGGACTATTAATAGGAGCTAAAGTAAGCCTCCTCTTTCCAATTCCTGAACGTCGCTCACATGAGTCATCCCATACAAACTCGACCTCCTTCCGGTCAATTCACATGTGCCGCTAGCCGAGAAATCCTCTATAAACCTCCCGTAATAATCCCGCAATCCCAAGAAACTACGTATCTCGAAGACCGACTTCTGGCCTCCCAACTCATCATACCTCATCCTTCCCCGGTCCACCGACATGCCCGGGCCGATATCACGTGTCCCAAGAAACCCACCTCGCCAGTTTCAAAACTCGCACTTATCGAACTCGCATACAATTGATGATCCCTCAAAAGTCAGAAAATGCATTTCGAAAGTGATCCTCATTCTCCACCTCTGACTGGGAGTAGATCAGATGTCATCAACAGCACCACAACAAATTCGATCTAAATAAATGAACACCCTATTCATGAGGGGTCCATTAATGCGGCATTTGTCAATCCAAAGGAATCAATCGTAAACTCAGCGCCCATAATTATGCTCCCACCGCCGTCTTAGGGATGTCCGCTCCCTAACTCTCAACCGATGGTAACTAAGGCGGTTCATTCGAGTAGACTCGCACCCTCCTAACCGGACAACAAGTCAACTCTGCACGGATACCCGATTCTTGATTGTAACCCTATTCAACTGTCTGTAATCGATGCATAGTCGAAGGGTCTTATCCTTCTTCTTCGCAAATAGAACCGGAGCACCCCATGGTGAAGTGCTTGGTCTAATGAAACCCTTGCCCAGTAACTCCTGTATCTGGACCTTGAGCTCCTGCAACTCAACCGGCGCCATCCTATGCGGAGTCATAGAAATGGGCGACGTACCAGGATACAACTCAATGCGAAAGTCTACATCCCTGGAGGTAACCCAGCTCGCTCTAAAAACATCCTCGTGACTCAAACCACACCGAGGTAGACTCATATCCTGTCTCCACCCGTCCTCCAAGGTGTTAGCTAGGCCAACCCGGCCAACTCGCCTGCTCCATCGTGAATCGCATTACGTATGGTGAAGCATCGTGCCTATTTCAAACACAACACAAGTACCGGGTCTGGTGTGTAGGCTGCAACTCTCATATCTGTCACCCATGATAAACCCGATGTGTCACAACTACCATCCCGAGGATGACCCTCAACTCGATGCATGTCCATTTAATTCAAGGTCCACCGTGAGGAATCCCTATATTCTAACTCAAATCCCCGACATATTCGATCAATTTTTTTGCCTTATTCCCTAGGGGAGAATTCACATGTAGTGGCTCGTCTAAGGTCTCAACCTCTAAGCCCCCTTCCTCTACTTGCCATTTACATAAGTCAAACAGCAAGTTTAGAATAATTTTCGTGTCCTACTATTAGCACACATGCCAACCACTAATAGACCTAATATCCCGAACCATCCGCTTTGTTTCCGAACTCCTAAGGTTACGCTTTCAACCCCAATGTTCGTGATTCCTATATATATCCTACCACGTATATAATTCAATATAATTTGTAAATAATACAATCATCGCACATACAATCAAAGCATACACAAGAAAACACACAATGCATGTCAGATCTAATTTCCGCCTTGTGATCCTAGGTAACCTCCTACCTAGACCTTGATAACAAACTAAGGATCTGATATCAAGCACTAGGTAATTCTAACCCAAGCTCCAACACCAAGCCATACTAAGCTTTGATGCTCCTAAACATTAACAACATGTCCTAGACCCATACCCCACCGAGCCCTAGGTATTCGTATACCTATGCTCTGATACCAAGCTGTGACACCCCAAATCCTGGGGGTCCCGTTGACCACCGTCAACCTACGGAAACCTGTGTGTCTCATATCATGAAACCCATACTTGAGTAAAATGAACCAATAGGGCCCATCATCCATACTCATCCATACGGTTACAAGACCATAAATTTCTATAGATCCAAGAGTTATTACATCACTCTTAATACAAAACATATATTAAAACTAGTTCATTCTAATATATACATAAAACAAGAATCATACACATCCTACTCAAGCTTCATAATCTTGGCCTCTAAGGAGCGTCGTCTGCCTGGACTTGTCTTGTACCTGAAAGGGGGTCCCACGACGGGGTGAGCTAACGCCCAGTACAGATAAATCCTACAAGGGCTATTCCGCACCTAAGTGCACGTGTAAGTGATCATTTCACAGTCAAACCAACAACCAACTGCATACATGTTTGCCTTATTATGGAAAAATCTACATGCATGTATGAGACGACACTCTACATGCCCCAAGTACCGAGTCAACCTCTGACCCACTACCCAATGCAAGTGCCAATGGGAAATCAATACCGAGTCAATCCCGACTCCCATCTCACAACCCGTAGTCTATGTGATATTTATTTAATTATTTCGTGTCTTGGGCAAATGTAACTTTCTGGGTCTCACCGCGGGGTCTCTTACACCCTCCGACATTTTTCTAGTTTTCTGTTCCAAGTGGGATACTGTCTAACCAGTTTTCGGTGTTTTTCACCCGAGGGGGTATCTATCCCCTACTTGTTACGCCCCGACACATTTCATTTTCCATTTTCGTTTAACACTGTGGAACTCAATTGGACTTTGTCCCATTCCCAAGCCCACACAATTCAACACCAAACGCAGTGCCAAATCAATACCATGAACACACTTTCATGTAATGTGGTGTTACCGCACACCAATGCAAGGCAATTCAGGCCACTCCGCACTCAAAACCCATGACCAATGTATGAAGCACCTCATACGGACATTCTACACCATACACTATGTGTGTGTTATGAACACTCATGTCTAATGCACACAACATTTCATATATTTAACATACATGCAGCCATGTTAATATTCCACATATTCAAATCAATACATCACATAAGCATGCACTACATATTTTCTATCATTCGGGCCTATTCCATGTCAACACATCATTCAAGCATGTATTGTAATAATTTCAGCCATTACTTAGGCAAGTAATGCCATAATTCATGTTCTCGGGGCCGAGACATAGTATGTCGGGCCATAATGACCCAATGCATATAATTATTTCCATCTTTATCACATAATTTCACATGTTCAAAGATGTCAATTCATGGCAATAACAGATTACATTAGCCATTCCGGCTTATAAATCCGGCTGTGTTTCGCCTAAGGAATAATCTAGACTTAGTCCAGAAGTCCGCTTTTGTAAATATCACACAAAACATCCAACACGCACTCCTCGTTCAGCCATATGCAAATCCCAAGCATTTCGACACAAACCGGTTCGAAAATGTAAGTTTTGGAAACCAAATGAACTATTTATTAAACTATCCGTGACTCCAGCCTAATTTTCAGCCTATAATTTGGCTGAGAACTTCATTTTATTAAATTTAGACTCAACGAGCTTCAGAGTCCAAGAACGCGCGGAATCGGAAGCCCGGATGAGAAAGTTATGGCCAGCCCAAAGTTGACACCCGGGCCGATCTGGCGCGGTGCTACCAAGACACCGTCAGCCATTTCCGCCGATTTGCCATTCCAGAACACAAAGGTTCGGGCTTGGACAATTCCAAACCCCCTTCGTGAAACTGGTCTTTGACCATCACACAATCACAAACAAACCACAATAACATCTAAACTACTGAAACCGAACAAAACCCGTAGGCCAATACACGACCCTAGGCGTAAAATAAACTCGCAGTAGGAGGAAACTCACTCTTGTAGCGCAGCTTCCGGGTTCTTGTCGTCCGTCCGCTCACCGCACAACACTCCTTCTCTTCCTCTTTCCTCTCTTCCTCCCCTTTCTTCTTCTCTTTTCTTCTTTCCTTTCTCCTTTCCTTTCCTCCCTTCCTCCTTTCCTTTCCTTTCCTCCCTTTCTCTTCTCCTTTCCTCCTCCTTCTCCTTCCCTCCCTTCCTCTTCTCCTTGCTGCCCAATTTTAATCTGGTTTGAGCCTCCCTTGCTCACCAACACCCTGCTGAGCTCCTTATATAGGCATGGCAAGGCATGCATGTTGACACATGGCATGCCATGTGTCCACGCACATGGCTTCTTATGTGTCACACATCATGCCTTTGCCATGCATTGTGTTTCCCATGGCTTGCCATGTGTCACTCTCACTAAACTTGCCATGTGTCACCCACATGGCTTCGCCATGTGTCATCCACATGGCTCGCCATGTGTGGCCGACACGCATTTCCTCGAAATACGTGAAATTCCGACTATCTCGGAATTCAACGGGGAATGGTAGGTAGCTAATTTTCACGAGACGATTCCAACGGTGCAATCCGTTTTGTCATCCGAGATCTAGAAAAATCCCAACTTTTCTTTGGACTATTCCGGTAAACTATCGTTTTCCCCCTTTTTATCTGAAAATATTAAATTTAAAATTTTCACGGGTTTTATAGATGATCAAGGTAACAACAATTGGCATACGTCTGGGAATCGAGCAGGAAAGTCGTTTACAGTGCGAGCTTAACTTCAACGACTATCAAGTAGCCTTCCGTCACAGACTCAGAGTCGATCCCAGTTCCCGTTTAATTCTCTCTTGAGCAATCGCGATAAGTGACGTGATGACCAATGCAAAGATCAAATTTCCTCCGATTAATCGAGGACATGGAGAAAGCAAGACGAATAAGCAAGACAGATGAAGGAGTTGCAAGGTCAGGCTGAGCACTTACGATGCAAGAATGACTAGTTACGGGCCCAGATCGAAAAAAGTCACTATCTTGGAAAAGACGTGTGAGATAGCGGCTGCGATGCATAGCTGATAGCCTGCGATAAAGGGAAGGGGCCCATTGTTCCTTACGACATCAATACCCCAATGGACGATGAACTATCCTTAGGCAGCTCCCCATCCTTGAATCTCTCGCTGGTAAAGAATACTTAGGAGAGCACAAGGACCATATCGCGTAAGAGGTCTTCGCCTCACTTTACTTTCAGTGACGCTATTAGTAGTGCATCTCGCAGGGCAAGGAGAGAGGCAGGCGGAAGAAACTACCGATCAGGTCAAGCCCTGGGGAACCCGCCGGTGTTGCCCCCACGCACGTTGCCACCAGTGCCGCCCTTGCATCCTGCCTTTGGTACAACGCCAACGTTTTACATACCACCAACTGCACGAATTTAGAGACCCGATGATATGCTCTCTTAACCCTTAGGTCAACACATCCTTGACTATGAGCCACCCCGCAGGTTTGTCATTTTAGCTTTCACCAAGTTCGATGGCTCGACTGACCCCTACAACCATATGCTTCATTTTAATCAAGTGATGACACTAAATGCTGGTAATGACCGACTGTTATGCAAAGTATTTTCGGCCAGTTTGCTAAGGCCGGCGTTGGCTTGGTTTCACAAGCTCCCGAGCTACTCAATAAACTCGTTCAATGAACTATGGGCCGCATTCATATTACAATATATTCGCTCCGTGCGACAAAAGAGAAACATCAGCTCCTTACAAACCATTCTCAAACAGGAAGAAGAGACCATTCGTGACTTCACAATGAGGTTCGGGCAAGCCGTCCAGCAAATAAAGTCGTGTACATGGACGTTGTCCTCCAAAACTTTAGGAGAAGCTTCGGGCCATCTACTCCTATTTTCCAGTCACTATCTTTAAACCCGCTAGCAACGATGGAAGAATTACATAGGCGGGTTGAGAGGTACTCAATGTTGGAGGACAATATGCCTCCGTGGGGACCAATTTATCATTATTACGAGCGGTGGCGAAGAAAATAAAGCGCCTAAGGCTTGACCCTCCAAATCCAAGGAGGTCATAATAAAGGTCCCGAGCGATCCGAAGTGACCAATTACAAAGAAAAGAGCCCCGCCGATTTACCTCTAGGCGTCTCGCATGAGGCTATTACCCATCATTCGCGATTTGCCAGAGTTTAAATGGCCTGCTTCGATCCAGATGGATCCCTCCTAAAGGAACCAGTCCTTGCGGTAAGATTATCATAAAGACCATAGGCATGAGACTAACAGGTGCCAAAACTGATTATGGTGGAAAAGGCGTTGAGCCAGGGCATCTCAGGAGATATGTCAAGGAACCTGACCACGGGGTGGAGTCAAGGCAAGTCACGGATAAAATCAGAGCCGACGTGACAACCCTAACAGAATCTAGACATGCCATAAATTATATATTGGGTGGCCCGTCTAGAGACTAGTGTCAATCGAAGCGCTAACAGAAGAAGCTCTTAAGAGCTGCCACAGTCAAAGCTAAGGTGAATGTTATCCACACAAAAGGGAGACACGAAGAAACAAAGCCAATAGATGGTTTTATATCCTTTCCTCCTATCAACCCGAACAGGATAATTGTGCCTTACTATGATGCTCTGGTACTCACCCTCTGTATTAGTGGTTTTGATGTGCACAGGGTACTAGTAGATCCTGGCAGTGCGACAGACTTGTTGCAATTACCGACATTTAAGCAGATGAAATTCTCTTTAGGGATGCTAAACTCAGCAAGGTGGATCCTCTCTAACTTCAATGGTGCGACTACCACAACACTAGGAGATGTCGCTCTCCTTGTGAAGGCCGGGCCAATGACTAAGTGAGTTTTATTCTCAATCGTTGAAGACTTGGGGCCTTACAACGCCATAATAGGATGGGCCTGACTGCACTTGATGAAAGCTATCCCTTCAACTTACCACCAAACGGTATTTGACTAACGTTGGGTAGGTTGACCTCTTATGCAATCAGCTAGCCACGCGACAGTGCTATCAACTATCTACACAAGAGCAGAAATGGGAGAAGAATCCTAAAAATCCTCCTCTTGAAGATCAGACCCCCGCGTAGCAATCAAAGTTCGCTTCCCAGATCAGGGCGGAAGAAAGGGGTTTGCTGGCTATGGATCCCCTAAAAAAAGTAATTCTAGACGGGTCGGAGAAGTTTACTTATGCTAGTTCCCTTCTATTTGGTAACGAAAAATATTAGTTACAACTCGTGCTATTAAATAACGTAGATGTGTTCGTCTGAAGCCACTCATATATGGTAGGAATTAGCTCGATGGTGGCCTCTCACAAGCTAAATATCATCCCCTCGGCCAGGCCTGTCAGACAGAAGCTAAGGCATTTTCACCCAGATCGCCATCAAATCATCCAGACAAAGGTAGACAACTTATTAAAAGCAGGCTTCATCAGGGAAGTGAAGTACCTCGAATGGTTAGCCAACTTGGTAATAGTTCCAAAGAAAGGAGGAAAGTGGCGAGTATTCGTGGATTACACTGACTTCAATGAAGCATGCCTAAAGGATAGCTTCCCCTTGCCACTTATAGATAAGATTATTGACGTTGCAGCCTGGAATGAAATACTTTCGTTTCTGGACACCTTCTCTGGATATCATCAGATTCCCATGCACTCACTTGACTCAGAGAAAACGACCTTCATCACCCCGCACGAGTTGTATTGCTATAATGTGATGCCCTTTGTTCTGAAGAATGCCAGGGCAACTTACCAAAGGTTGGTGACTGAGATATTCTGAATGTTGTTGGGCAACACCATGGAAGCCTATATCGATGACATGTTAGTAAAATCCAAAGAAAGCTTCAACCATGCCAAGCACCTATAAGAAGCCTTTGAGCTGCTACGAAGGTATGACATGAAACTCAACCCTCTGAAATGTGCATTCGGAGTCAGTGCAAGCAAGTTCTTAGGCTTCATGGTGACCTAAAGAGGGATTGAGGCCAATCCCTTTCAACTCAAAACAATAATGGACTCCCAGACTCCTACCCCCAAAAAGGGGTTCGACCCAGTGATCGGTGGTTGGCTCTCGGGTGGTTTATACCAGCTACTGCAAAAATTAAAACCAATTTTCCACCTTTAAAGGGAGAGCCAGGGCCGGAATTTAGTAGAGGAGTGTGACAAGCCCTTATGGCTATCAAATAGTATCTTACCGAACCACCAATCCTGGCTAGCCCAGGGGCAGGAGATACACTCTATCTTTACCTAGCAGTGTTAGAAGTCTCAGTAAGCGCAACATTGTTAAAGAAGACGAAAAATGAAAACAAAGACCTATATTCTTCATAAGAAAATCTTTGGCATAAGCTGAAACTAGATATACCCATCTACAACAAGTGGCACTGGCTCTACGTGTGGCAGCCAAGATGCTTCGCCCTTACTTTCAGGCACACCCTATCATCGTGCTGACCAATCTTCCTTCGTGAAACACCATACACTAGCCCGACCTATCAGGGAGGATGGCCCGATGGGCGGTTTAGTTAAGTGAGTTCGGTATTCAGTATAAACCTCGGTTGGCACTGAAAAGGCAAGTATTGGAAGATTTTCTAGCAGAACTACCCCATTTGGATGTGGTTCAAGATAATAATGGTTGGTGGATCCTTAATGTGGACGAAGCCTCTCGCCAAATGGGAGCTTGGGTTGGCTTGCAACTAAAAGCCCTAACTAAGGAAAGGAATTTGTGGCCCCCGAGCCGGGGTCAAGATTGACTGCTCGTCAACCAGGAATACTTTCGTGAATGTCGGGTAACCCGACGATTTTTCCTGAATCGGGCAGAGTCTCCTTTGTACGGGAGCTCTGCGAATACAATACCTGCATATACATGTCCCAAACAGTGCAATATAATCCCAACATGAGTAAAACGGCCACTTGGGCCCATAAACAATACTCATCATACATACCAACTATATCCAATAGTTACAAGAGTTCAAATATTTTACTCTTATACAACACATATATCAAAATTAGAGAATTCTAATACATGTATAAAATCATCAAAGCCACAACCCGGCTTTCTTCACAACCTCAGTCTCTAGGATGAGCCGTCCTCCTTACGCTCCTGGCCACATAAATAATATCCCTCGGCAGGAGTGAGCTAATGCGATAGTGGAATCGCCCTAAGTGGGCTACTCTCCACTTAAGTGCAGTGCAATGTTCCAAAATAAACACACATTCAAGCAAATGGATGATCCTACTTGAATGTCTAACTCTTCCTCTCATTTTGAGTCCTCACTGGAAGCTCTCACCTTTACTTTAAGTCTCGTGTGAAATTAGCCATATTTATTTGTTAGTGGACAACCCTCCGATGTATATATCGGGTGGGCCGTCTCGGCGATTGATGATTTGTGGACTACCCTCCGATGTATATCAATTGGGCTGTCTCCGACGATTGATATTTTAGTTTGGACTACCCTCCGATAATTAACATTTTAGACAACCCTCCGAACCATTTTCTCTAGACTCGTCTCATGCACTCCTCTATGAATCCTAGAATTGTTTCAGTGCATATGGAATGCATACCTTACCAATTCAATACCAGTCTAATTCACATGTAAATATATAAACATGCATATATTTACAAAACAATCAATTCACAATCATGTCATGTAAATTCTCATATCATACATCAAAATTGATTCACACTTAGGCTAATGATCGAAGCATGCGATTTAACTTGAATCATTTCGGTCAAACGCATTTTCACACAAGAAATATATATTTTGAGAACAACTGTTTGAGGAATAGTGAAACCCTCAGTTTATTCGAAAAATCACAATTCATCGGTTCACTTTGTGAACCCGCATTTCACGGCCATTTCCGGCCTCATTCAAATCAATACATGATTTAATACCATATTTTCAAATTTAACAACCCAATCAGCTGTGGCAGTCACGGCTATTCCAATGGGTGTTCAAAAATTCATATCAATTCGGTCCCAAGGTTTGGGACCGATCAAACGGCCCCTCACGGCCTCATTCGACTCAAACATTCGTAAAGTACTTAAAGAATGAATAAAACCCAAGTAGGGAGAAACCCCTACCTCTCGGAGTTTGAGGAAACTCCCTAAATCCTGTGCCCACGCGAAGCCTTCTCCGCGTAGAGCAGCTTTCCTTCTTGTCCCGAAGACTGCCGACGGTTGGATCGCGTACAAATCTAGAGAGAAGTGGGATGTTCTCTCGCAAAAAAAAAAACTTGACTGCTGTCACCCCTCTTTGCCCGATTTGGTCTTCATTTTGAAGGAAGAAGACAGTCCTTGGTTGCTATTCTATCTTTTCCTCATTTAATCAAATTCTAAAATGACCATTTTGTCCTTCTTTTCCTAGTTTGTGTACTATCTCGGCCTTTCATTTTTCATCATTTCTCTACTTATTCCACTTATGGCACATGGTATGTGGTTATATGTGACTTTCGATCGCATCAAAAATCGTTTGCTAGCACCAGGCTGATGCCTCGCGTGAAATTCCGCGTCTCGAGTCGATGAAATTTTACGTGCTAGCTAGATTTCGCGAGACGATTCCAACGGTGAAATCCGTTTTGTCATCCAAGATCTAGAGAATAAATTCCATATTTTTAACCGAAATTACAATTTTTGTAACCAAAATTACGATTTTGCCCTTTTTCCAGAAATTGGAATTCCTCGGGTTTCTGAGGAAGAAGCATGCCATCGACTGGGCTTTAAGGTCAATGAGATGGAGTATGAAACGATCTTAATAGGGATCTCTCAATCATTATCATCAGAGAAACTCCTCATATGCAGCGACTCTCAACTGGTTGTAGGACAGGTAAACGGAGAATACAAAATGCGAGACCAACGTATGGCTAGGTATATGGGCCTGGTCAAGCAACGACTAGGGAGTTTTACTGCTTGGAAGCTTGAGCATATCCCAAGGGACTCCAAAGAAAGAGCAGACACATTGGTAGCAATGGCCGCGTCCATCGATAAACCGCATGTATCATCCCATCGTCTACTACCATCTGGAATCGTCTTTTGCAACAAATCAAGTAAGTCAGATAGATAAAACAAGCCCTTCTTGGCTGACTCCTATATTGCATTATCTGAACTTGGGAAAGCTACTGAATAATAAAGCCGAAGCCCACAAGGTTCAGGTCCAAGCGGCGCAATTTTCCTTTATAAACTGGCAGTTATATAAATGGTCTCTGGTGTTGTATCTTAAGTGTCTTGCTCGGCTCCAGCGGGGATAATATATCTTAGCAAAATTTCATGAGAGTTTTACTAATTTTTCGACCACGACTACCCAAAGACTAACTAAAGTCCCGACAACGACCTTAAAAACTTGTTGACCAATTGATATATATATATATATATATATATATATATATATATATATATATATATATGTGTGTGTGTGTGTGTGTGTGTGTGTGTGTGTGTATGAAAATATGGCCAAAGAGAGAGTGAATGTGGTAAATGCTCAAAACTGATTTGTAACAAAAGTAAGTGTGCTCAATAAGCTGGAGCAAGAAAAGTGTACCTTGTCATCCCCTTCGGCCAAATTACACGGGTCATACAAGTAATAAAGTGGACTCTGGAAGTCCGGATATCGTACCCACGAGGATTGAAGGTTCTCTTAAATTGGAATTTGAGCACCCAGATTATAAGGGCTCTTCACTATTTAGGCAACCAAATAGGATGTGAAATAAAATCAATTTAACTTAAATAAAAACTGACTTAAAACTAATCCTAAAATCTATTAAGCAAACAACTACTAAAGCCTAAAATGTATAAAGAGAGGCACTAGGGATGGTGATAATCATTTAACAATCAATTAACATTTCCTTGAAAGTGCAACATTTGTGAGTTGAATGTTGGATTTGTCCAAGAGCAATGTAGTATAGTTTGAATTTCTCCATACACCATACATTTCACTAATTAGAGAATCATGTTCCTTCCAGATACATGGGTCTAATCAGTTACTTGTAGAATATAATCGTCTTTAAGAATTAAATTATTTTTCTGCACTGATACTTCACACCCTTTTCTTAGGACTGAAGACTGCTTGCTCCCATAGACAGGATAATGCAAGCCTTCTCCAATGTAATTGGTATCTTGTCCTTCAAATATGATAAAAATTTCTATCTCCTTGATTAGATCTCTACTAACACGAGATCAAGATCCTTTCATCAGATTGAGGAGAAACCTCTGATCAACTAAATTGATACATCATCCAACTATTCTCACACCATGAGTAAATTAATGATCTATCAAATTAATTTTTCAGAGTTCATTAGTTCCACAATATTAGTCTAACATACCCCCAAGTAACTACTCCATATAAAGGAATCTCCATCTAAAATTGTCACTTAAAGGGCCTTCTAGAAATCAAAGCAAGATCTGATCCTTTTTTAAGGTACAAACTACTAATATTCCGAACAGCTAATTATATGAACAATTCCAATTATATAGAATTCGGTCTTCCAAACCCACAAAATAGTGAAATCTGCAAATCTGAATATTCAACAATTAATCCCACCCATAGAGAGGGTGTTTAATATTCCATTCTTTGATTCCCGATCATGTGATCAGTAGAAGTAAGAAAATGAAGAAAGAAATCAAGAGACAAGAGTGAGAGAAAAATCCAGATTTTTAGTTTCAATATTTGTTTGAGCATTAATGAAATGCGAATCTACGATGTACAACACCGAAATCTCTTCAATACAAATAAATCTACTTCAAAATTATACAAGATCTACTAAAAATCAAAATCTATAGAAAAATTAAAACAATGGGCAGTTTAGAGAGAGAATCCCTATGAGAGGTATTCTTCCTCCTTCCCGTTGCCCTAAAAACCTAAAAAAATGAATATTGATAGTCCTAGGGTGAAATGGGCTTGAAAACAGTCCAAAATATCAATTTTTGGGCTTTTATGGTTTTTCTAGCACTTGAGTCACGACATCAACATTTTTGAGTCGTGACATCAGCATTATGGATGCCCAACACAATGTCTTTGG
Organism: Tetrastigma voinierianum; assembly: GCA_016808115.1. Taxonomy (NCBI): domain Eukaryota; kingdom Viridiplantae; phylum Streptophyta; class Magnoliopsida; order Vitales; family Vitaceae; genus Tetrastigma; species Tetrastigma voinierianum. The sequence continues at coordinate 72,819 of JAEQBH010003180.1, read as the reverse complement.
CTTTGTCGCAACAAAATCTAGGTTTATCACGACAAAGTTCTATTTCTGGCTTTGTCGTGACAAAGTTTTGTCCCTGGTTTTATCGGGACAAAATCTGAGTTTGTTGCGACAAAGTTTTATTTTTGGCTTTGTCGGGACAAAATCTGGGTTTGTCGCGACAAAGTTTTGTTGCTACCTTTGTCGTGACAAAATCTAGGTTTATTGTGATAAAGTTTTGTTGCTACCTTTGTTGCAGCAAATCTGATTGCTCCAAAACAAAGTTTTGTTTCTGCCTTTGTCTGTTCGTCTGGGTTTGTGGCGACCAAAGTTTTATTCACTGCCTTTGTCGCGAAAATTTTATGTCCCTTGCTTTGTCGCGACATAGTTTTTGCTCAACAACTTATTTTTCTTCTTCAACTTGTTGGGGTCACAACTTCTTCATTTTAACTCGGATTTGGGCATGTGAGGTGTCATTGGAAAGCTCTTTGAATGTATAATGCAACCATGAGTAGAGTTAATCCATTTGATGCTCCAGATGATATAGAAAAATTCATCTTCCCCATGACGCCCTGTGAGACATCCAGTTAATTCTCTTTTTGGAACTATTTTGCATCTTTTCTTATTAAACACTTGCTTTCAATAAAAAGTCATACAAAACCAAGTTTAGAGGAAATGTTATGAGTTTTACATGAATATGGATATAAAATACTCAAAATAGCATGTGAAATGAACTCAAAACATGGATGAGTTTTACACTCATCAAACACCCCCAAACTTAAAGTTTTGCTTGTCCTCAAGCAAAGAAAAGAAAGAAGTTGCTTGTCCCCAAGCAATGGAAGAGAAAATTTCATTTAACCCGTTTTATTTAACCAAAACTGAGTAATCAAGCTTGCCAAGGGTATGTGATACGTGTCTCCAGAATTACCCTTACTAAGAATATGAAGAATATGATGAAGATAATTTATTTATTTTAATAGTGAATTAATCTCATAATAGACAAATTTAGACCATGGTTCTCACTTGTGTGTGGGTGTGGTCTTCCCCTATCCAATCAATTTGCAAGCTAGATGAGTTTATGAGAATTGAGATAAGTACGTGGATCTCCTAAGATAATATATTTCGGTTCCATAAGCATTTGTTATTTATCACTCTCACTAATTGAAACACACAACTCTTAAGATCAAAGTAGGTCTTTATAGGCTTGTAATGTAAGGCTTGGGTAAGGGGTAGTTGAGTAGTCATTTTGGAGGCTCAGCTTACCTGACATACATATTTTTGCATTGGCTTGACTCCTACTCCATCTTGATTCTTACCATCAGCACCGTGACACTCTCAAGCACCCCAAAATCTGTTTGGGTGCATCATTCCATACTCCTCATGTCACATTTCTGCACAAATTCTGCATTTTTTCAGCAAACAACAAGAAGCCTTTTTCTTCAAGACAAGGTTATTAGAGTGGTGCAATGCCAAAATCCCCTGAAGCTTTCTACTAACCCTTAGCGAGCTTTAAATCTGTAGCTTTCAGACCAGTTGGCCTTAGGGTACCAAGTGTTGAGACACCCCTTAGGATATACTTACTCTAAGGAAGGAAGGCTACTAGGCTAGAGTCACTCCTCCTTGACTTTTTATTCTATTTTTGCTTCTTTTACACTTGATATTTTTCTGTTTTTCTCTTTCTTTTTCTCCTTCCTTTTTACCAACCTCTTTTGATTTTCAACTTAACTCATTTCAACCAATTTGGAGTTATTTTTCCTATGGAAAAATAACTCCCCTTCGCTCTCCTAACCACATTTCTCAATTGTATTAAATCCTCATGTATGGGTGGAGTTTAGTTCTTTACTGAGAGTAGTGATGTATCTGAGTTATTGGCTTCAAACTTGGTTCTTATAAATATAATTTTGGCTCCTATGGGCTCAAAATTCTGAGTACGAAGAAATATGCATATGCACATTAATAAGGTTGGCTTGAAGACAAATCTTTCCAAGGTGGCCTATATCATTTCTCGGTGTTGTGTAAGCCTAGGATTTCACCTCAAGTGATAATAGAACAGGATTCTAGAACCTGTAGGTCAAGATAGATGGATTCTCATAAACCTTCTCTAACCCAAGCAAAAACTGCTTTTCAAGGGCACTTAGTGACCTAGTGCATGGATTTTGAGAAACCAATGACTAAATAGCTTGTTTGAGAGATAACTCATGAAACGTACAAGTCCTATTATCTTGAATGTGTCCATATCTCAAGGGGTTCAGTTCATGATCTTCATTGACATCACAACTGCTCCAAGCAAAACTTAATTAACTCAAAAATTCTAACTAACAAAATGAACCAAAACTAAGATGTAAGTTGGAAAGCATCAAACAAAGTCAATATCCATAAAACCACCAAAAAATTTCATCCTCAAAGTTATTATGTGCAACATGTGGGGTGTGATATGATAAACCAACCAAAATAAACACCCCAAACTTTGAGATGAACATTATCCTAATTGTCTAGCAATGAGCAGAAGGAAGCAATAAAGTAGAAGGGTAATAGAGAGAGTTGGAAAAACTGAACTCCCCTTTCTAGTCATCGGTCATTTTGAATAGGAACCTTATAGATTTTCAGACCATGCTACCCCTTGATACAGTATTTTGCTCCTACAAACTAGTCATGACAACATATTAAGCTTCAAACCTACTTTATTCTGAAAACACTAACAAACAGAGTTAAAACACTGCTGGAATTTTCATCTCAGCATAAGAAAAAACATAAAAAAATAAAATAACTAAAAATAGACAAAGGAAAAGAGAAAAGAGTGGATAGAATCCTTATTTCTTAGCTTAGGTTGCCTCCTAAGAAGTTGCTCCATTTTTAGAGTCCAGCTAGACTCATTAGAAAAGTACTAGTGCTTCCATTTGACCAATCATCCATCTTGGACAACACTTTCTTTTCATAATCATTTAGCTCAAGGATGATTTCTTCTAGATTTTGAAGAGGAAAAAGAAACTTAGAATCCCCTTTAATTGTGGCTGGTGGTTCAGCCACAATTTCTTCAAAATAGTCTCTTTTATGTGATGCAGATGCAAACACATTTATGCTTAAGGGGGGCTGTTCAAATATGTGCCCTTTTGATGGAAGCAAGCTGCAGAATTTTCTGCACATGGTTCTTTCTTACTTTGTCGAAGGCAGTGGTTGGTGAAAGATTAGACTTTTTCTCCTCACCCACACAAGAAAGGTACATTTCCCACGGTGATGTCAATCCGTGCTTGGCTTGAGAAAGAGTAGTCTTCTTAATATCTTCAAATTTTGATCCACTTCAATGCCACAAATCACATAATCCATGGGGAAAGTAACTATGTCAATCTTCACCAAGTTGTTTCAACAAGCATCACTTGACTTTCTTCTTCAAATTTCAGTTTATCCACTAAAGACTTTCATTCTCTAAAGTTGTTTAGGGTGCCTTTTTCTCAATTTCCAACTCATTTTCACCATCTTACAAATTTCAAGATAGAAATTTCTTAGCTCTGAAGAGTATCATGCATTCATTTTATTAGGAGAGGTCCTAGAGAATTTTTCCTTAAATGCTTGGACTAAGTGTCCTATTTGAACTTCTATGTTTTTCAATCTAGCACTAGTGTTGACTTGGAAGGCATCTAAATCTGGAAATTTTTGCTCATGAAGACTAATCATCTTCTTGTTCCCATCCATGTAGATAAAATAAACCATGTGAAACAACTCTTCTTTCTCTTGAAATGTGAGGTTTGAACTCCCTTTATAAGGCAATACTCCTTGTTCCATGAGTGAGTCATTGTGAATTCTTGGGTCCAAATGATGAATAAGGAAGTCAAGCTTAGCTTCTATGGAGACATGTCTATCTTCTCTTGAATATTCCTCCATAAGTACCTACAAATAAGAAGAAAAAGAAAGAAAATAGAGTACAAAAATGCTAACAGTAGAAAAAAAATTAGCTAAAAAACAAATCGAAACCAAAAATAAAAATAAAAACTGTCTAAATTAGCAAATCACCAAATCTCAAAATGTCATCTTCTGATGAGAGAAAGTAGTAGCCAATCCTTAGCAACATCACCAAAAACTTGTTGACCAATTTTCCGACATGGCTACTGAGACTAACTAAAGTCCACACAGCGGCGACACCAACTTGTTGACGATTGATATATATATATATATATATATATATATATATATATATATATATATATATATATATATATATATATATATATATATATGAAAATATGGCCAAGGGAGTGAATGTGGTAAATCTTTCAATTGATTGAAACAAGAAGTAAGTGTCTTTCGAAGTGAAGCAGAAAAGTATTACCAACAATCATCCCCTTTCCGCAAGTGCACAGGTCATACAAGTAATAAAGTGGACTCTAAAAGTCCAGATATCGTACCCACGAGGATTGAAGGTTCTCTCTAATTGGAATTTAAGCACCCCCATTACAAGGGTTCTTCACTATTTAGGCGACCAAATAAGATGTGGAATAAAATCAATTTAACTGAAATAAAAACCGATTCAAAACTAATCCTAAGATCTATCAAGAAAACAACTACTAAAGTCTAAAATGTATGAAGAGAGGCATTAGGGATGGTGATAATCATTTAACAATGAATTTGTATTTCCTTGAAAGCGCAACATTTGTGAGTTGAATGCTGGATTTGTCCAAGAGCAATGTAGTATAGTTTAGATTTCTCCATACACCATACATTTCACTAATTAAGGAATATCACGTTCCTTGAAATACATGGGTCCTAATTAGTTTACTTGTAAATATAATCGTCTTTCTAAGAATTTGGTATTTTCATTTTAGTACTTCCCACACCATTTTCTTGGGCAGAAGGCACTTGCCCCCATGAAACGAGGATAATGCAAACCTAAATGTAATCGGTATCTCGTCCTTTCAAATCGATAAAATTTTATATCTCGCCGATTAGATCTTTGCTAACACGGGATCAAGATCCTTTCATCGAGGAGAAACCTCTGATCAACTAAATTGATACATCATCCAACTATTCTCACACCATGAGTAAATTAATGATCTATCAAAGTAATTTTTAGGATTCAATGGATTCCGTAATATTTGTCTAACATACCCAGCTGTAGTTCATCTCTCGGGAATCTCCATCTATGTCACTTAAGGGCCTCTTGGAAATCGGAAAGCGAATCTGATCCTTTTCGGGTACAAGCTATAATATTCAGAACTGACTAATTATATATGAACAATACCAATTATATAAATTAAGTCTTCAAACCCGAAAATAGCTGAGAATCTGCGAATACGAATCTTCAGCCAGTGTCACACTAAAAGAAATTGTTTAATGTTCCATTCTTTTAGTTCAATCATCACCCAAATCAAACAGCCGTAGAAAATGAAAAAGAAATCGAGAAACGAAGCTGAGAGAAAATTCAATCTTTATCGAATGTCGAATACCTCGATCGATCATAGCGATGGACCCGCGGTTGGCGGCAAAGTATCACGAAGCTTACGCCGCATGGTAAGAAAATCATAAACTTGTCTCAACCGCGGTACCCGTAAACGATAGCGGAAGCGAGCGTCAGCGAAACTCTCTTGACGGCTTTGAAAAAATTACGCATTCGGCTAGGAAAAATAGGTGGGCGAGCTTGATTGACGAAATTACTAACATGGTGCAAACTAACTAAAGTCACCGACAGCGGCGCGAAAACTTGATTGGCTGATTTTTATACATAGACCAAATATGATGAAATGTCCAAACAATTCCATCAAAAGACTTTTTCAGTCCCTAGGTAGAATGCCAAAAACTTGATTGACTAAATTTGATAAAAAGATGTGTTTACCCCTTTTTTTTTTAAAGAGATCCATTACAAATTTATTTTGGTCTAGATCACTACAAGTGCACAGGTCATACAAGTAATAAAAGTATATTTAAGTCTAGTGATCATTCCCATGAGGATCTAAACATCAATTACCCCATCTACTCAAGATCCTTGCTATTTGAATTCCAAAGTTAAAAGTAGTTTGGTTTTAAACTAAAGGAAAAGCAAAAACTAAACAAAATTCTATAACTATATATAAAGAATTCAAAATATTTGGATTGGAAAGTTCACTAGGTAAAGATTAACACTGAAAATAGATCAATGTACAATTAAAATTTATGCATCGTTTTATAACATAGTTGACCATTAGTTTGAAAATCTGAACTGTCAGATGCAAGGTAATATAGTTTAGTTCTCATACATTTCTGATTAGAATCCATTTTCCTTTGGATATAAGTCTAATCGAGTTACTTGTAGAATATAAACCTCTTTAGATCTGGGCATTTTCATTTTCGTTATACACAAATCAGGGTGAAGAAATTCTTGCCCACATAGACGAGGATATTACAAGCCTTCTCGATCTAATTGCTAACTCCATCCATCGAATACGATAAAATTCTCTATCTCCTTGATTAGATTTATGCTAACGGGATCGAGAATCTGTCATTAGATTGAGAGAAACCTTTCATCAATTAAATTGATACATCCCATTTAACTATCCTCACACCATGAAGTAGGGTTGTGATCTATGAAATGTCTTTCAGATTTCATTAGTTCCATAATATTAGTCTAACATACCCCAGTAACGGCACCGCTCTCGAGGAATTTCCATCTGTGTCACTTTCAGAGGCTTCTGAAAATCGAGCAAGATCTGGAGTCATTTTAAGATTTATCGCTACTAATATTACGAACAAGTAACTTTAAAATAACAATTAAATAAATTCAAGATTTTGAGCTTATGAAGTGCTGAGTGAAGCGAAAACAATAATTAACATTGATCAATCTACAGAGGGCTGGAGTCTTTCAAAGCGAATTACAAATAACGATAGTAGCGATCGAGGTAAAAATTCTTGAAATTGCAAACAAACTAAAATAAATGAACTCGAGAAAATTTCCAAAATTCCATTTTAAGTCGAACCCATTATGAAAACCAAAATTTTACAATGAACCCAGCTCAAAACTTCACACCAGATCACTGTTCAATCCCAAAAAGAACTAACTAAAATGCTAAGCTAAAAACTAAATTGAAGAAAAGAAAAATAATATACAAAAGAGTCTCTAGCTAGCCAGAAGTTCCTGGTTTGCGGAAGCTACGCACAGTGCCCTAGATGCTTCTATTTATAGATTTTCAAATGATGGACTTCACTTCAAGGTTGAAATTGTGGATCTCTAGAAATTCTGGCCCAATTGGTTGCTTTGTCGCGACATAGTTGGCATCTTTGTTCCCCAGCTCTTGTCGTGGCTTGCAATTTCTGTCGCGACATAATTTTGTGCTTTCTTCTTAGATTCTGTCGCGACATAATTTGACAATGTCGCAACATAATTCTACTAAAGTTGTCTATTGATTGTCACGACATGAGTGTCTTGCGTCGCGACATATAATTTTGCCTTTAAGCTCCGCCGCTTTGTCATGAAATTCTTTCTTTATGTTCGACATTCTTTCTAGGAGTTCTTCTCTACCTTTGTTGCGTGATACTTTCTTTTTCCACAGCGGATTTCTCCGCGGTTACCATGTTGTTGTTGTCGTGACGAGACCTTTAACTGTTGCGACATAGTCTTGTTGTCTTACCTTCTTTGGCCCAGACATATCGTATTTACGACTACGAAGATGTCGCGACACGAGCCACGACACGGTAGGAGGAAGGTATGTCACGGTAGAGTGGGCGAGACAACTGCCGTGCGGCGTAGCTGGTTGTTGGATTGTGTCGGCGAGATAGTACGATCTTTGCCTGCGTCTGACAAAGTGAAGGCGGATCTGGCTGAAGTGCGTCTTGTGCGGTGCGATCAGAAGCGGTTGGGAGGCCCAGGTCGCGATCTGAAATTTGTCGTGGTAGAGGCGTGGGACAAGGCGTTGTGTCGCGACACGAGACCTGTTTCACTTCGTGCGAGAGCGCGACCGCGAGGTACGATCACGGTGCGTTGGGCTGCGACATGGCCCAAGAGGAACCATTGACAGCGCGTGCGGCCGGGCTGCGACATGGGTGGGAGCCACGACCGACAAGGCCCGGTAGCAGCGACACGCGCCTTCTTGGCGCCTACGAACCTTGCGCCTTCCGCAGAACACCGTCGTGATGAGGGTCGGTGTGTGTCTTGTAGTGCACTTGACCTATTTTGGACTCGATTGCCTTTGTTTGATCCAGCATTTGGACCCTTTGTTCATGAACCTTGTTCTGAGAAATTTAAAAAATAATGATAATAATAAAATCAAATCAAATCAAATCAAATCAAATCTTTTAAAAATGAAATTTTCCAAATAAAATTTTTGATGTTGAATATGATTTGATATATTGAATTAATTGTCTTGCATTGCCTATGAATGCAGGGACATTGTTTCATATTTCTATATGAATAATTGTCTCGGGCGTGTTTGAGACTTAGAATCTTGCATTGAAATTTAACTGCCCATGGCTTGTGTAGATGGCTGGACGTGGGGAATCCACGAGGTGCGAGTCGAGCCTGGCCTTTTGACCGGCGAGGCCCTGCCGAGGGGCGAAGTAAGGATAAGCCGATCGTCGCTGTCGCACGGGCATGTGCAATAGTGAGCGAGGCGGGTCAAGCGACCTCAGTGTTTAGAGTACATCGTCCTCCGATGGTTAGAGGAGTGGACTGCAGGTGGGGCAATTGCTGTTACGGAATGGGCAGATGACATGCGAGGCATCCCGGGATGGTGTTGGTACTAAGAGGAAGGAGAAGATCCATCTTAACGACCGGGAAGAAGCGACCCACGTTTCGCGAGGATACTCCCCAGGGTGGTAGGGTCAGTCAAGGAGCCAGGGGCGAATGGGGCGTTTAGTCGGGACCGGGGCGGATGATGTGTTATTTCGTCGATGGCTGGACACTTTCGACGGAAGATTGTCCACGGAGGCAGAATCCCAAGAGGATGGGACACCTCGGTCCGTCATCGGTGAGGCAGTTAGGGTTGCCCGGTCGGGGATGGGCGAGATGGTGTCTTTACCATTGCCGGCAGCCGGACATATGAGGAGAGGGATTGCCCTGAAGCACGGGGATCCCGGGGTTTGGGGCAGCGCAATCCCGGTCGGCTGATGAAACGGGGAGAGGACAGTTTGTTCCTCCGCCCTGAGTATGGGTCGGAGGGACCCGATCCACCTAGTGGTTTGCGAGGCCCGGGGTCACATAGGCCCGGGGGCCTAGGCGTAGGTGGTCGAGCCACGAGGTTTGCAAGCGAGAGTTTGGGTCGGTGGGTAGATGACGTGTTACCATTCTTGCTTGACTAGGCACGGGAACGGGTGTCTGGGAGGCGAGATCTCATGGTACGAGGCGGCGTTGGTCGTGGATATACGAGGGTATGTTTCTCGCCTTGTTGACTAGAGTAGCGTTTAAATTGGATGCATCGAATTCATTCATTGTTGCATCTTGTGTGATAGGTTTGGACTTAGAGGTCGAGGCCCAGAGGTGATGGGAATTCTTCCCTAGGATCTAGGGTGAGAGTTGGTGGGAATGTGTCGGTGTGAGTCGGATCTTAGTGATTACATCTCATGGTGAACCTTAGGGTGGTAGAAATATTGGGTGTCGATGTCATTCTTGGGATAAGTTGACAACCATTAGGTTATCAGTAATTGGGACCTTAGCCGAGTTGTCATACCCGACACGGTCTTGGAGTTGGGTGAGGTTACATATGCACGTGGTTGGATGCGTATGTGCGTGGAATTTCGGGACGAAATTCTTTTAAAGAGAGGAAGATTATGGAACCCAGAGAAAATTCCATTTCGAAAGGGCTAACATCAAACTAATTTGGTAAAAATCCAGGTGCACCAGATCTCGGATGACAAAACGGACTTCATAGTTGGAATCCCTCTCCACTAAATCTAGGTTGCCATGTCGATTTTAGTGGTTCCGAGACGATCGGTGCACCTTTACGAGGAAAGCAGGCGTCGTGTAGGACACATGGCGCATTTTGAGTGGCACACAGGGTTCCACGTGTCAAGAGCAGGTTCAGTCAACTTGAGCTCAAGGTGGGGCCCACGTTGACACATGGCATGATGCCATTGGGTGGAAAAGTCAAAGTGGTTGGGTTGAGTGGATAAGAAATCCTCTCAACCAATGAGGTGTGGACATGTGGCAATGTGAGAGACAAAAGAAGATTTCTTTGCAATTTGGCACGAACGTGCAGTGGGAGGAGAAAAACAAGATTTGAAAATGGTGGATTTTTTAAAGAAGGTGCAACTTCTCTCTAGGATTAGTGTTCGGATGTCGGATCGCTTGAACGAAGCAAAATTGCTCCCCCGAAACCAAGGGCTACGCGTGGAGCGGGTTTCGGGAGTTTTCAATAAACTACGTGAGGTAAGGGTTTTTTATCCTCTTGTTTTAACCACTTGTTTAAGTGTTTTGTTGATGGTTGGAGTTGATTGAGGCCGTGAGTGACGTTTGTTGATCCCGAAAACTTGGGACGAATTGTTGGGTACAGGAGCTCGTTTGGATAGTCCTGAGACTGTTTGGGCTTCTTGTGTTGTGATTTATGCGTTAAATGCATTGTTTTGGTGTATGAGTAGGAAATGGCCATGGGTCGGCTTCACAAGTGGAGCCGATGTTGGTGAGTAAATTTGCATGGACATCCTTTATTATGTTTGGGACTATTACAAAACAAGTCTTAAGTTGTATGATTTGGACAACGTCCGTCAGGTGGTGTGCATGAAATTGTTTGAATTGAATAGCTTGTGTTGTGTGGAAATTAATATGTTAATGCATGAACTTAATGTGTTAACAAGAAGCCATATTTATATAAAACATAATTATGTGTTTAGGTCATTGGAAATGGAAGTGTGAGTGCTTTCAGTGAGGCTAATTTGGGTGATGGTTGTGACCAAAATTGATATGTTGGTGTAAATTGCTTTGAATTTACATAACATGTTGTAATGTGATTAAATATGTTAATATATATGCATGTGAATATATTAGCATGAATGTGTTGAAATGTATGTCATTTCATATGCCCGCGAGAGCGACTAGAAATTAGGTGTGAGTGCATGACATGAAAGATTGAAGAACGAGCATGGTTGCGAAAGGAATTTCAATGGATGATTTAGGAGAATGGGGTTGGAGATGAGGTCGACATATCATTCGGATATGAGAATGAATGGCCCATTCGGAGGTGCCGACGCATTAAGCCTCGGAGGTAGTCTCATGCACTAGAAATTCGGTAGTGTGTGTTTTGAAACAGTAGTTTGTTTTGACGATTATTTTCTCATACATGGCTTAGGCAAGTGTGGGGGAGGCGAGTGGCTTCCAGACATGGGAATGGGCATGTAGACATTCAAGTAGGATCAAGTATTTACTTGAGTGTGTGTTTACGATGGATCATTACACTATGCATGAGTGGGGAAGTAACCATTTAGGAGTGTAATTCCACCTCTTGAGCGATAGCTCCTGCAATCGAGGAATATTATTTAGGTGCGAGGAGCGTTGAAACATTTCGTTATAGAGCCAGGTTGAAGAAAGTAGGGTTGTGAGCTTTGAAGTTTTAATTTATAACATGTATTAAATTGTAGATTTTTAATATATGTTTGAAATAAAATTGATGTAGTAACTCTTGAATATGTAATATAATTGGTTGAATGTATTTGGATGAGTATGTCTCATGCTTAGGCCCCCAGTGGCCATTTGCTCATGTGTGTCGTATCGAGGCGTGTAGTTTAGCGAGGTTGCGAGGGTAGTCAGCGGACACCCCGGTTTTGAAATCCTGATCTTGTCTTGTTGATTCATTATGCCATAGCATTATTCTCTATGTCACAACATTCTTCTTATAATTTTTCTTAGCTTTTGTAGACAATGAATGTCTTTGTCATGACATAGTTCACCTGACCATATGTTGTGTTTATACATGACATAAAACTTCTTTATTTGCAACAAAGGTCTTCTTGCCCTTAAATGCTGACTACGGATTTTGTGTCGCGACACCAGTTGTCTTTAGTCGCGACTAAACCTGCCATCTTTTAGTTCTTTATGTTGTGAGTTTGAAATGTCGACATGAGTTCGTACCATTTTCTTTTATCAATGTCCGCAGCGAGTTATGAGATGTTGCGACAAAGTTTTGTCTTCTTGCTTTAGTTCAACTTGATCTTTGTTGCGACATAATGCAGCTTGTTGTGACATAGCTTCTGCTGGTTCTATTGAGATTATGTTGCGACATTTATGCCTTGGCCAATTTTTCTGCTTTTCTTGTTGGAATTGTCTCTTTTTCATTTAAAACTTGCAAAACACAAAGTTGGTGAATATTCCATAATTCAACATTAAAATGAATCATAAACTTCTAGAAATATGCCAGAAAAATGGATTAAAAATAGATGAGTTTAGGACTCATCAAATTCCCCTAAACTTAAAGTTTTGCTTGTCCCCAAACAAAGAAAAGAAAATGTTGTTTGTCCTCCCGAACAATTTACTTTTATTTTAATGACATTTTGTTGAATCCTGATTTGGCGGGGAAACATAAGTTAGTTTGTCAAATTATTTCTAAATATGTTTCAATCTAGAATCGGGAGATTTTCAATTAAGTTCACTAAGCATTGAATAATGTTCTATAATTATAAACAATTCAATTATTCATTTGATTTGTGAGTGTATGCTGGTCTTCTCTCTTCTTCCTTGGCGGATTAGTTAATCTTCTGGGATAATACTCAGATAGCATACTTCTCCTTTATTCTTTAAAATCCCATATGCTTGTTAGTCATATTAATTTCCACTAATGTAAGCATATACCACCTTAAGAATCAATTAGGTCTTTTAGGCCTATAATGAGTGGCTTAGGTAATTGGGTAGATAATTGGACAATTTAGGCTTAATTTTACCCAGATTTCACTTACAACTTAACATACTTGCCTTCATTATGCATCCGCCAGTTTTTTCTGGCTGATGTCAACTCTCTAAGCTCCATTTGGTTTGGTGCATCTTTCTGCATACTCTCTATTGTGGTATTTTTCTTGACCACACTCTGGCTATAAATTCTCCTCCTTATCTTTGAAGCTTTTTCACTTTTCATCTTTTATCAAGGTTTATGGAATAGTGCAATGTTTGCCTTTTAAACTCTATCACTCTTGAACTTTGGATCATTAACTCCACAACTAGTTGGCATTAGATTACCGAGTGTTAAAACACCCTAAGAACTTAATTGTTTAAGGGAGGAAGGCTATAAGACGAGCTTATTCCTGCTGATACTTTTCTTTTCGGCTTAACTTTCATTCTTTTCCTTCCTCATCTCAATTGATGTTCCTTGCTTTCGACCCTTCCTTATCCTTCTTCATAATTGAAATAATATCCCCCCAAACTTGTCCTCTTCTATCATTGATGTATTTGTCTTGTAATCTGGGCAAATAAGAGTTCTTTAATGTATGATTATGTTTAAGGGAGGATCTAGGATTTTCATTTGCTGGTTTATGATGAAATTGACTATTGGCTCAAATAAAGAACTAATGTGTATGCTTATGCATATTATAAGGGTAGGCTTTGAAAGGCTCAATCTTCCAAGAATGGCCTATATAATTTCCTGTTAGTGGTATTGCTTAGGATTTCGCCTTGGCTAATAATCTAACAAGTTCTAGGACATTTGGAGATTTAACTGTGGTAGATCCTAGAAGATGTCCTAATCTTAGCCTGATTTGTTTGAATACTTTTGTGTGTAGTGTTTATCAGGATTCATAATAACTAAACCGATTACAAAAACAAAATCATAGGTCTTATTTGTTCCATCAATTTATTGCAATCTTCCTTATTCTTGAAGTTCAACATATTCATTAATATCCTTACAACTTTCCTTTTTCAATTCATTTCATCCTACCCCAATTCATCTATCAAATTATTACTATACCCTTTTTTTGATGACGGTATTTTTCATTTTTATTATAAATTAAAAGATAGTATGCTACATTATATTAGAGTATGCACGTTTTGTTAAAAGCATACAGTCTAGTAACTATGTTAATAGACTGTAGGTTAAGGGGAGCTATGATACTTAAATATTTTGTATGACTTAACCTCTGAGTCTATTAACGCCAGTTACTAGGCTGTATGCTTTTAACAAAGCGTCTGCTCTCAATAACAATTTATAATAAAAATGAAAATACAGTCATCAAAAGAATTGTGTGTTGGTTCCTAGATGAAGTTGCTATCCTGTTTGACAAGTTCAAAAACATTAAATCGACATTCAATTCGAGGAGAAATTTATCACGACAACACTTCACTTCCGTCATCTTTCGGAATTCTACCAAGCGATTCCATGACTATTCGGTAAATCAGCGAGAAAGCTAGTTTCTCTGGTATTGACAAACTATACACTAAAGTCATCAAATTCTAGTTATTTTAAATTCAAGGAAAGAAATATAAAATAGCCATAAAAGAAATTCAAAATGAGAGTGGACACCAAGTTTTGCAAGGATTTTCATTTAAGTTTCTAGTTGGTTCTGAAAGAATGAGGAAGCGATAATAGGGGCGGTTATTTCCTTAACTTATCATACTATGGGATGGTTTAGATTCATTGATTCAAACTTGTAACCAGCTGCGAGAAGGAAAATTCGGGGATTTGAACTTATGTTTGCTTGGACACCTTTACCTTCCTCGGCTCTGTTGAATCACGAGACCCTCCGTTGAAAGAGCCATTTGTTTAATAAGATCATTTTGTCTACTTGCGATAGATTTTAGGGTTCCCTCAGGCTCACCTTGGGCAGTACGACCTGATCAATTCTTGTTGATCGTATCCTAAACTTTAGTCATAATTTCTCCCTATAGTTTGGGTTGCTGTTTCTTTGTCCTTTGTTATGAGAGCCTTATTTCCTTCGATGTTCTTTATCACCCAGTAATCGACATGCGCCTTTGCGGCATGTTACGCTCCATAGCATCCTCTACGTTCTTCATGATCTTGGCTGACTCCCTTTGTCCTCCTCTCGGTTGATCGAAAGAAAAGCCTCTTCCCCTTGCTGCACGAGTTCTTCGCTCCGGTTCTTTTCCGGCTTCCGGTTGCTCTTCTACTCTTCATCTCTCTGTCACAGTGCCATCTATGATCTCTTCTTCTTAGCTCTGCATCTGTACCATCACACCCAATTGAGTTGTTTGTTGTTTGTCCATCTCTTGCATTTCTTGTCTCATAGCTTTCAGCATTTCCATCAATTCTGTGTTGTTACCATGACGCTCTGAGCTTTCGGCGCAGCTACGATGGATTTGTCTTAAATGCGGGGATCTTTGTCGAAAATGGAACCAGCTTGTTTTGCCTCTGTTGAAGCTCTTTAGTTGCACTATCAAATTGAATTTGATTTATTTCTATGTTATCTCTCTCCTCTATTCTAATTTATGCTTCTTTTTCCTTGCCTTTGTTCTTAGGCCCCTTAATTATTCCTGTCAATGTCAGGGGTGAGGTCTTAAGGATAAGTCTCTTAACTAACGATCTCCTTCCACCACCTTGAGAATGCGGCTAGTGATTAGTCTTTGGATGAGTACTAGTCCACATAACTACCTCTATAATAACTTCAAATCGAGTTTTCTATTATTTTTCCAACGGCGAATTTATATTCTTTTTAAGATGGCATAAAGAAATATTTTTCATTCTCCGCAGTCGTACTTTCGAATGTTTGAAGGTAAAATGGTAGCGAATGAAATAAACCATACCTTAACATTCCAGTCAATGATCCTCGTCTGATGGACTCATGAGGATTTTTTCTACGTGGCATTCCATTTCCCCTTCCTATCAATGACAATTCAACAATCTTACGAAAATCTGGTTCTTTTCTTAGTTTCTTGAACTTAGTATTCTTTCTCGTTGATTGAAAGTTTGGTCGATATTATCCTGTTGAGCGATATCCATTTTCCTTTTACATACACAATCTTTCCTTCGTCCCCCACCATGTTTTACGTAGGCCACGCCGCCCACATCTACAAATCAAAGAGCCTTGTGCTCGAAGTGTCATCCTCTTCACCAAATATAATTTCTTGGAATGGTGATATTAACTTTGTTGAAACGCTCTTTCGCTGATAAAAGTCCGCATCTTTATGACTTGTCCCTCGAGCGAAATAGGCTCGCTGCGAAACTGATCACTTGCTTTTCCTCCATTTGCTCGACTTAGCTTCTTGACTCCTCTTTTCTCTTTCGATTTCTTCAGGTTAGTTTGCTCAAATCCTACTGCTCGTTTCTTGTCTTTCTTAATTATGCAATGCTCCTGATTGAGTTTCTTACACTACTCCTTCCTCCCCCTCGGCGTACTCTTCCATCATTTTGTTCAGGTTAGGAACAAGGTGTGACGGCTCAGACATGGTCAGAATAAGGTTTTTTGGGAATCTAGGGTTTTCAAAAGGGAAAAAGAGAGATTTTGTGACTGAAGATGAGTGGTTTGTTGGTTTATGATGAAGGTGGCCTTTTAGATTTCAAAAATTATCCATTTATGGGCCAATTTTTTTGTTGTGCCTTCATTAAATGTCGCGACAAAAACTAACCTAGGGTTTATTCCCTTTTTTGCAACCTTAATATCGCGACATAGAAGAGAGAAATAATGTAAAGCATATTTTACGCAATCCATTTAATTTCGTCGGTCACTTTGTTGCGACGGAAGCGAAATGTCGTGACATAAAAATGTGAATTCAAGTATACTTATGTAGCGACATAAAGAGATAATGTCGCGACAAACACTTTCTTGCAAGATCAGAGTTTAGACCCACTTGGTCGCGACATAGAAAGTTAATGTCGCAACATAGAAAGCCTTTAGTTTAAGTAAAATAATGTCGCGACATTGAAAGCTTTCATCGTGCCTGAATCACATATTTCAATCAAGTAACATTCAAAACAATGTGCATTCATTCATACCAATCAGAACATACTTGTGAAAACACATCTAATCATCAAGAATCTTAATTAAAGTATGAATAACTTATCTCATTTCTTCTTTTAACATAATTTAACAAGATGATATTCAAAGTATTCAAAGAATGAGAACAACAAAGCTACTATTCATTTTCTACTCTATAAAATACATTCCCCTAAACTTCAACTATGCATTATCATTAAAGAACAAGTTAGAGAAATGGAAATACTCCCCTTTGTAGCACTTTCTGCATAATCGGTTGAGCGAGTGTGCTTTCTAATAAAATCTATTTCTAATTCAACTTCATTGTCCCTAAAAAATCAGCAAAAACAACAAATAAAATTTCAAACAAAATTAAAACTAAACTTGAGTACCTGAATTTTAGCAAAATCAAGTTAGCTATGAAAGTACAAAAATTTCTTGGGTTGCCTCCCAGAGATTTGCCCATGTTTAATGTCTTTAGCTAGACATTTTCTGCAAAATGTTTTCTTTTTAGCAAATTCTTCCATCTCTTTCTAAATCACAGGTCAATCTTAATTTATGTCCCTCAGTGAATGCTTCAATCTGACCATTCACTTTAAACTCAACCTTACAGAATCGAGGTTTCAATGTCCTTTGCTCGAAAGTGTAATTGCTACTATGGTGTAGAGACCACTCCATCTTGACTTCAGTTTTCTTGGAAACAAATTGAGCTTGGAATTGTATAATAGGACTTGTTCTCCTGCTTTGAATTCCTTCCTCAAAATCTTCTGATCATGCCTGCTAACATGCTTTATCTTTGTAGATTACGGCATTATCATAAGCTTCCTCCTCAACTCTTCCGATTCATTCATTTGGAGTAATCTTTATTCTTTGGCGACTTGAAAGTCATAATTGATTTCTTGATGGCTCACAGCTTTGTATTCCAATTCAGAGGGGAGATGTGAGGTTTTCCAAACCTGGTCGCGCAGGGACATTCCAATGGGAGTTTTGTAAGCAGTTATATAAGCCCACAATGCATCATCTAGCTTTATAGAGTAGCCTTTTCTACTTGTATTCACTATTTTCTCTAGAATTTTCTTTATCTCCTTATTGGAAATTTACGCTCCATTTGCTTGAGGATGATAAAACCAGTCTATTAATAATAATTCCATGTCTGCTCTCATGAGTTTGCAAAAACTTTATTTGAAAAATGGCTTCCTGCATCTTGGCGATTGTTCTAGGTGCTCCCAGAATCTGCTCCAAAATATTTCTTTGTAAGAAACCCATTTCTTATGTTGGCATCCATTTTTTGGGACAAGTAACATAGCTTCTGTTGAATACATAATCCATAACTCGGAGAATGTATAGATTTCCAAAGATGAGGAAGGTCAATGAAGTCTATCCCCACACATTAAAAATCTACACACGAGTTCATTGTGAGGGCATCTCATTCTTTTGCTTATGTTACCCATTCTCGACATTTATCACGGTCTTTCACCCATTCAAAACAGTCTTTGAATAGAATAGGCCATTAAAAACTTGATTGGAAAAATTTTATGGGTTGTTCTATCTTTTGCAAAATGTCCTCCATATGGTGATGCATGACATTTATCAATAATTTCTCCTTGTTCTGTTTTTGGTACACATTTCCTGATAATCATATCTGCTCTTCTTCTAAAAAGTAGTGGATCATCCCAAATGTAGAATGCGCACAGTAGTTCTCGACTTTCTTTCTCTTGGTTCTTTGAATTCATATAACAATTCCATAGGCTAAGTAATTCCTGATATGGCATACTAAGGTGTTTGGAGCGATAATATGACTACTCATCAAGAAATTTTTGCTATTTCAATTCCCTTTTCTTCTTCAGTAGTTTTTTCCAATCTAGACAAGTGATCAACTATCACATTATCACTACCCTTCTTGTCTTTAATTTCTAGATCAAACTCTTGCAGCAATAATACCCATCTGATCAGTCTTGGTTTGGCATCTTTCTTTGCCATCAGATATCTAATTGCAGCATGATCAATGTGTATTATAACATGGGACCCCAATATGTAAGGCCTAAATTTTTCACAAGCAAACACCATTGCTAACATCTCTTTTCAATTGTAAGTAATTCTCTTTTGCCTCGTTGAAGGTCTTCTTGGCATAGTATGTGGCCTTCTTACACATCTTCTCGATTCTACATCCCAATCTGACTCCCATTGCATAGTCACTAGCATCACACATAATTTCGAACTCCTTGTTCCATTAGGTGTTACCATGATGAGGGTTGTAACGATCTAGATTTAATTTCATCGAATCTGACTTGCACATGATTCATCAAAATCAAACTTTGAATCTTTTTCCAGCAGTTTGCATAATGGTATAGAGATTTTTGAGAAATCCTTTATGAATCTCCTATAAAAACCAACAAGTCTTAGAAAACTTCTTATCCCTTTGACTATTGTAGGTGGCAGGAGAGTTTTATGATAAAAACCTTTGCTTTCAATACACTTGGCTTATTTGCGAAATCTTATGCCTAAAGACAATACCACATGTTACCGTGAAATAGCATTTTCCCAAATTTAAGGCTAAATTCTTGTCTCTTGACACCTCTGAGGAAATCTTTGTTTCCAAATTTTCTAGACATTTCTCAAAGCGGATCCCTTGAGAATCATATGAAAGATTTTTCATAGCCTCTTCCACCAAATCTAAAAACATAGATATCATACATCTTTGGAAAGTGGCAGGAGCATTACATAATCCAAACGGCATCCTTCTGAAAGCAAAAGTACCATAAGGACAAGTAAATGTAGTCTTCACCTGACCCTCAGGGGCTATAGCAATCTGGTTATAACTAAAATATCCGCTCCCGAGAAAGAACGGTAATGGGGGTGTCTACTACCTTGTCAACATTTAGTGTTGATGAAGGTAGAGGATAATGATCGCTTTACGAGTAGCATTGTTTGATTTACGTAGTCTATACACTCCCTTCTATCATAGTTCTTGTAGGAATCAATTTATTCTTCTCATTTCTGATTACAATAAATCCACCCTTCTTGGGAACCACATGAATTGGGCTCACCCAAGGGCTATTTGAGATTGCATATATGAAGTCGGCATTTAGCAATTTCTATACTTCTTTTTTGAAAACTTCTTTCATTACTGGATTCAGTCTTCTTTAATGTTCAATAAAGGTCTTTGCATTATCCTCTAAAAGGATCTTGTGCATGCAAATAGAAAGACTAATTCCTTTCAAATCTTCTATAGACCAAGCAATTGCTTCCTTGTATTTTCTGAGAGTTTCAAGCAGTGTTTGTTCTTCATACTCAGTTAATCCAGATGATATTGTGACGCCCCAAATCCTAGGGGTCTTTTTTTAAAAAAAAAACATTTGTGAGCAGTCTTGAAATAGCCCGGATCCTTACGTCGCGTGCGAGAGAAGCACAATCGTACAGGCTGCTAGCGTGTGTTGGGTGCATGTTGGCTTGAGGACCATGTCGTAACACGGAAGGCCATGTCGCGACCACGGCTATGCGAGCACTACATTGCGATAGAGAGACTCTGCAGTAGTAACCACGAGACTACTGAAATGGGCAGTAAGCTTCCCTTCTCAGCTCATGCACTTCCAACTCTCACCCAATTTGTTGTCATTTCATTTTTTTTTCTGCATTTATCAACCTTTGCATACATTCTAAATTATGGGAAACCATTAACTCTGAACTAAACAAGTTCAAAAGTTTTATTACAAAACTCTCGATTTACAATCGAAACTAGATGTTTTGTCCGAATACTACAAAACGGATAATAAGCCAAATCTTGCCTTTTCCTCGCCTGGAGCCTCAATATCCACCTTTGGAGTGTACATCGGCCTTTGAAAACATTTTTTCCTGACGAGGTGAAGCGATGCCCGAGTAGAAAATATCCTACAAGGGCTCTCCGCTAAGTGCACATGCAATGCCATAGTCACACATCCACACATTCGATAAAAATGCATGTTCTACATGAATGTCTACATGCCACATGCCTGTGTCTCGAATCCTCTGAGACTCCCTACATGCATTTCCATGTATGAAATATGCTTTCAAAACAAAAAGATTTTTTTTGAAACTCATTGAACATTCTTAATCGGTATATATTAGACAACTCTCAAAATATAGTTTATTGGACGTACTCAGAAATATTGTGGACAATCCTCAGAGTATGAATTTTAGTGGACATACTCAGGAAATGTTGTAGACAACCCCTTGGTGCTTGTTCACAAGCCATTTCATGCACTCACACCCAACTCACATGATGTCTGCGTGCACATGAAATGTTGTGCTCTTGCATGGAGTTTACATATTACATGTATACAAAGGAACACATGGAATATTCAAAAATCATGCTTCATACCAAACATCATGGGCAACTACATCTACTGCATGTAATTTCTACCTATACACAATCCATATTCATATTTCAAACATACATATAACAACATATTTATTCATCCGACAAATACGGATTTTTTTTTTTTTGTCACAACGCAGGAAAAACAACATAAACAACCTATTTTTTCGTGAGAGTGCAAGCTATTTCGACCCGACTACTTTGTATAGACATAGTTGATCCATAGTTTTTCCCAGCAAGCATAACCATATTCCAAAGCGTGTTTAAGACACGAGAAAGAACGAAAAACCAGGTCCTCACCTTTGACATCCAGCAATTGGATTTTCTTTCATGACCCGGGAAAAATAGCATAAACAACCTATTTTCCAACGATTGCAAAACTATTTCAGCCCATTTTCGGAACATATGAACTATGGTTAGTCCATAGTTTTCCGGCCAAGCATAACTTTTGTTCCCGAGAACTATGTTTACGGACACGGGGGGAAAAAACGAATAGGTCCTCACACATAAGTAGTTTGATGGCTTGTTTTTGAAACTGACCCTCTAGCTAGAGCTGCGGCTCATGGCCGTCAGATGGCTCTAAAGCGAAACTAGCCAAAGTGAGAAGACCATACTTGTTGGAGGCCTGCAGCTCTTACCCTCTTCCCGAAACTGGAACTGTAGCTCCATGCTTTCCATTTCCTTTCCTTTCTCTCTATCTTTTCTTTTCTTTCCCTTCTTTTCTTTCCTTTCTTTTCTCCCTTTCTTTCTCCCTTTTCCTCTATTCCATCGAGCATAATTGGCTTTGGGTGTAGGATACCCCCTTCAGCCAGGTTTGACCACGTGACCATTACTAGGCAGTAATGTGTTCTCAGTCTATAAATCCTCGTCCACCCATTCCATCTTGAGTTGAAGCATGACATTTGGCTTCTACTCATGTGCAAGTGTCCTCTCCTCCTAGTGCCACGTAACCACACTCTTATGCCAAGTGTCACTCTATGATTAGTCCATTCACCTGTCGTGAAATTTCGTCTCTCGAATTCAAAGGCCAGTTGTATATAGATTTCATGGGACGAACTTCCCGATGGCGTGATCACTTGATCATCCTGGAATCTGAAGAGATTTTTCGGACTCGGTCATGCACCTCCATCCTCGAAAGGAAAGGATATCACGGTATGCATCGTGTCCTCCCAGTTCAGTATTGCCTCCTCGGCTCACCGATCTTACCTGACACCTTATGAGCCTCAGTTTGCATCACAAAGCACGATCATTATCCAAAATGCGCGGGTCCTCCTTGAAGGTCCCATCACGCATCGACAGCAAACTCCTCCCGATCCACCACATGAGGTCGGATGCGGGGTATACTTACAAAGCATGGGACATGGAATACCTCGTGGACACACAACAACTTGTGGCCTTCGCGATGCCTTATTTGCATGACCTCTTGAGTACCAGAGACCCATTAAACCTTAGCGATAACTTTCACCTTCTTGAACTGACCACTGCCTCTTAGGCATCACCTTGAAGACATGATCCTCCACCTCGAGCTCTAAAGGTCGTCGCAGATGCAGCGGCATAACTCGGAAGTGAGGAAGACACTTAAAGTGTCAGCTCCACCTTCTCAAAGGTGTCTCTAATTAAATCCAAACCCGTGGTGGATCTCTCTCCCACCTCGGTCCAACAAACTGGAGATCAGCATGGCCTCCCATATAAAGCCTCATAGGGTGCCATCTGTATACTTGCACATTAATTGTGGTATGGTGGGACTAAGGCTAAAGTAATCACTCTTCCCATTACCCTTGAGATCCGGGTGGCATGCTCAGTATGTCTCCCAACCTTATATGGTTTGCTCTGGGTTTGGCCGTCAAACTATGGATGGCTTGGTCTTTCGTCATCAAGCTGTGTCCCTAGCCAGTCTCAAACTCTTAAAGTAAGCACCCAAACACACGGGATCTCATAATTGACATATGGCGGCACTCCATGTAGTCGGACTATCTCTCGTATATATAGCTTGTAGAATTCCTCCAGTGTGAAGGTCATCCGCACCATTAGAAAATGTGTTGACTTAGTGAGTTGGTCCACTATCACCCATACTGCCTTGTGCTTCCGTACTGTCCATGGAAAGTAAGCCACAAAGTCCATCGTGACATGTTCCCTTCCATTCTGCTACCTCTAATACCATTTGAAATATGTGGCCTGCGGTGCTCGGCCTTTACTTGTTGGCCGCGTGAGACAGGTCAGTGCCATATCCCCAGCGTGTCTTACGTCCCACTCGATATCTGCCCATCGGCAGATCATGGTACATCTTCGTGCCACCTAGATCTGCGCTATGGCAAAGGCGGTGAGACTCTCTGAGGATCCTCTCTCGAATCCCGGTCGGTGGGAGGCGTAACCACATGCGAAGAGCGCCCTCGTGCAGATAAGCTTGACCCTCATCAGCGGCTACGTGATTGTACTTTTTATCCTGATGGACACACCCGACTTTCGTCGTCACGGGACTCGATCACTTTGCTTTCGGTGGGAAGGCATAGCCACGAGCTCCACTAGCGGCTCCCCAAGCACGATCCTTTATCTGCTGATCGAACTATCCCACGGTCTCGAGCATCTACCACTCGAGAAGCTATGCGGCGGTACTCCCCATGACTCGAAGCGAGTGCATCAGCACCCATTTTCCCTTGCGGGATGTGTCTGAAGTGAAGTCATAATCCTACAGATAGCCGTCCATCTACGGTGCCTCATATTGAGGTCCCGCTGTGTGAAGATGTATTTAAGACTTTTATGGTCTGAAAACACCTCAAAATGCTCACCGTATAGATAGTGGTGCCAAATATTTTATGGTTTCTAACTCCATATCATGCGTGGGGTAATTTCTCTTGTGGTTCTTATTTATCACAGAAGCCTATCGCCATAACCTCTCGGGACTACATCAAAAAAACACATCCCGGTCTAGTCCTTTAAAGCATCATAATTACATTGTGTACATCGGTCTCCTTTAAAATTTATTAGAATAGGGTGAAATCGGCCTCCTTTTCAATTCAACCAAGGAATTCCGCCACACAAGTCATCCCACTCCAACTCTCGAATTCCTCTCTCTCTCTTCCGGTCAACCTCGTCATAGGTGCAAATGAAGCTGGGGAGAAGTCCTAATGAACCCTCCTTGTACCTTGCCAACCCCAAGAAACTACGCGCATCTTGAAGACCGACTCACCCTCCCAACTCATAACCCGCCTCGACCTCTCCGAAATCCACCGAGACACCCGAAGCTGATACTACATGTCCCAAAAATCTCACCTCAGTGAGCCAAAACTCGCACTTACTGAACTTTGCATATAACTGATGTTCTCTGAGGGCCTGGAGAACAATCCTCAAGTGATCCTCATGCTCCTCCTCCGACTAGGAGTAGATCAAGATGTCATCAACAAAGACCACCACAAACTGATCTAGATAGGGCTGGAATACCCTAAGCATGAGATCCATGAATGTTGTCGGCGCATTTGTCAACCTAAAAGGCATCACTATGAACTCGAAGTTCCCATACCGTGTCCTGAACGTTGTTTTAAGGTTGTCTGCCTCCCTAACCCTTAACTAATGATAACCGATGCGAAGGTCTATCTTGGAGTAGACTCACGCCCCTCTCAGTTGATCAAACAGATCATCAATCCTTGGTAAGGGATACCGATTCTTATCGTGAACCCCTGCCTAACCTCCGTCTGTAGTCAATACTACGCCTAAGGGTCTTATCCTTCTTTTTCACAAATAGAACCGAGTGCCCTAAGGGGCGAAGTGCTCCTGCTTAATGAAACCCCGTCCACAATTCCTCGATGTGGACCTTGAGTTCCCGTATTCCAACCGGCGCCCATCCTATGTGGAGTCATAGAAATGGGGCAACGTGAACAAGGTGTAACTCAATGCAAAAGTCTACATCCTCGAGTGTAACCCTGAGCTCATCCGAAAACATCCGTACTGTACTACCCGAGTAGACTCACGCCCTGTCTCACCTCATCCTCCACGGTAAGGCTTGCTAGCCAACCCCCCAATTATCCGTGCCATCTGGAGTCATACATAGTTTGGGGTAAGGAACCATGCGATCCCCTAAAACCCAACACGACTTCATCCTCAGGGTAGCAAAGAACTCACCCACGACACTATCGATGACGACTGGGCCGTGTCAACCACCCATGCCGAATAAATTAAACCCTGACATATCCATGACCCTTCTCGATCCACCGTGAGTAGAATCCCTAGATCTCTTAACTCACAATTCCGACATATTAGCTGCACACTCACCCGTCCTGGAAGAGGAGAACTCATATACAAATCGACTTCCAAGGTCTCAACCCTAAGCCCAACTTCACACATGATGCAAAGAATGAATGAATGCAATGCACCAGAGTCAACAATATCCTTTTGCCCATAGGCGTAGATAACAAAACATACTCCTCGATAACTCGGGACCGATCCGTCAGCTCCGGGCCGGGATGGTGTTATGGCATGTGACACGCCCTTAGGTCCTCGGGAATGCCCGCCCGTGGCCCCGACCTCCGCCCGACCCATGCTCCCAGCCCCTCGCCCCTACTTGCGGGCCACGTGTGCTCTCAGGCAGCACTTGAGCCTCGAGCACCTGGCCCCCGGCTCCAGCACCGGGGGTAAGGAGGAACATACTGCATCTGTGCACGTCCTAGTGATGACTGGGACTAAGGTGTCCCATAGTCTTGGGATCCCTGC
The DNA here is from genome assembly GCA_016808115.1 of Tetrastigma voinierianum. NCBI lineage: Eukaryota > Viridiplantae > Streptophyta > Magnoliopsida > Vitales > Vitaceae > Tetrastigma > Tetrastigma voinierianum. The sequence continues at coordinate 46,985 of JAEQBH010003180.1, read as the reverse complement.
CTCTGTGGGCAATCTCGTCTCATATGTCCAAGCTGATGGCAATGAAAACATGTCATCAGCCCTGACTAGCTAGGAGCCCTGACATGGCCTTAGCCTTGATAGCCGCGACTCCATCCCCTCGAAACCCTCGTGGAACCCGGAAGCCTTCCAACTTCTTCCCGAACTAGGAAGCATATCACCCTCATTCCTCTCGCCACTAAGATCTGCTGCCCCTGACATCTGTGCATCCTCTATCTCTAAGGCCATAGCTATCCCAACCATGTAGTCCATCCCTGGTAGTGAGGAATCCTACATGATCTCGCCTCGAATGGACAACTTTAGACCATCCTCAAACTTCCCTCACCTTGGCCATGTCTCTGTGGACCACATAGTCATCCTCTCAAACGTGCTAAGGCGAACTTAGCTACGATTCGACATACCATATTTCCTCGTTTAACTCATAAACTCCTAGGTTTTGTGATGCCTCGCAGATGTCGGAAAACTTGCCTAAGTGAAAAGCCTCAACTCTCCCCAAGTCATGGCCTCCCAATCTCTGGAGGTTTTCACCCAATCCCACCATACCTGGGATTCACCCTCTAGCTGAAATGTCACCAGACGGATCCATGTCACATCAGAGGTAATCTCCATAGCCTCCAAAACTCTCTCTACCTACCGGAACCAATGGTTAGCCACCATCGAGTCCCCTCTCCCTCTTAATGTAGGAGGATGATGCGCTTAAATCTCTAGAGGGCACCCTACCTCCCCGACCGCTCAGCCGTGATTAGCCCCGTGCACCATGGCAACGTGAAGGCCCATCGCTCCACACAAATGAGCGCCCTCGACCAAAGCCAGCAAGTGGCTCCATTACTACCTCATGGACGACTCAGCCCGCGCCGACTTGCCATCTACACAAGTTAAGATAGCAATTCGAGATTCTCTCTTTCATTTATCAAAATTTGTAACGCCCTAAAATACCCTAGAATTTATAATAATTTTTATTATATTCCAATTATAATTAGCTAACTCGGGTTTTTCCTGAAATCGATAAATTGTTAAATCGTGAAAAGTGAAATGAAAATGTGAGCATATGATTAAGTATTATATGCTAAAATAAGAAATTAATGGAACCCGGAAATAAACCCAAGTGAAAAAGGGCAAATTTGGAAATTTGTAAAATGAGGACTTAAGGATCAAATGACAGCTTAAATGTTAATGTGGAATAAATGATAAATGAAAGTGAAATGAAAACCAATAAGTAAGAAAAATGCCAAAAGTGAGAAATGGGATTTATTGTGTAAGCCAAACAAGGCTTTAAGGAAAAAGGAGAAAGAAAACCACATTTGGTCTTGGAAGAGCACATTTGTGCAAAAACGTGTGGAGAGCTTGCAGTGTAAGAGAGAGAAAGCTAGGTTTTGGGTGATTCTTCCTTTGCTCAAGATCTCTAAGAAGGAAGAAGGAAATAAGCTACAGGCAAAGAGTCTCCAAGTGATTCGAGGTATGTAACTAAGCCCTAAAAGTCAGATTTGATGTTCGTTATAAAACCCTAATCCATCCATGGGTTTTGCTCATGGTTGGTTTAGGATGGTATTTGGATGTCATTGGAAGTGTTTCCAATGTTTTAGTTTGGGTTTTTGAGGATTTTTGGAGAAAATCGCAAAAATGAGCAAAGAGAAAATCTGGGCAAACATGGTCCCCTTTGATGCAACGAAGGGTACCCTCGCCGCAGCGTAGTCCTTCGCCGCAGTGAGGCCAAAGGGCCAAAAAGGACCCCCATAGGCTACGCCAAGAAGTCAGAAAGGAAGGTTACTATAATCATATTAAGACATTGTTCACCGCAAGGAAATTTTCTGGATTTTTTCCAAAGCTCAGATCCGTACACTGATTGTTTAGAACCCTATTAAATGACTAATGGGGTTCAAGAATGAATCTAAGTGAAACGATTATACCATTGCCAGCTTCGCCTTGGCGATATTCGTTATGTGATTAGTGTGCTAGTTTACTAAATGTGATGTGTGATTGGTAGTGACCTGAGGATCACCTAACCTAGGATCGAGATTGAAGTCAAGCAAAAAGAAATAGATAGATTGGTTTGTTCTATCTTCTCCTATTCTCGTTTCAATAATTGAAATGCTTGATCTAAATACATACGAAAAGCATATTGATTTGTTTTAATTGATTCGGGAGGCAAATACCGTGGAAATGTTTGCATATGAAAATTGCATGATTATTGAAAATGAGCTGTTTATACAAATGTACATATTGTACTGTATTTTGCTATAAATGATTTGACCGCGCTTAATAGAATGTTAACCGTTTAATTCACATTAAGGGTAGATTGGTATACCAATAAGGGTCAAATTAGCAGTACTGCAAACAAATGTATTGATGTGTCACTTCATCCAGAAATTTCAATTGACATTATCTGTGAGTGTTCAAGAACTCGATGACAATCCGCCAAAGAGTCTAACGGACCGCATCGCGGTTATAAAACAAATATTTTTATATCGACCTCGCGTACCCAATGGGACCGGCCGTGATTCCGACATCCTCGTATACCGAAACATAGGTTAAATTCATATGGGCGTAATGCACTGATTTCCAGATTGAGCACATATTAGTATCAAAAAAGCATGATTACGAATTGAAAGAAAGTATACTGTGAAATGTATGATTTGGGTTATAAATGATTTATTGCATATGAAAGTGTATATTTGGGATGATCAATGAACCATAAAATGATTGTATATGAAATTATATGTATTGTATTTGACATCGAATATCATCCAACAAGATTTGAAAGTATTGTTTAGAAAAATTTCATGACTTGACTTAAACGGAAACAGAAGAATGGAATTGTATAGAACCACTAAGCATGAAATGTTTAGCGCATTGTTTTATCAATGCAAGTACCGAGTGATTGATAAAGGATTGTTGCACCTGTCGAGGAGCTCAAAGTCATAAAGAGCACCATGAGTATGCCCGACATATGCATTCACCCATTTCTTTGAACATTGATATTTTGTAAAAAACAATTTGAACTTTGAACATCCATTTTGTAAACCATTCTCAAGAGGCTTGAATCGCCTTCATTGTGTATCAGATTGTTAAATGTTATGGGCCTATCAATTTGTAAATGCTTACGGGCCGTCTTGAATTAAAACCGCTTCCGCAAATATTTGAGAACAAAAACATTTATATGAATAAATGGATTTTGATTGATGGTTTCAACCTAGATCCGCCAACCAGGTCGGACCAAGCCTGGTCGCTACAACATTAGGTGGTGCATAATGCCAATCACTAATAAATAATCCATTCATGCTCATGCTCATTTGTTTTTCGAACCCTAAGGTTATGTTCTGCTTAACCCTGCTTGTTCTCTATATATGCTCTATCATGCATAATTCATAAACACAATACATCTCCTATGGAACATATCGTAACACACAAAACAATCAATGCACATGATGCCGTGTCAAGTCGTGATGCTTCTGTACAAAACAATCGAGCTGTGCAATTGCATACCAAAGCTCTATACCATAACTGCGTGTCCTAGACCCACGCCAAACAAGCCTTAGGTAATCACATACCTAGGCTTTGATACCAAGATGTGAAGCCCCAAATCCTAGGGGTCTTTTTTTTTTTTTAAACATTTGTGAATAGTGTCCATGAACAAAGGCTAAACAACCTAAATCCTTCCGGTCGAGCACGCAGTAGCCCATCATGCACGCCTCCGCGTGTCGCGCCCGCCTGCACCCGGCTCCTCGATACCATGTCGCAACATGCCGGAAGGTCATGTCCCACATTGATTTTGGAGCACTTTGTCGCAACAGAGAACTCTTTGTTGCGACACAAACCCTGAAATGGGCAGTAAGCTACCCTTCACCCTACACTTTAAATTTCTCACCCAAACTTTGTCGCCATTTCATTTTTTCGCATTTATCAACCTTTCAGACATTCTAAATTATGTGGGAAACCATTAACACTGACTAAATTGTCTTAAAAATAAGTTTTTATTACAAACTCCTCACTTTACAAAAATCAAACTAGGATGTTTCGTCCAAAATACTACAAAACGTAGAATAAGGCCAACCGCCTTTCCTCACTAGATCTTAAATGTCTCCACCTCCGGTGTATGTCCAAAGACTTGAAAACATTTTTCCACGACTAGCGAAATGATGCCCAAGAGGAGAAAATATCCTACAAGGGCTACTCCCACCTAAGGAACATGCACATATCTTCACACATTCCAAGAAAATCGCATATTTCTACATGAATGTCTACATGCCATGCCCCATGTCTCGAGTCCTCACAGACTCCCCTACACATGCATTTTCAATGTATGAAATCTGCTTTAAAAAAAAAAAAGATTTTTGTTTTTGAAACTCATATTACAAGTATACAAAGGAACACATGGAATATTGAAAATCAAGTGCTTCATACTGTGCATCATGGCAACTACATCTACTACATGTAATTTCTACCTATACACAATCCATATTCATATTTCAAACATACATATAACAACATGTTATTCATCCAGCAAATCTGGATTTTTTTTTTTTTTTTTGTCACAACATAGGAAAAACAGCATAAACAACCTATTTTTTTCCAGCAAGTGCAAGCTATTTCCAGCCCACATTTTCCAGCACATATGAACTATGGTTAGTCCATAGTTTTTTAGCAAGCATAACCTATTCCAAAACTGTGTTTCTGGACACAGGAAAGAACCAGAAAAATCGGTCCTCACACACCAACATCTAGCAATTCTGGATTTTTTTTTCTTTCAAAACCCAAGAAAAACAGCATAAACAACCTATTTTTCCAACAAGTGCAAGCTATTTCCAAATTCTACATTTTAAAGATATGAACTATGGTTAGTCCATAGTTTTTCGCTAGCATAACCTATTCTTAATCGTGTTTCGACAGAAAGAAACTTAAAACCTATTCACACACCAACATCCAAATAATCTCCGATTTTTTTTTCTTTCAAAACCCAGGAAAAACAGCATAAACAACCTATTTTTCCAACAAGTGCAAGCTATTTCCAGCCCACATTTTCCAGCACATATGAACTATGGTTAGTCCATAGTTTTCCAACAAGCATAACCTGTTCCAAACTCGTGCTTCGACATAGGGAAAGAACCGTAAAACTGGTCTCACACACCAACGCTTTGATCAAAATCGTTTATAACCAAATTTCTCCAAATTTAGAGCTACAGCTCATGGCCATTCAATGGCTCTCAAGCAAGAACTAGCCAAGGTAAGAGAAGACCCCTACCTATTGGGGAGCAAACCAGCTCCCCTCTTTTCAGAAACGAAACCTACACAACTCCCTTATTTCCCTTTCCTTTCTTTTCTCTCTATCTTTTCTTTTCTTTCCCTTCTTTTCTTTCCTTTATTTTATCCCTTTCTTTCTCTCTTTTCCTCTATTCCATCAAGCACTGGCTTTGGGCAGGATGCCCTTCCAATTGGTTTGACACATGGCCATTACTAGGCCATGTGTTCTCCATGCCTCATCCTCATCCACCCATTCCATGCACAAGTTAAGAGCATGACACTTGGCTTCAGCTCATGTGCCAAGTGTCACTCTGTGATTCGTCCGTTCGCCTCGAAATATGTGAAATTCCGACTGTCTCAGAATTCAACGAAATTCGACTATGTATCTAGATTTCATGAGACGAACTCAACGGCGTGATCTACGCCGTCATTCAAGATCTAGAGAATTTTTCTGACTACGGTCCTGTGATCAGAATTGCAGAACCTATCGCTTCACATTACTCCGGGTTTTCATGCATATAATAACAGTCTGTTTCTTCGCTTTTAAGAAAGCATACTTCAAATGACTGGGTAATTCCTTCAAGGTTAACCCTTCTGAATTTGTTTCTATTTCTTCTACCTTCTCCTCATTTATGCATTTTTCCTGTATCGTTGCACACATCGAAGTACTCGCTTTTGATTCAAAATTGGAGTTCGGGGAATTCAACATCAAGATATCACTGAAATTCATCTCATTTTCATTCACTGAACTCTAAATCTTACAATCATTTATCCGTTTTGAACTGATGGGTACTTTTGTTTCTACACTCTTACAATCGATATTATCAAATTTTGGATGTTTCAAATTGTAATTGAGATTGAAGTGCACTGCCTCATCTCCAACCCTTAGAGTAAGCTCTCATTTCTTCACATCTATCAAAGCTTCTCCTGTAGCAAGAAAAGGCCTTCCTAGCAGCAGTGGGAATTGTTTGTCTTCTTCAATATCAATAACCACAAAGTCCAATAGAAAAATGAACTTTCCCACTTTGATAAGCACATCCTCAAGAATGCCCTCGTGCTCGAAGCATAGTTCCGCTCGCCATCTACAGGGTCATGGTTGTGGAGTAAGCTCCCCAAACTTAGTCTCGACTACAGATAAGGGCATCAAGTTGATAAAGTGGTTCCAAAATCACACAGTGCTTTTCCTATTTCAGAATTCCTTATTATGCAAGGAATAGCGGCTTACCCGGATCCCGCATTTTCACCGGTAAAGGACCTCTGTATAATTGCACCGTAGGTTTCGTTAGGTCTACTACCTTCTTCAAAGAATTTTTCTTTTTATGCTCAATATATCCTTCATAAATTCATCATAGTGAGGCATTTGAGTCAATGCCTCTAAAAAAAGGGATATTAACCTCTATTTTCTTGAACATGTTCAAGAATCTAGAGAATTGCTCTTCTAACTCTTAAATTTCTCTAAGCAACCTCGAAGGGAATGGGACTCTGTGGGCTTGTGCTTGAACCTCTTCCCTTCTTCCTTAGATCTCCCTTCAGCCTTGTCAGCTTTTGGCCGCATTTTGTTTGCTCTCTCTTCGACAACCTCCGAGCCGCACGCCTCAATTCCTCCTCTAAATTCCTTCTTTTCTTCCCTTAGTTTTCTTCTCTCTCTCTTTTCCCCTATCTCTCCACTCTCAAAGTCACCACTATGAAACTCTTAGGACTTTTTTGCAGTATCGACGGGAAGGCATCCTCTGGGCTAGAAGGCATCCTTGATTGGCTTTTGCATTGCTAGGCCACCGCTCTACTAAGGCTCTAGATTTTTCAAAGAGATTTAAGTGCTGGGCCTAAAGCATGCTTAGGTGTTTGTTTACCGGTCGCTGGGGACGTTAAATTTTTTCTTCATGAATGTTCAAAGACCTCTTATTTTCTCATATGAAAGTCAACATTTGTTCTTCAAAGGAAGAAGATCTCCTTTATCCCTGATTTTCTATTCTCTGACTTCCTTATTGTTGTTGTTGTTATTGTTGTTGGAACCCAGGTGAAGCATAATGTTGTTGATAATTCTACCTAGGTCTTTGACCTTGCTGTGCTCCTCCTCCATAAGAGAAATTCCTAAGTGGTTCCCGAAAGGCCAGGTGTAATGAGCTGGCAAGCTTCGAGGTTGGGCTTAAAGTTGTAACCCTCGATTTCCTGTAATGATACAAAGCTCCTCAACTTGATAGGACCCTCATGGATAACCCCTTCAAAAGACTATTCCTCTTCTCATTTCATTAACTGCTCCTACTTCATTTGTCGTAGTGCATTCTTCTTCGGTTTCCCATCTTATTCATAAATGTGAATCTAGTTTTGCTTCTATGGCAATCATCCAATCTCAATTTATCATACCACTTCCTTTCAAATACTGTTGTTCCCTCAAGTTTCGTGATGAAACTCCTATAAATTGCATTTAGAAGGTCTTATCAACTCGCTTGCCTCTTCACCACTTTTTCTCAGGAATTTCCATCTATGTGTCACTCAGAGGGCTTCTTGGAAATCAGATCAAGATACAGTCATTTTCTAGGTACACGCTACTAATATTCTAGACAAGTAACTTCAAGAATAATACCAATTAAATAAATTCAAATTTTCGAACTATGACATTCTTTCAAATTGAGCAGAAAACAATAATTAACATCGATCCAATCCAAGAGGGAGCTCTGTCTTTCAAAACTGGATTACAAATAACATTGACTAACTGATAAGGTAAATTCACTAAAATTGCAAATGAACTGAAATAGAAGAACTCCAGAAAATTTCCAACCTACTTTAAGTCTGACAAAGAATGAAAACCATAATTTTACAATGAACCTGGGGCCGAATTCACACTAGATCACTGTTCAATCCCAAAAAGAACTAACTAAAATGCTAAGCTAAAACTAAATTGAAAAAGAAAATAATATACAAAGGAGTCTCCAAATTACCCGTAAGTTCCGTTTGGTGAAAGGCTGCACAAGGCCCTAGATGTTTCTATTTATAGGATTTTCAAATGACGGGTCGCACTTCAAGGCCGAAATTGTGGATCCCTAGAAATTTCGCCCAATTGGCATTTCATGCTACATAGTCGCCATCTCTTTTGTTCCCACTCGTCAGGGCTCGAAGTTTCACGCAATACAATTTTGTGCTTTCTTTGATTCTCGCTACGACATAATTTGACAATGTTGCGACATACCCCGCTGGTTGCTCTAGTGATCATTTACATGAGTGTCTTCAGACGCGATATATTTTTCGCTTCTTCACTTCTTTCACTTTTGGCTACTACATTCTCGCTATGTTGCAAAGATTTTTCTTGTGGTTCTTTTTCTTTACCTTGTCGCAGAACAATATTTTCTTTGTTGCGACATAATTTCACAAAGCCAGATGTTGTTGTTATGTAATAGACCTTTTCTTTGTGACTATATAGTCTGTTGTTTTGCACGCGAGATCAATTCCCTATGTCGCAACAGACTCTGAAGATGTCGTGACATATTTCCTTCTTTGATCAATGTTGCTGGTTGAATTGTTTGTTGCAACATTGAATCTTTGTCGCGACAAATTTGTCTTGGCTTGTCTCATTTCTCTTCCATTTTCAATCATGACATAAAACTTCTTTGTCGTGATAGAGATCTATTACTCTACAACTTTATTGTCGCGACATAAATTTTATTATTGAGACAAACTCTACTGCCATTGCTTGGTCATTGTCACGACAGAGCTAATAATATTGCGACATTGTGGTTCAAAAACTTTTCAATCATTGTCGCGACAGAGATCTCTGTCTTCAGTGCTTCATTATGTTGCGACATAATTCTCTATGTCATAACATTCTTTTGGAGTTTTTCTCAGCTTTTGTCGCAACAATAGATTTCTTTGTCGCAATAGAGTTCACCTCAACCTTATGTTGTATTTGTCGTGACATAAAATTTCTCTGTTGCGACAAAGTCTTCTTGCCCTTCAATGCTGACTTTGGATTTTGTGTTACATTGCCTTTTGTCGCGACAGAGCTTTTCTGCCATCTTCAATTCTTTATGCTGCAACAAAGTTGTGAAATGTCGCAACATGAGTTCCACTACCATTTTCTTTGATCAATGTTGCGACAAAGTTGTGAGATGTCGCGACAAAGTTTTATCTTTTGGCTTTAGTTCAGCATGATCTTTATTGCGACATAACGCAGCTTGTTGCGACATAGCTTCCTGCTGGTTCTATTGAGATTATGTCACGACATTCTGAAACTATGTCGCGACATTTATGCCTTGGCCAATTTTTCTTCTTTTCTTGCTGGAATTGTCTCTTTTTCATTTAAAACCTGCAAAACACAAAGTGGATGAATATTCCATAATTCAGCATTAAAATGAATCATAAACTTCTAGAAATATGCCATAAAAATGGATTAAAAATAGATGAGTTTAGGACTCATCAGAGCTACCAAGAGTCCTTTGGGCCTATAGAACAACTAACCGGAGGCTGACTGAAGTATCACCATTTGCCTTCACTTATGGTATGAAGCCCCATTATTCCTATAAAAATCAGGATGCCCACGCTCCGAACTGAGGTTCCTGGAACTGCTAATGTTGAAGCTATCTCTAAGGACTCTAGATACGGCAGACGAGCTCTGAAGCTAACGTACCGCTATAATGATAAAGATTTTACCAACAAAGGATGTCAAACTTATACAATAGGTATATAAAGCCGCATGCATTCTAAGTCAGAGACCTAGTCCTGAGAAGGGTCTTTGAAAACACTACCGACCCGACTACGTAAAATCTTCAAACTAAATTAGGAGGCCATATGTGATCGTAGAAGAGCCGGGCCAACTCGAGTCAGATGCACAATAAACTAGACGAAAGCACCAAAGGTTTAGAATGTGGAATGATGGGTGCACCTTAAAAGGTATTATCAATAAATGTTTTTAAGGGGGTTATCCAATTTTCCTTTAAAGTGTTTTTCTTTTCAATCTTTGAATATTACTAATCAAATGTTCTTTAAAGGCATTATTTCAATTTTGGAATAACCTCCACTTTCATAAGACTTAATTTATGGCCTAAGCTTGGCCGGCACTTCATAAGACCGCACTTGTGGCTCGAAATTCGTTGGCACTTCAAAAAACCACTTCAGGCTCTAAAGCCCCGTCGGCACTTTCATAAGACTGCATCAGGCTCTGGGTTTTCCACCGCACTTTCATAAGACTAGACTCAGGGTTCTAATCCTAACGGGCACTTTCAAAGAATAATTTGTAACTCTAAGTCATGGGCATTTCAAAAAGACTAGACTCTTAAGTGGCTCTAAGCCTACTAGCACATTCATAAGACCATAATCAGGGCTCTAAGCCCCCTGGAACTTTCATAAGACCAGGCTTGTGGCTCTAAGCCTATGGCACTTTCAAAGAGCCAGCCTCGTGGCTCTTCAAGGAATTAACTATCCTAGTCGATATTCGTAAAAAGGACGAGAAATAATAAAAGTCTAGTGCATAAGAGCAATTAGAAACCATATTTCATTAAAATGCGCCCAATCATGCCTATGATTGCAAAATATGTTTTGGTGGCCAAATGGGGCCCCTTATAGAAATTTCAAAAGAAAATAAAAAACGAGGGATTAGAATCAATCCTCGGTCCCTGCGGGAAGCATTCTCCCTTAGGTTCCTTTTCGCACCTCGGGCCGAGTGTGCCTCGATTACTATGTCCTCAATACATTGGACCATAGGGCCTAGGGCTCACAAAGAACTCAGGTGACAATGGGTCGGAAGAGTCGGGCATACTGTTTGGAATCTCCGTCAACTTTACATGCTGTGCTCAAAGCACAACACCTCCGTCGCGTAGGGCAAAAATGACCTCCGTATTCTCCGCAATCCTCTCCATAGCCTCTGGCTCTTTCCAACTTGGGAGTGAAGAGAGGATATCTCATCCTTGGTTGTCCCAATCTCCAACAGGAGAGATGTCCGCCTCAACCTTCTAGGGTGGGAGGCCCAGCTCAACTCCATTGCCTCCTGCCGCTCCGGCTTCCTCCACAACCACCAAACCATCTCGGGACCCCAGCCAGTCACCCCTCCGCCCTTGCCTTTGCGCTGGGCCCGCCGCGACCTGCAGTAGCTTCCCAAGAACCCGAGCTCCTTAACCTCGTCTCTATCTTTCTTGGCACTCACGGTCTTCTTCGTGCCCTCCTTAGCCTTATGTTCCTAATGTCTAGACTAGGACTTAGCCTTGCTCAAAGATTCTTCTAGGGCCTGGTGCCTAAAGTAAGACCTGAAAGATGTGAAACATAGTTTCTGGCCCTCCAACTTAACCTCAAGCTCCTTATGTTTGAGCCATGTTTCAACGACGATGACTACCGTTACCAAAGAAGCATTAGGAGGAAATAACAATACAAACCTATGCTTAAACATGATTATAGCTCCACCATACCACTGTCAGTTCATCAGTCGTGATTACGAATAGACATCACGCCTTCCACAACATGTCGATAAGGCCCTTATCCGTGTAGTCAAAGCGGGATGGAGTAATTTTAGATGAGCCACCATCTAAAGCCAAGATGAGGGTAGTAGATCGTGGCATTCGCATGATCAAGAATCCTCAGCGTCTAAAGCGCGGTTGCATTTCCTGACGAGCAACCGAGCAAGCCTTCGACGTGCCACAAGATTCATCGCGTGGATTCGCTCCACCTAAACTGGCCGACATACGATCTCGAGTATCGCTTTGTCAGCCGCCTTGTCCTCCTAGCCCCGTAAAGCGAGGCCAGTCGTTCGCCCAGCGGTGCCACCCACTTCTTCAGACAGAGACTCGCTTCAGGAGTCCCCACCGCCAAGGGAAGGCCCCGACCGGAGCTCGATCCCTCCAACGACACAAGCCCCTGAGACACCCAGAGCGCCACCTCCAAAGCCCAAGAAGGCACCAAGAGCCCATTCCTGAGCATCCTACATAAATCACTATCGCCGATTGAACTCCTCACAAAGACTGCACTATTTAAAGAGTTTTCCGTTTTGACCCTCTGAGTCGGGGGTAGCCTCCCCCTGAGCGCTAGTGGCTCTTTTGCAAATCCAGCCTCAACCTCCCTTTCTTCAACCGACTTGCTAACTGTTGGATCCGTCCAGTCCACAAACCCCTCCAATCCCGCGCCGACAACCTTATCCTGTCCGGTCTTTCTTCTTCTTCTTCACTGCTTGGGGGCCAGGTAGTGAATCTCACCCAACCAAAGGTAATTGGGCAGGCTTGGGATCTTGACGTACAAGGGTAGGCAGTCCGGCCGAACAAGAGGCTTTGGAGCAGATTCCGCTTGCAAAGAGCTCCCTAGTATTAGCTTCAAGAGATTCAGAAAGACGGTCTTGGCCTCACAAGCCTCGGCGAGCATCGGATGGTGGAAGAATATGCACTATGTAATGGGAAAGGACTGCGCCCACCCCCAGATTCTCACAACAAGGAGCCTGGTCAGCGCCCCCTCCTCTCGTGATCTCAAGTGTACCTGGCTGACGCGGTCCACTACCTTATCCACCTAGTCACTCACCTAACCTCGCCTCTCGTGGCCTCGCTACGAATCATCAAGAAAACATAGGCATGTCAACAGATAAAACCTCCAACAAGTAAGGAGCGACATCAAAATTGAAACAAACCTAGGAACGAGAGGGACTGATTCATATCAAAAGGAAGCCCTGTAGAGCAAGACATCACGTGTCACGGGCCCCTAGCCAAGATAACCCCTTTCACCTCTATTTTAGAGAGTCATGTTTGGTTACAATTGCGCCGGGATTGTGGGCCTATTACAGACAAAGTGTACTCCATCCCAAGCTTCCAAAGTGTAATGAAAGAAATCTCCACCAGCCTAGATGTCCAACCGGTAGAGAGTTCCAGCACAATGCACCCCCGCTAGAATCCGAAAAACATTCAGTACATGCATGAGGTGCCGTGGTAAAGTGCGTAAACTACTTTCACCAACGACAGATCGAAAGGAAGTCCTACTGACCGCTCCTCAAAGCTAAGTAGATCGCGTTATCTACCTCCCTACACTAGGTAGTCGCCAGTTCGACATCTCCAAATTGATTTTGACAAAGAACCCGGTCAGATAACCTTAGTTTCTCTACGACATAGCAAAGAACTGTGACCGCTTACGTAGCTTCCTGTGGAGTCATCCTCCACGCTCACCACTGGCTAAACCTCTTCTTAACCTCTTCTTGCCATTCTATAAGTAAATAAAAATAAAAAAATAAAAAGAAAAAGACAAAAGAAGGGGGTCAACTTAAGTTCCATTACAAAAGATAAACGTAAAACCCTCACAAGATAAAAAAGAATACCCCTCAGAGGTTTTACATCCCACCGATGAAAAAACCTAGGAAAACGCAAATCAAAAACCTTCACAAAACCTAGCAAGATACCCCCAACCACAAAAACACTAGAACAAACCAACGATAAAAGAAAAGCTCAGATGTGAACACTATTTAGAAAATTGACAATCATCAAAGAGTCAAGAGTCTACGGCGCTCATTTGAAAGGAAAGCTCACTTAAAGCGTAGGAAAGGCAAAATCGCATAAATTAGAAAACTTAGAGAAAACGTAAACAAAACTGCTATTGCAACCTATACCCCTATTTGTGGGGGTAAGGCATCGATAGACACATTAAATGCATGTCAGAAGCGTGCGTTTCCCACTCACTTTGAACCCACGAGAGCATTGCCTCCTTACATTCAACTCTCCACATTCAACATTTAATACTACAGTATTTTCCCCAACTGAAAAAGAACAAAATTCTAGTCGGGAAAAAGGGGGGGCATTGTAAAGCTCACCTTCCATATTAAAGTCGGGGGCACCTACGATGTAAGAACTGAAAGTTCTCGTTTAGAAAGCTCTGGGTGTCCCCTAAAGGCCAACTTGAGGGCACTGGTCTTAGAGTTTCAAGTCCCCCAACCGACCGTCCTTCTTACTTACAGTTTCACATGACGAAATCTGACAAAGTGAATGCAAAAATATTTATCCAAGAATTTTCATTTCCAAATCTCATACTTATGAATAATATTTTATAAGGAAGAATTCGCCCTCGAGAAGAAAATCAATCCTATATGCTTAAACAAATTTATCCTTAAAAATAGAAGATTCATTATCAGATAAGAGTGAGATTCAAGAAGAATAATTTTTCTATAAATCGTAGATCCATGACAATTCTTTTATAAATCGTAAAGATCCCTTACTTAGTAAGAGGACAAGAATTCCAACAAATTCGAACTTCCTTCTTCTTCCTATCAGATTTTTAACTTAACTACCTGGAGTATACGGCATGGCGCTCACCCTCATCGAATCAACCTCCGCGATGCCTGAGATTAGACGATCAAGCTAACAACATTTCCTATCAATTTCCTAGATTTCACAATCTTGGGCCTCATCCACTTATGGATAGTTGAAGATTTCGTTAACTCATCCCATCTAAAATGAGGATTGGAAGATGCTGTGACATTTTGCACTTTGATGCCTCTTTCAAAACCGTGAACCGAATTACGGGACTGTGATCGATACTTCTTTAGAGGTACCTCCGATTTCTTACCTTTTTCATTTCCATTTTTCAATTCTTTGCCCTTTTTTATTTCTCTGCAATTCCTCTATACAATCGTCACATCTTTTAGGGTTTTACGAAAATTTTATTTTTAGGTTTCATTTATTTAAGCTAGTGGAAAATTATATTTAAATGGTGAATTCAGAAATTCATTTCAGTTAAAATTCAATTCATTTTGTTTGGTTTAGGAAGTGCTAGATAATAAGAGGCGTGATTGAGGAGGCTGGTTGTAGGGGTTGGGATTGAAACCCTTTTTCCACTGTAAGTAAATTTTGCTCCTGTTTCGTATATTTATCTGTTGGTTGCGGTTTGATTGAAAGATCTGGGATGAATTATAGAAAATTTTAACTTTATTAAATCAATTTCCCAACTAGGGAAACCTGGTGAAAATGGATGGGATTTGGTTATCTTGATTGACTGTACGGTCCTGTAGATACCGTTAATCCCCTTTCACTGTTTCTATTCTGTTCATTTTTTTTTTTTTTTTAAATTTCTTAGCTAGTATACTTCTCTACTCTATACTCAAGGGCTCTCATAACCCAATTCTTAGCTGCAAATCTCAGTGTAAGCACAGGTATAATCACCATAACAAAAACGCAAACACCCACTAGAGAAATGTGTAGTTTAAAATTTCAATTATGTATTATGAAACTCCTTAACATCAAGAATGGTCTCCTGATTAAATGAGAGAGTAAGCCAGTTGTCAGGAAAATTCGCTTAGCCCATTCTCATGTTAAAAAGTCGGATGCAAGAGGAATCTGGAGCTTTTATCAGCAGTACTATGAAAACCATGTTAGAGCATTGGACAAGGGGGAGCAAGCTGACAGGTACCCTCTTCTTAATTAGTATTTTAATTTTTCAATAGAATTGGATTAAGTAAAAGGTCCTTGATGTGTTGCAATTTTTTTTTTGATTATCTGAAAATTAACTTTAGTTTATGGTTATGCAACTTCATGGTGCAGAGTAGAGTACCCTTTTGAAGAAGCATAGACTCATCCTAGATGTGATTTTGTTCTCCTAGTGTTTCATTTTAAAATCATTATCAATTGTATGTTGCTCTTGGCTTAAATAGCCTCTTTAGGTCTAGCTTAGTTGAGCTTGTCCTTAAGTTGGAACGGAGTAAGACAAATTATTCTCCCTGAAAATTATAGGACCCAGCCTTGCATCAAATAGTGGGAATGAATGAATATAAAAGGAATTTTAGAGATGCATAAGTAGATGTACTAAGAGAAGGGAGTGAAGGCCAGGGTTGTCTAAACTCAGTCAGATTCCCCAACACAAGTGGAAAATAAATTTGGGTTATCCAACAAATATAGGCAACTGGATCTATACTGAGGCCCAGATCACAGACATGAGACAGGGAACTTGGTGGGGTGGGTGTTTGAGAAGACATGAGGAAGGTGAGGCTACAAATGCTGGATCCAACGGTTGGATCTAGAAAAAAGTTCTAAATTCATTAGCTTACTGGATATGTGGTACAACCCTACCAGGTTTTGCCACCTTCACAGCCTGCAGTAGGAACTAGTTTTTCCTACTAGTTGAGAAGGGAAGTGATGCTGAGAATGCACCATGCTACATGTGTATATGAGAGCTTCTGCAATCTATTGTTTGTCCTATGGCCTATGGCCTTAAAGGTCAGTGAAATAAGATGTTTTTAGTGAAGGAAGAAATATTTTCTATATTCTAAACACTTCAACTTTCAAGTTTTGTAGTTGAAGGATTCAAGAAACTACTCAAAATGCTATGTGTAAATGATAGAGGCAAAAAAACATTTGCTACTTGCTTTCTTGTAGAATCACTTCAAAATACTGAGAACGTTATCAAGGGCTTGTGAAAATATTGTTGATTCATCAAGGGTTAAATGAGTAGTAATTATGCCCTGAAATTTAATTCCAGATTCACTCACCTCCATCTTTTGGATATATGCAATTAATAGTAGTGTTCCATACAGCCAATTCAATTTTTATATGGCAATCATGTTGAAACTCTAGATATCCCCTCTGAGATGTAGTTTGATCTCAAGGTTTGAGGATAAACTATAGGAAACTTCAGTAGAGAATTATTAATGGAAGGCTTTTTGAATGGTGTCTTTTTGACTAAATTCTGACATGAAATATTACCGTATGATAAACCATACGATATCATTCTATGTTCACTGAAAATCTGAAAATGTATGCAATTCTTGAATCAGATTTTCTGTTCATCTCTTAGTAATCTCAGTGCAGATTTTTAACCAGGAATCTTGAAGCAAATCAATTTTCTGGCATTGTCCCTCCTGTGCTTGGGGACTTAGGCCATGTTTGATAAAATGAAAAAATTAAGTGCTGAAAAATAAGGGTTGAAAAATTAAGTATTGAATGTGTACTGTAAAAACAGTTTGATAAGTTACTAACAATTGAATGCTGAAGATAAATATATTGTTTGATAATCAGAATACCGACACCGAAAATTATGTATTTTACATATTTACCCTTATTATCATTAAATTATATATTATCCAAAATAAATAGAGTTTCTAATATTTTTATTTTTTCACTACAATTATTAATTATTGTAAATAACATGTTTAAAAATATGTAAAAATATTTATTCTAATAATATTATCCAAAAAAAGACATAAATATGTTTAAAATAACCAATAGAATCTAAACTTTTAAAACTATTCAAACTAACCAAGAGATATTTGCAAAATATTATATTATTTATAAGGGTTTTTTGTCTAATTTATTTTCATTTAAATTTTTTCACAATCGTATTCTGTTACGTCCACGCAAGTAAAGTCTTTACTCACTTATAATTTTCAACAGTTTTTCATTTAAAATTTTCAATTAAGAGCTTCCTAAATTCTTATTATCAAACATATTGAGGCTAAACCATTGAAAATTTTCATTTTCACTTGTTTGAACATTTTCAATAGTTTATCAAACAGGCTTTAATCAATTTGAAAACTTTGTAAAGATTTCATTTCGTCTCACTTTAATTCCTTACTGATCTTTTGCTCATTTAGTACATGTAATATTAGAAGAATATTCAATTTGTTGGTTCATCACTGTGTTATACTGGTGATCCTGTCATCCAATCAGTTTTCTGGAAATTTGCCAACAACTCTTGCTGGGCTGAGAAACATGACAGATTTGTAAGATCTACAATATTATATAAGCCCAAACAACAATTTTTTATGCTATTTTCCTTTGTACATTGGTTTGAATGATAGTTAAATGTCATTTTTATTGTACAATGCAGTAGGATAAATGATAAATAAACTGAGTGGACCAATACGTGATTTATATAAAATCACACTGTTAAAGAGAGAATTTTGAAGCACCACGTTACAAGCATTTCAAATCCAACATTCAAATTTACCTTCA
Source organism: Tetrastigma voinierianum (assembly GCA_016808115.1). Lineage (NCBI taxonomy): Eukaryota > Viridiplantae > Streptophyta > Magnoliopsida > Vitales > Vitaceae > Tetrastigma > Tetrastigma voinierianum. The sequence continues at coordinate 28,839 of JAEQBH010003180.1, read as the reverse complement.
TGAGTGCAAAGCTTACATTCAAAATATTGTCTAGCAAGATTTCCTTTGTACGTTTGGGGGCTCATTGTTTCTCTCCTTGCATCCTCAGGAGTTTTCATGTCCATTAATGGCTGCAAGCATTTTCAAGAAGCATTAGATATCAGAACTGGTCCATTAATGGTGCACTCACGGGGTTTTCTCTGCTATTTAATATCTGTTTCATTGTGGCTCTGGTTTATTTGGACCGTAAGTTGTTCTTCTGTACTTTCTTTTCTTTTTTCTTCCCTCAATGTTTTAGTCATGGAATTATCATCCAACAGTCAAAATGGTTTCAGTTAAATAAGATTCTAGTTTTGAGAACTTTCTGAAACTGAAATGCAGCTCTGGGGGACTCAAAATCGGTCATTGTTGATGAGGATGATGGAAAAATGAGTGAGAAGCAGCTTTACTCTAATAATAAACAGCATGATCTGACCAACCCAGGAAGAAATTCAGCATCTAATGCCCCAATGTCTGAAGGTTCAAGATCTTACCAACCATTGGTCTCTTATGGTTTTTGGTTGTTGGTTTGCTTTCTAGCATTTCTATATATTATAGTGACCCAGCATAACATCCATCTACAGCTTCCATTCAAATATATGTTTTAGAGTTAAACTGGCTAAAATCATCGACATTTTTTTCGACCATGATTTTAATACACTGCAGGAAATGAAGGAAAAACAACAAAAGGTTCAAGCAATTACTTCAGCTTCAAGGTTGCTTACCAGAAAGAGGTGAAGCAAGAGGTCAGTTATAGAAGGTACCGAACAAGGTCATGTCGCCTAGCTCGCTGAGTCTTGATCGCAGAGACATCAAATCCAACCGGGAGAGTCCCTTGATAAAGCCCACTTTAGGCAAACTCCAGATATCAATCTAATACCGGCTAAACATATAATCACCATTCCCATGGCTCTCCCCTGTTGATTCCTTCTGTGATACAATGACATCCCCTGATGTATCAAACATCACCATGGCTGATTCAAGTAATTTGCAATTTATTAATCAGACTTTTGTTCAAGAGTATTCAAGAATGGGGAAGATTGACCAAGCTTCAATAGTAATTGATAATCTTGTTAAGGGAAAACCTCAGATCTCGTAAGGGAAACTTCGCCACAAGACGTAGTGAGACAATGATATTACTGATAATTCCACTCTCATTTATTATTATTATTTATCATTCACTGGGGCCTAGTTAGTTAGCTTTTATGTAGGAAAATCTCTTTGCAAAGTGGCTCTAACTATAATTCTAGCATTCAAGGCATGTCTCGCTATGAATTCCTCGCAAAACCAAAGCACTTGCATCATGTAAGTAAGCATTGCAAGATAAATGGCTAAGAATCATTCTTATGGCCTCTGTGGGTCAACTACACAAATCAAGGGCTATAAGCCATCCCTATGGTCGGAGTAATGCTCTAAAATACCTTATAATTTTATAAAATTTTATTATATTCTAGGTATGAATTTGAGCTGCTAAACTCAGCTTTTCCGAGAAAACTGAGCAAATTGTTAAATTGTGAAAAGTGAAATGAATATGTGAGCATATGATTAAATGTTATATGCAAAATGAGAGAAATTAATCAACCTCGGAAATATACCTAAGTGATAAAGGGGCAATTTGGAATTGAAATTATGACTCTTAAGGTCAATTGGTAATGCTTACGTGCTTAAGTGCAAATAGAGAAGTGATATATGTTATAAGATAAATCGAAGAACTTAAAATCCAAAATTCGGTTACGCGCCAAACATGGCCTTAGAGGAATGGGAGTGATATTGCAATCGCCATATTGTCTTAGAATGCTCATTTGAGCAAAAACGGTGGGAGAGCTTCTCGAGAGGAAAAGCTAGGTTTTATGTGTGTGATCAAGATTGCAGGGCTGCTCTTTGGCAAGATTGTCAAGAAGAAGGCTAAGGCTTCAAAGGATAAGAGATTTCAAGGTAAGAACCAAACCCTAGATTTCTTTAAATGATGTTTGGGTTAGAAAAACTCTAATCCATCCAAGGGTTTTGCTCATGGTTGGTTTAGGATGATATTAGATGCCATTAATACGCCTCAAAAAGTGCAATTTCAACCCTATATTAGATAGGCTTCGAAAAGCAAGATTAATCATGTCATTTATACCAATTGAAGTGTTCAAGTCTCTTAGTAAGACTTATGCCATTTAGAGTATTCGTCAAGCTAAGAAAGCTTCTTAAAGACTTTTAAGTTCAATATCGGGATGTATGATGAATCATGAAGTTTGAACTCAAGTGTCGACATCAACCGTACCCCAAGAATCAATGAAACCGAAGGCAAAGTGAAGAAAATTGATGCAAGAGGAAGATGTGAGGCAAAGCGTTGAAAAATCAAGAAACTGAAGAATTTTTCGCTAAGCCCGCGAAAATTCTCGCAGGTTTAGCAAAATTTTCAAGTTCAAATAACAGGATTTTCGCTAGACACTGTGGTTCGCTAGGCAATCGTTCCTAGCTTAAATTTCATGATTAAGAGCCACTTAAAATTTCGCTTGTTAGCGAATTAGTTACTTAAATTGCCAAGCCTTAGCGAATTTCTATTTTCGCTATGCCTGTGATTTCGCTACCTAGCGAAATTCCTTCACCCTAGCGAAATTCACCGCCTCGCCATGTTTTTGTATTTAATGCCAACCACTTCAAATTCGTACATTTTCTCGCCTTTAATTTAGCCAAATTTGTAGGCTTTTGGTATTTTCATGTATTGAGGTGGCCTATAAACCCTCTTTTGTAATAAAGGGAGAGAGAGAATTTTGGAAGCAACAATTTGGGGAGAGAAGAATTTGTAAGTTTTCATTTTTGTAAATAAAGTCTTTATTTTAGTTAGGCTTTATTTTTCCTCTCTTTCTCTCTCCTTTTTCCTTTACTTTCTAGTTACCAAACACCCTCTCGAGGATGACAATCAAGAGATTGCTCGCTGCTCTTTCAAGAGGAAGGAAGAAGCAGAAAGGGCGACATGCACGCTGGCCCTCAGGACCGAAAGTCATTGCGCATCGTATTTATGGTCCTCATCTTCACAAATTAGGTTTAATAGCTTGAATTGCTGATTCTACCAATACTTCCATGCTTCTTAGATACAAAGGTATTACTTATTGCTAGGATGCACTGCGGTCACATGGTCTTTACGAGCCTCTAAATGATATTTAATGCTAGGTTTCAAACTAGGTATTACAAATGCATGCTACCCGTGGTGGACTCAAATAGAGTTGTTGTTAGGTGAGGTTTGCTAGTTAAACATAGATCCTGCTTATGCCAGTAATTATAGGTTGCTTGTCATAACGCGAGGATAAACCTGAGGATACTTCATTTTCTACTTAACTTACCAAGTTAGTGACTCAAATCTTCAAAGTTAAACTTTTCAAACTTTATTTTCTAGCTTTTACCATTCCTAAATTTTCAAACTATTTCCACCGTTTTTGGAAGCAAATCCAAAAGTCCAAATAGAAAGCCTACCTTCGCACTCATGCGCATCATTCTAGATTGTCCCATCCTCTCGTGTTCGACCAGTAATCACTATACCGCAAAGAGTTTGACTACCAAGAGTAGGAACCTTAGGTGCATATAAATTTTGTTGATTTTAGCTCAGCCATCAGGGCACGAATCAAAATTAGCGCCGTCACGGATGGTGCCAAACTACTAATGGTAGTCATGTACTTGTGATCAACATCACAAGTGAAGGTAACCTTTTACCCTTTGTCACTCAAATGCGTGAAACTGCGCGCTTTCATTACTTTGCAAAGACCTAATCAAGCTTCTCGCTTAGTCATTTTCTTAATTTTTGTTATTTTTAACTCATCTTTTTATAGCTCAGAGTTGCTCTTCATGTCTCTAAATTCAATGGTGTGTTTATAAATAAAGGGGATAGAGACACATCGGGTAGATTGCATAGGATAAGTACAATAACCTCGACCCAGCTAGTGAAGTCGTGTACATACCGACACCATGGATCCTATACTGAGGAACAACAGAGTCAACCAGAACCCCATGAATCCAAATGCTTATGTAACCATGAGGGATCACATCCACCTCCTAGAGTCGTGCCCCATCTCGCATCATATACCTCCTCGTCAAGATGGTAGCAAAGGAGGCCTTATTTGGTAAATTTACTCCCCACATCATCATGGTATGGAAAATGAAAATCCATACACTCATATTAGGATTTTGAGGAGGCTGGTACCACTTTAAGGAAGGTATATGATGGACATGGATTTTCTAAAGCTGAAAGCATTTCCATTGGACTCTAAAGGACAAGGCTGCGATATGGCTCAACCTATTGAGGCCTAGAACCATTAGAAATCGGGCTAAGTCGTTATAATTCTCACAGGTTCTTCATGCTCATACCAACAATTTGAAGAGCATTGTACCTGCACTCTTTGCAAATCAGATGGTGAGAGATTTTACCGTGTTTGAAAGATTTATGGAACCATCAAGCATGCCCACATCATGGCTTGATACTTCGATGTTGGTGAACCACTTATGGTGGTATGTCTCCCGCCATGAGGCACTTGAAACCAGGAGGAGACCCTCTGAGTAAGCATCCCACGGCCATGGATTTTTTAAATTACGTGGTTGAAACTTCAAGGGTCGATGAGCCTAACCCTAGAGAATTGGAAAGGATGAGATCCACGCTAACCTAAGGGGTGGGATGTATGCACCGCTTTAAGAAATAGAGATGAGAGCTAGATTTAACCCAGCAAGGAAGTGGAGGAGCTGGAATACAACAGCCCAAGAGGTGCATGCAGTGACTGAAAATCCTGCACAGTCCAATCCTTGCACCAATTTCCAAACTCCCCGTGCACCCAGAGTCATGTCCTATGGCCCCGCAAAGGGAAGGATTTGATGTCGAATGCAAACACCGTGAGGACAATACAAGCCACAACAATCCAATGCTCCATGGTACACCTACAATCTAACTGAGGAAATCACCCTAACCTCTCATGAGACCCAACCCCGCTTACGCATCCCTGTGCCAAACTCGCTTGTTCCCTCACACACAACAAATCCATCATCCTCTTCCAAAGAACAAGCCATATTGAATTTGAGGTGCGTGGGCAACTTTGTTGAGGAACAAAAGGAATCAATGTGCAACCGGCACAAAGGATTGATATTGTAGAAAGTAATAATCAATAAGAGAATAGAGTGGCTTCAGAGCACCAAACGTAAAATTGATAACCTACGCATTCAATCACCAAGATCAACAAGCTGCTAGAGGTACAAGGAAAAAGGAGGTTTCCATCACAAACACCCAAATCCTAAGGAATCCATGAGGTCGGGTCATCCAACAATTCGAATGGATGAAGTTAAGGCTATAATTACCCCCGAGGAGTGGAAAAGAGGTCGACGCCCTATGCCAAAACCCGTTGAAAAATCCATGCAAGGAGAAGAATTATACCTGAGCATATTCTCCTAAAGGAAGATTCAATGAAATACCGCATACCACCTCCATTTCCACAAGCACTTAAAGGTAAGAAGAAGGCATCTCAGCAAGCAGGCATTTTAGAGGTCCTAAGGCAAGTGAAGGTTAACATACCTCTTTTGGACATAATCAAACAAGTCCCTGCTTATGCAAAATTTTGAAAGATCTTTGCACAATTAAGAAGGGATTAGGCATTGAGAAGAAGGCATTTCTCACTGAGCAAAGCCGCGCCATAATCCAAAGCAACACCAAATACAAGGATCCGTGATCTCCCACAATTTCAAATAATATTATGGGAATCGTGATAGACAAGTCATTGTCGATTTAGGAGCCAGAATTCCAATGTCAGATTCAAGATATTGCTAAAGCTAGGTTTAGGTGAACTCAACCACTCAACATCACACCATCATTACCGATAGATCGCTGAAAACTCCTAAGGATAGCCAGGACGCTCGAAGAAAAATGACAAATTCTACTACCCAAGATTTCGCGGGTGCTCGACACCGAGCCAATTGCAAGTGAACCCAATCATGTACCAATCATCTTAGGAAGACCATTTATGGCCACAGCCAATGCAATAATAAATTGCCGGAATGGAGTCATGCAACTTACCTTTGGTAACATGACCTTGGAGTTGAACATTTTTCATTTGAACAACAAACATGAGTTGCTAGAAAATGAAAATCATATAACTAATGAAGTTGTTTCAATTGGTCACAAAGCAAATGTCCAGAATCATAGGAGAGATCATCAAGATGAATAGAAAGTTTAGTCTTGCCATCACTCACTCACAAGAAGCCAATTGCTCAATTCAAAAGCCACGCGAAGGACCTTCACTTCAACACCGGGCACCCAACAAATGAATCACCAGTTACCGCATGGGTCGAGGAGATCATTCTTGACCCTCGCTTGAGTAATTTTGGATTGAACTCACCTGTGTTTTTAAACCGAATCACAGCTCCACAATTCTTACTGCCTTAATTTAGTTAATTTAGTTAATTTCAGCTTATTTTTAGAAAATTCTTAACTTACAGCTTTTCACTTTCTAGTAATTTAGCTCAGATAGTATAATATTGTGGTTTTAAATTTTAATTACAAGACATATAGTAAATTTTATAATAATAATTCTTATTTATATATTATTAATTAAATTAAAATTTTGAAATGCAAGTAGTGTATTCCTGCTTGAGCCAAATTCTATAAATAGCTTAAAATTAAGGTGAAGACCTTCTATTGCCCATGTTGGTTCTATATAAACTTAGGAGGGGGATAGCCAAATAGTCACTTCATATTTCCCCTCCCCTAGCGGCTTCTCCTCGAAGCCCCGCGTGATCTCCCAAATTCTACCGACCGCCACCGCCGCGCCCTCGAGCTCAGCGCCCGCCACCGCCGCCATCGCGCATCGCCGGAGTTGCGACCTGCACGATTGAGCCTTCATAGCCGCCACCGCCTGCATCACATCGCTCTTACCTACACCTCTGTTCGAAAGCAAAGGATCGAGCCCGACCGAAAGATCCACCACGCCGCCCACTAGCCTTAATCATCATCGCTTCGCACTAAAGCCGCCACCGCGTAGCCTTCGTGAGCTTCCTCCATTGCCGCCAGACCGTCGTGCCTGCTCCGCCTTGGTGCCCCGTCCCAAAGATTCGACGCTTATCGAGCCTTGTTTAGCTAGTCCAGAGCCGCTTTCGCTGCCCGTGAGCCCTAATTTATCACCTTGATCTCAGAGTGAGATTCAAGCTGCCTCTCAGGAGCCCCAGCTCAGAGATACAGAGCCTCGCCGCATTTCAAGTGAGTCGAGCCCTTTCCAAAGATTTCCATTTCGATCTCGCATGGTTCAGACTCGGTATCCCGCATCTCTACTCGAGTGAGATTCAAGACACCCGAGAGGGAGGCCCCAGCCTCCCATCCCCAAACCCAAAGATGCAACCACCGGTCCCCAAGGCCGCACCGAGCCTCCCGTGATTTTATCGCTATCGACACCTGGACGGACCCGCCCCATCACCTCGTAATTGGCGGAGAGTTCGGAGGCCCAAAGCCTGCCGGCCCGCACATCGGCCCAGCGAGTCATCATCCTTCTCGCCCCGGCCGTCACCAGCTCACGACGCTGCCGAGGGCGACTTCATCACCTCACCGCCACCGCCGAGGATTCGATCGACCATTGTTTGGAACCCCATTCCGGAATGTGCGACTCCATCGCATCGCTCCATCGCGGTCGTACTAATGACGTCCTTCGCATTGAGGGCTGATCCTAGATACCGGGAGTCCATGAGATTGATCGAGGATTATTCGCTATTGTCATGATCTACTGTAGCATACTTCCCACGAGTGGTGCTGCGTAGCCACCACCGATGGACGCCTAGAGATCTGATAGGTCTGCGTGAGCTCCGGGGTCAAGATGATGATCACGTGAAAGTACTCGTGAGCGCCAATATTTCAAGAGCTCTTGGCCTCGCGTATACCGCCGGCCAATGCAAGAGGGTTACGTAGATCAAGCCCACCCGCCTCATCGCGATGGTTCGAGACCGCCGCAGACACCACCGCTGACCAAGATTTTACGTGAGGCAGCTCCCACCTCATATGCCGATCGACCATCCGTTCAGAATAGCTGTATTTCCGCCAAGACACGCATACGAGGGGAGCCATATCGAGGCTCTAGGGCACCCGACCCTGGGAGGGATATCGGGTTCAGTCCCTCCGAGCCACAACTCCTTGCTACATTTTGAGGAGAAGGTCCACAGGAAGGACCTAGTACGAGCAGAGAGCATTCCACTACTGATGCCGAGACTCCTATGCCAGGTTCTCGAGCATATGGGATACCCAGAGGAGCCCAGGATCGAGATGAGGGTTCGATGGCCCCTGGTCATGTCGCGGAGCCGCGATGACTATGCCCGCTTTTCCACTTACGAACACGTGACTAGAGGAGGTGGACCGGGTCAGAGGCCGAGACCACCATACATGATATAGCACTACTCGAGCCCGAGAGGATGCCAGAAACCTACCACGTACATATCACCTTCATCCCCTCCACAGACTACATCAAGAAATATGAATGGATACTCCCCGCCCATCCTATTCAACACACCATTCGGGCCGGAGACATTCATGCCACCTCTAGAGATAGTCAGGTGTGATGGATGCCATCCGTCTCACTAGCAAATATTAATAGCAGCCCAGAAACGTAGGTCGACCCGCTGTCACTAAGGTCAGCAGATCATGACGTATCCGGGCCTTCCTCGTGTTCCGGATCAAAGAGAGGAGCCCACCAATGTGCACGCAGCCTATTTGGGCTGTTTTAGCCGCGCAAGAGCAGTTTTTCAGCTCCACCACCACCACAAATAGTGAGGTGGTTAGTTTTTACATTTTTTTTGTATAGTTACTACTTTACTAACCTACCGATTTTGATTAGGATTATGTATTAGCCATAAGATAAGGCAAAGGATACTTTGTGTTTAGCTTATTCCCATGTATTGAAGCATTTGCTATATCAAAAGCTATTCTGTTTATATATATACAGCTTTTTGCATGTCAGGTTTTGTGCTTCCACTGTGTTTAAATGCTTTTCTTTTCAATTGGACAATTGAATTGCTTCAATTGGACAATTGAATTGCTTTTGTTGGAAAATTGAATCCCGGTTTGTCACCTCTATGCTAGAACAAATTCCATGCTTGAATTAAATTTTTGGTCACAGAAGTTCCATGCCTAACTTGGAAAATTTCTCCCTTAAGCTAATTCACACACGCACCTTATTGTTTCAATGGTCAGAATTTGTTTGCCTCCCTTTCGCTTGCAAAGCCGCCTTAGGTATGTTGGCAACCTAGGATAGGTTTGTGTTACCCATATTTGAAGACCAATGTAGTCTTCAAAAAGAAAAAAAAAAGAAAAAGAAAGAAGAAAAAGAAAAATAAAGTCGTGAAGTTTTGCCTTGAAACCCGAGCACTGGCCCGGTGGGTATGGCTAAAGCCTTTGAAACCCTATGCCCTGCCTTAATTGGTCAGGAGTCACCGATTTATGCTCTACATGGGCATAGGTAGAGTCTAATTACTTGTGGCATTTGATTTTCAAGTCATTCGAGTCCGGTGAAGCCTTTAGAGTTTGTGGTCGTGATCCTTTGGCTTCTGGTGCCCAACCTTAATTGGTCGGGAGTCATCGGTGGACCTCTACACTTTCGTGAAGTCGAATTTTAAGCATTGTGATCTATAGGTAGTCAATAAAGGAAAGAAGTGCGTAACTATCCTTATCTAGGCTCGCTCAAATGTGCTCTTAAGGCCATGTCTGCTAGGTTGGGAGGGACAAATTTTGTAATTTATCGCTTAATCTGCTATATAAAGAACCATTAGACTTAGGTGGAAATTCAAGTTGAGAATCATGGATCCAAGATTGACCTAGAATTGTTCTTGTATGGATTTAGTTCTTTCATATCAGTTTACAACTTTGATGTCAATTTTTCAGTTTAAAGGCAATGTTTATATGTACATATACCTTTGAATCCTAACCTTTTGAAAATCACTACATGCATCTCCTTTGTTTTTACTATATGACTAGCAACGCTTTCTTGGGGTGTGATTCACGCTCAAAAAGGCAATTTCAACCCTATATTAGATAGGTTTTGAGTGCTTTTTGCGCATTTTCAATCATGTCATTTATACCACCTGAAGTGTTCAAGTCTTCTTTAGTAGCACTTATGCCATTTAGAGAGTATTTTGTCAGCTTGTGCTTCAAGACTCTAGAAGTTCAACATCGGGATGTATGATGAATCATGAAGTTCAACTCAAGTGTCGTACATCAACCACCCCAAGAATCAATGAAAACTCAAGGCAAAGTAAAGAAAATTGATGCAAAGAGGAAGACAGGAGGCAAAGCAAGGAAAATCAAGAAACTAAAGAATTTTCGCTAAGCCCGTTAAAATTGCTGATCATGAAATTTCTTGTGTTTAGCTGGGGTAATTTGCAAGTTCAAAAGTTAAATCAGGATTTTCGCTAGACACCGTGGTTTTCGCTTAGGCACTATTCCTAGCTAAATTTCATGATTTCAGCACACGAAAAATTTCATGGAAAGCATAAATTTCGCTTAGTTAGCCAAATTGCCAAGCCTTAGCGAATTTCCTATTTTCGCTATGTTTTCAGGATTTCGCTACTCAACAGAATTCTCAGTCCTAGCGAAATTCACCGCTCACATGTTTTGTATTTAACAACCGACTTCAAATTTGTGTATTACTTTCTTGTCCTTAACTTAGCCAAATTTGTAGGCTTTTGGTATTTTCTAGCGATTGAGGTGGGCTCATATAAACCCCTCTCTTGTAATAAATGAGAGAGAGAGAATTTGAAGCAAACAATTGGGGAGAGAAGAATTTGTAAGTTTTCATTTTGTAAATAAAGTCTCGATTTTAGTTAGGCTTTATTTTCCTCTCTTCTCCTTTTCCTTACTTAGGCTACTCAAACACCCTTCGAGGAGACAACTCAGAGATGCTTGGCTGCTCTTTCTTTGAAGAAGGAAGCTAGCTTGGTAGGCAAGATAATGTACGTTAGTCCTCTTGTATCAAAGTCATGCAATGTATTTATGGTCCTCATCTTCTCAAATTAGGTTGAATAGCTTTGAATGTTGTTGATTCGACCAATACTCTCCATGCTTTAGGATACAAAGGCATACTTATTGCTGGGATGCACTGTGGTTCATTGTATTTAAGTCTCTTACGCAGCCTCTGAAATGATATTTAATGCTAGGGTTTCAAACTAAAAAGGGTCAGCTGCATGCTACCCGTGTGGACTCAAATAGAGTTGTTGTTAGGGTGAGGTTTGCTACTTAAATATAGATCCCATATGCAAGTGGACTATAGGTTGCTTCATTATAACGCGAGGACAAACCTCGAGACACTTGTTTACCCTAACTTACCAAGTTAGTGACCTAAATCTTCAAAGTTAACTTTTCAAACTTTATTTTCAGTTTTTACCATTCCTAAATTTTCAAACTATTTCCACTGTTTTTGAAGCAAATCCAAAAAGTCCAAATAGAAAGCCTTACCTTCTTTCACTCACGCTAACATCATTCAGGATGGAAAACCTACCCCCGTGTTCGACCCTGTGACCACTATATCGCAGTAGCCACATCACTGCGTAGTAGGAACTTAGTGTATATAAATTTTGTTGATTTCAGCTCAAATTTCACTGTAGTACCTTAATCAGCCATTGGGAGTGACCAGATTATTTGTTTCTAGGTTTTGATGGGGATTTTGGTGAAAATAGCAAAATGAGCAAAGAGAAAAACTAGGCAAAACAAAGCTCTACGCCGTTGAAGGTAGGTGACCCACGCCGTGGCGTAGCCCCATGTCATAGCTAGGCTACTCGCCGCAAATGCCGAGGCCGAAGGGCCAAAAGGCCCCTCAACTACGCTACTTCGCTAGCTTTCATATCGGCGTAGGAAACCATTCACAGGGAGAAAATTTGATTTTGCCACAGCACCTAGATTCATACACCGATATTTTAAGGACCCTAATAAATGATTAATGGGGTTCAATAAAGGATAAAACTAAGTGAAAATGTACTGTACTGGCCGCCTCGCCGATATTCATTTAAAGTACGATTAATCGTTCAACCACTAAGAGTGGAGAATTTGTATTTAACTAGGTGAGGGTGATGACGATAACTTGACCTAGGACTGGTATCGAAAGAGAAAAGGAATCGATAAATTGGTTTGTTCTATCTTCTCTTATTCTCGTTTCAAGACTTGAAATGTTTGTTCTTTGTTCTCTGTTCTTTGTGACTCAATTCCCATTTCAAGTTCTATTTGTGTATATACATATATTGGATTTGAATTATTAGTATTCAAACATTTGTCAAATATCTACAATGGTATTTGAACTATAAGTGAATTTATTGCATGTGAATAAATTGATTTGAAATGTATTATTGAATGACCAACATGACGGGATTCACCAACTGAATTCGTCATAAAGGTAACCGTATTTGTTAAATGTGAAATCACATTGCTACTGAATGACAAGCAGGACAAGATTCACCAACCGACCGCCGTGAATGTCGACTTCTATAGTCCTATGTGAGATTGTATTGAATGAAATCATGGCCGCGTTACCGAATGACAAACAAGACAAAAATTCACCAACCGGACCAGGCCGCTAATGTTGACTTCTATAGCCCCATGTGAGATCAGATTATCAACGTGAAACACATTGCTACCGAATGACAAATGCGACAAGATTCACTAATCGACTTTTTCGTGAATGTTGACCCCTATAGTCATATGTGAAATCGCAAACTCGAAAAGCTTTTCTAAAATGATATTAAAAGTGTATTTATATAAGTATCTTTACATTACACTAGACATTGTATAAAGACATTATTTTGATAAATGCATGTTTCGTATTGAATCGAAATAAAATAGAGAATTATAGGAACCACACTAAGCATGAAAATGCTTAGTATTGTTTTAATCACGTTGTGTACCGAAAGTGATAGACAGTGTTTAGAAAGTGGACCAAAGTCGAGGAGCTCAGAGTCATCCGTAAAGTTCACTCTGAGTATGCTCACATGCATCCTCACCATTTTTGAGCATGACATTGTTTTCAGAACAAAGGAGTTCAACTCAAATTATTTTTGTACCTATATCCAATACTTCCATTTTGGATATTATGTTGTAAACGACATAAAATGTCATTTTTGGTAAAATGCATATTTTGTTAAGGAATTGTATTGAATTTGTAAATGTTTATGGGCTTGCCCCAAATTGAAATCGTTTCCACAAAGAATTGAGAACTAAAACGTTTATGGTAATGAAATGTATTTGTTAAATGTATTTGATTGATAGCTTCGGCCGGGCGTCACCCGGGTTTCGATCCTCACCCGGGTTTCGGTCCGGATCCACCAATCGGGTCGGACCGGGCTTGGGGGTCACTACACGGGATCAACCACAAACCAAGGCTTTAAACCATCCCTATGGTCGGATCAACCACAAACCGCAGCTATAAACCATCCCTATAAACCATCTTATGGTCGGGGTCAACCATAAACCGCAGCTATAAACTATACCAAATTGATTGAAGAGTCTATAGCCGCGGTTTATGAAGTGGCCACGTCTATAGGATTTCTCCACACTGCCTATGGCCATGCCACGCCACGGTTGTCTTCATTCGCAACTATATTTTATAGCTACATTATATACTATTTTTAGTTATGGTCGGTGATTGCGGCTAAAGGCTTTCTTCCTTATAGTGATCACAATAAAACGATGAAAAACAAAACATTATAACAAGACGATGAAATCATGAAAAACAAAATGAAACCCAAATCTATGTGGAATAACTATCTTTTTATTGGAATTTCATCTCTCCTAATTCTCGACATGTCCACCGTTAAATATGTCCTTATGGGTGAAGGTATTATGTAAATCTAACATTACTGCATTCTGGAACATTTACACGTTTTTTTAAGGGAAATAAATATTTATGCTAAAATATGAATTTCATATGTACTGCTCTTGATACAAACTCTTCATTTACTATTGTGCACTTCACAATTTTATGAAAAAAGATTCATATTTTTATGATATTCCGTTGACTTCACTTACATTACTGAATTATGGAATATTTACATGCTTTTTTGTTGGGGAAATAAATATTTTAGTTAAAATATGAATTTGATATGTACTCATTCCTCTTGATAAAAATTCTCCATTTACTCTTGTGCACTTCACTGTTTTATGAAAAAAAAAAAAATCATATTTTTATGATATTTCTTTGACTTGAAAACTTGGCTTCCTTTACATCCAAAACATTGGGGGAGGTGGGTTTAAAGTAATGGATCAAAATTTGAATAAAGTTTGACTGGAGGCACATAATCATGCTGGGTAGATTATGAACAACCGGGACCTCGCGTCTTGAAGTAACACATTCAAAGCTCTCTCATTCCTTTCTTCCAATAAAATCCACATAAGAAAGGGGAACAGACCATGAGGCATGAGGGGACATTGTTCTTTCATCATTTAACGATATAGTAAAATTATCCTTCATTTTAACTTCCATCAAACCAAAGGGGTCATGATACGATTTTACATTGATTCCAAAAGAAATTGTAGAATATTACTTAAACTTGCATTACAAGAAACAGAGCCAATGGCCGCAATCATTGACATTGGCTAAAGATAGTAAATAAGACAACTATAGCATATAGCTGTAAATAAAATAAATCGTGGCAAGGCACGGTCATAGGTACCGTTGACAAATGTTTTAGACCCAAGAAAATCTAAATGTGTGTCTCAAGGTGACCTAAGCTGTAGGTTCTTTATAGCCACGGTTTGGTTTTGACCGCAATCATAGGGATGTTGTAGCTCAAGAAAATCTAAATGTGTCTCAAGGTGACCCAAGTTGTAGGTTCTTCATAGCCACGGTTTGGTTTTGACTGCGACCATAGGGATGTATTAGCTGCGGTTTAGTTTTGACTGCGGCTATAGGTATACCTATAGCCGCAGTTTGATTATAGCCACGACTATAGGTACTACTACTAATGCCCAGGAATTGTTTTTAACTTTGAAGGTGGTAGTTCAAATTATATGTCATTTAGATAAATCAAAGTTTCAGAATAAAATTAGTGGAAGTGAGAGCTACACTGGACTTGGGAAAATTTAAATCTCATAATCATCATAAGTTTAGATGGAGTTAGTGGGTACATGAATCTCTAAACTTTTACATATGCCTCATCTCCACCTGGTTTCTCAATGACCTTAATAACAATTTTAGCCATGGCTTTACTGTCTCTAACGTGTCTGTTACACGGTCTTCCTTCTCCTACTACTTCAAAAGGAGTTCCCAAAGTTTTCCTGAGGAGGGGACCCCTAAGATCCAATTGGCAAATTAAATCACACTTCCAAGCCTCTGAATTTCCAATTTGACGCTCCCTTGTTTCACAGTTATTACCTGTCTTCTATAAAGATCCTCCTAGTGAAATCTCGGAACCTCTTTGAGTAGAGTTTTGGATCAACAGCTGAGATTGAGGAAGGGTCGGCTTGCAAGGATTTGTAGGCATGCTTTAGCTTCTTGCTTATATCATAGTCTTGTAAAATATCACTGATCCCAGAATAAAGAACTACTTCCCAGACTTCTTCACTGTGAGAAGGGGTAAAACTGCTACCTCCACCCGGGGTGTATTAATCAAAATCACTCCTTCTGCCCATTCGTTCTGCTCTTGCAGGCATGTTTGCTCCCACTCTGATCAATGATTTCCTAATAGAGAAAGAGAAAGAAAGAAAGAAAGAAAGAAAATGTTAAAACCTTCATCCAAATGGGAAATAACCAAATGTTCCGACCGCTCAAAATAATAATGATGATGATAATAAAGCAAAGAATGTTGAACAAACCAACAACCTAAACATCAAACTACTGGTCCGGCATTATTACTTTCATACCTCCTCCTTTCAGTTCATATCCCTACATAATTTGTTTCTTAAACCCTCTTTTCAATGAAGGTGCAAAAATCACTTGAAATACATCAGTAAAGACACACACTTTTCTGTCTGCAACAATCTTTCTACTATACAAGATTAAAATGAACTTGCAAACAAAAATTATCACCATGATTTAAAGTGAAAACTAAACATTCCAGGCCATCCCATGGAATCCATCCTCAAACTATTCCAAGGGCTAAATACAGGGCAATAATCACAGGAAGCCATGCCTTATCTAGGTCACCAGTAAGACCATACCATGCGTATGTTCCACAAACAACGGTTGTCCAATGAATCCCCCCATAATATTGTGAAAGACTACACAAGCCACTATCAATCATTCCACCAAAAACGATCACATCCAATGGAAAACTCATCACAACCTATTGACTTTTAGTTAAGAAAGCTCAATGTGCACAAAACAAAGCAATATGAGTAACACATCAATCCTCAACGTGCACCACTCAAAAACCCAAACCGAATCATAATACTAGGAAGCCAAAGATGTTGTAGCCTTAGATAATCTCCCCTGCATCAATGTTAAAAATAAACCATAAACAAACCAACACAAAATAATACATCAACAGAAATAGAAACCGAGGGAGAGAAACATGATCCAATAATTAGTCAAGAAGGATAATAACTAGTAAGGAATGTATATATTTGCCTGTTGCTCTAAGTTCTAACTTTTACCATTTTAGATTTGCACACAGATCTAACCCCTGTTTGGTTGCTAAGATACTGCAGCAAACATAAATAAAAAAGGAACAATTGAACCAAAAACTTTGAAGTTAAACTTACCTCTGTGTTGCAGGTAGGAACAGCTGTGGCAGGATTGTATATGTGATAACTGCCTGGTGGCTGATGAAAACCATTCCTAACTCCCAGATACCACCCTGTTGCCAGCAAGACAGTCCATGGAGATGCCCAATGACAATGTCTTTCGATGCTTCATCATTTGGGGGCTTATCTGCACTCGCAGAATCTTCGGAGACCTGGGAGCTTACTCGAACATCAACTGATTCTTTCTGCTTGGCGCTGTCGCCCCTCAGTTAGTCTGGATCATGCACAAGGCATTCCCAGAAAAGAGATGGATTCGCTTTATCCACATGGCGGTCTTTCTAGGTTCTACAGAAATGATGCCTCCAGCCTCTGCTGTTAACTTCACAAGTTTGATCATTGTTGGGTTCATCTCTGGATTTGTGATCTTCAGGTACAAACCAAAGCTGTGGGAGCGATATAACTATGTCGTTTCGGGTGGTCTTGATGTAGGAACTGCATTCATGACCATATTAATACTTCTTACATTAATGCAGGAATTGAAGAGAATGTGGGATTAAGGACTGTGGATAGGGTGAACAGAGTGATTATCACAATAAGTAAGAGACAACTAGAATCAAAAGGCATTGCATAGATGGAGGAATCTGAGCATCGAAGGTAAGTGCAGGAACTAAAGTGAGCCAAGAGAGATGAGTTTGTTATGATTTCCGCAAGCGTATAGGTCGTACAAGTAATATAGTGGACCAAAAGTCCAAATATCGATCCCATAGGAAATGTGTAGTTTTAGCGAGGATTGAGCACCTCGACTACTGATGTCGTTCACTATTTGAGTGACTCGATGGCTTAGGGATAATGTTTTCTAATATAAAATAAGAACAAAATAAATCAAAACAAAACAAGGTGTGATCAATGTCCACTCACAAGGAATGGGATAATATTAGAAATATAACTCAAGGAAATATACCAGGGTTGATTGTCTCCATTGATGCATTTATGGTTTCTATTCATTAAGCGTTGATTGAGTGAATGTACACTTGTGCATGTCCAAGGAATCCGATATGAGGTTTACACTTTCGTATATCCTCTCAATTTCTCACACCAACTCCCTATTCTCCTTTTGGTCAATCTATGTCATGAAGTATGATACTTTTATAAGGCAGTGCTTTCCTTAGGAATCTTATCAGTCACCTCTCGGTCCATACAATAGAACTATCTGGACTATGCTCTGATCGATCACCTCTCGATCCATACGGTCCTCACATCATGGTGAGATGGTGCTACTTCTAATGAAATCCATCTAATATTAGGCATTCCTAATTCCCTAGATTTCTTTGATTAGGTTAATTAGTGTTTCAATTAACTAATTCATACCTTAAGAGTCTTGGGACCATATTTTAGGGCGTAATCCAAACGTCACCATGATGCCTAGTGTGACATTCCTTCATGACCCAACTCTTAGTATGGATTTCAATTGTTAAACCATAATAATCTTAAAACTAGGGGCAGTCAAACGTGTTGGGTTGGGTTAAACGTTACGGTTAAACGGTGATTCCGGTGAAAACATGTAACCTAACACTCCACCCCGCTTATTAAACGTGTTAAACGAAGTCGACCCGCGACACCCGAACCCGCTAGGTCTCACCCAAACCCGCTTTAATCAGCGGCGGTTAATCGCGGTCGGTTAATCGCGGTCGCTGAATTTTGACAGCCTAGTCACACCATTGCAAACGCGAGGGAAACAAAGTGTTAAACGGGTAAACGGTTATAAACGTTAGCATGTCTCACCCGAACACGAATTGCTGAAGAACGTGGTTAAACGGGTTGACCTGCTTATCACCCACCTGTTTAGGTCTCACCCAAACCCGTTTAATCAGCGGTTAATCGTGTCGGTTAATCGTGTCGTGTTGAATTTTGACAGGCCTATTAAAAACTACACCAACTAACATCCACACAAGTATGAATTCACAAAATCATCATAAAATATATATAAACCAAACATCAACTTCCACAATCTGCTCTAGAGGGAAGTTCAGCTACTCATTACAACCAAGTAATCCAACAAAATCATATTTAAGATAAACATAATACTGAAAGATTGACAAATGGAGTAGAGTTTAGAGATACAAAACAGATTAAATCTGGAAATTAGCTAAAACTCTACATCACAGTTGCAAGAGCTCCTCCAATGAGCTAAATCTTCAATATCAGCTCCAAATCCCAAGTAAAAATGAACAAAATCACAAACCCTAAAGTAATTCAAGAAGAGAGGAGAAACCCTAAGGAGGCTGTTCTCCCTTAAAATCTGAACCCTAAACCAGTCTAAAGAACTACTATTTATATGCATTGGAAAATGGGCTAACCAAGGGTTGTCTTCTGTTGCTTCCTTCCTTTGCTGCGGCGAACAATGTCTTCGTCGTGGCGAACCTCTTCGTTGCAATGAACCCGAAGCCAGTATTTCTTGACTTGAGCTTAGTTGTAGTGAAGCACTCCTTCGTAGTGGCAAACCTCTTCACAGCAGCGAGCAAAACTGTTGCAGATCAGCAACTTCCTCTTTACTTGATTTCTTCCATCACTTTGCTTGATTTTCATTCTAATCCTGCAAAACATAAGCAAATAGGGGATTAGTGTAATCTTTACGAAAATGGGTGTGAATCTAGCATTTAGGTTACATAAACACATGAAAAACATGCTATTAAATGCTAGTATAATTCACACCTATCAGAGTTGTCACTGGAGAGTGTTTGAAGCGAAGGTCTGACATTTGTTGCAGGGTGCAGGAGTGAAGGTGGTGGGCCGTGAGCCGCACCTCAAGAAGCAGCATTTCCTCGCTAATCGCAAGGCTATTTGAAAGTTACAAGGATCAAGTTTTGGTACAGTTATAGCGTAGTGACCCAATAATGGAAAATGGTCTAGGAGTGAGTAATCAACTCCAAGTTAAACTGTCTTTTGACTCCTTGTCGAAAAGTATTCTCATACCTTTGGTTTTTTTTAATTTTTATTCTGGTTGCTGTGTGCATGCAAATACTTTCAATGAGATTTTAGTATTATTCCATGGTTGAAGATGGCAAGGCAAGTTTTCCAGCATCCAGAATCATGATTTTGGTATTATTCTCAAGATTTTGGTTCCTAGGTAACTCATATCTGCCCCTTTCAACAACTGGATGAATACGAACTGATTTCAATGTAGAGACTAGAGAACGAAGAGAAGAAAAAGTATGGGAAAAAGATAAAACCTATTAGCACCTACTACCCTTTTCTCCCCACCATTTTCAATCGAGGCACTATAGATGAAAAATATATTTTTCCCTAATAAATTATTGGTCAAGTCTGGTTATATGCTTAATTATCAAGGTGGACCATTAATCATGTAATGAGGCCGAGTCTTCTTCCATCATTATGATGTCCCAATATTTTCACATCCCTGGATTAGGGTTGCCTTGGGTGGGCACCTCAACTATAGCAGCTTTCATTGATGCCATTACTGTGGGTAGTGTGAGGGGGGCAGCTTATTGAACTTAGTTCGGTTAGGGGGAGGAGGGCAACTTATGGTCAGGAGTGAAGATCCCCTAAAATTTGAGGTAATGGGATAAATCCCACTAACCCTCAAAAATTTCAATTGATCCATTAGTTTGATGCTTCTCTGATAAACATTAAAACCACCAGTAACGGTGTCAGTATCTCCCAATCTCCTTCCTAGGAATATCACACTTATCCCCTAATTCTAGCAGCCTCAAAATCTGGCTTTATACAGAAACCCTCCTCAATCTACTATGCATAAATTATAATCATCTTCTTCCCATACTCGAGCTCCCATATATCTTGCATAAAATGCTTCTCCCAACCTCTTTCTTTAATTTTCCACTCTAAGTAGCTTCTCATTAGAGCTACTTTGTCAGCAATACAATACAAAACAGCAATGATGCATAGTCAACTCATTGATAAATCTAAGAAACTCATCACAAGAGACAGATACACCAAAGAGATCTTCAACTATGCCAATATAGAATTCAGAAAGAAATTTCTTATACCAATAGTGACTGCTGTACCCCTCAAATATTCTATAATTTTACTACCCTCATAAACACCGCAGAATACTCAAAGAATCCATCTTCCCTACTTTCCACTAGCACTTTCCCTCAAAAATAATGTCCCAACTCAAATTCCTCCTCTGCTAAGATAAAGTCTACCAATGAGATACCAAAGGCAGTGAATGTGGTGCCCATAAGTTACAATCCATGTCATAAACAATTAGAAGGCGGTCGGTTGACTCCTCAACTTGAGTGCACATGCAACGGAAAATTGCTAAAAGCAAGGATCTTTCCAGCCTCGCACAAGGAGCACTACCTTGTGCAAAGGATTCAAAATACCCCTCGTCAGAGTGTGAAACACCCAGAAGGCCTAGGAAAAGTACACTGAAATTGAAACAGCTGCTCTTAGGAAAATTCTAAACTAACCTATCCTCCTATCCTCTTGTCCTCAGCAATGATAAACTCCTAACAAGAAAGAAATTACTCCACCATCTCAACTTATCAATCATGAAAATGTCTGGAGAAACTTGGCTCCCACTATCTCAAGACCAATTATGCAGCCTTTAATGCAACATTTGCTGCAATATAATATAAAACCAGAAAATGACCATTCAAATATGCATCCCTGCACCAAACATTAATCCAAAATCCCATGCTGCATTCCAAAGGATAACTTATGTGCTTAGACGTGATAAGAAACAATATGAATGATTTATTTTTGTTGCACGAAACTATGATATTAGTCACTAACATTCCCAGCGAGATCAGCAAAGAATATTGACAACAATGGATGCAGGACTTAATCATTAGAGGGAGAAAAAAAAATCCCTCTCTTTTTTCTTTTGATTTAGATAGGGATTATAAGAACTAACATTCCCAAGGAAATGCTGCCCATTCAGCAGATTCTCCACATGCCTCAACGAAAGAGAGACCCAAGCACACTGGAGGTACAAGAAGATTCTGTAGTGGAGAGGAGTAGGCTAGCAGGTTTGCTAACCAAATGCAAACCCTTAGGAGCCATGTATGTTTCTTGAATAACTATTTTTTTTAACAGAATTCCTATCAAGAAGAATATTGAACTTTTTTATCTAACATATTAAATTTACAGTTCAATCTAAAATCGTTTTTAATTTCCAAAAAATGCTACAGAAATTTTTTTATTCCAAAAATTGAGACCTTCACATTTAATTATTATCACCAACTAAAGCATCAGCATGCTGTTATTTATTCGATAACTGTTGCTAGCTCTAGCAAAGAAAAAAAGATGCTTAGTAGAAAGATAAGAGAAAAGATATTTTCCATAATTTTCGGTCAAGATTTCAGATTTTAGGTAACTCTGTTGTCTTTTTTGATATCTGCATCATAGGTAACTCAACACACGATTGTTGATTTCTGAATTCAAGGATATGACATATTAGTAGTTATTGACGTAGTTAGCAACACTGCTTGCCTTTTTGATGCTTTTGTTCCATGGATTGAGCTTCAACCAAACTAGGTTAAGATAATAATGATAATTTGGTGGCAATTTAGAGAATTAACCAAAATCAACAACAAAGTTTGTTTATTTAGCTTGTTATGGAGAATTTACACGAGCAAGACAATCATGTAGAAAACACCAAATCCTATAGCTGAACCAAATTAACCTATTCCTGTGTTTGGTTGACGAAGAAAAAAAGAAAGGAAAAAAAATTGAAACAAAAGAGGGAGGTCATTACTTCAAGACAATCTGGCGGAAAACACCAAACCCTACTGATGAACCAAATTAACCTATTCCTGTTTTTGGTTGACGAGAAAAAAAAGAAAGGAAAAAAAATTGAAACAACAAAGAGGGTGGTCACTGGTCATCATTGCTTGGCAGCCAAAAGAAGTTAAAAGATAGACAGAGCATTAAAATATTGATCAAAGAAATTTTTGAATTTCAATATCTTGTAAAGGTCACCTGGGTTTAGTCTCCGGTAATGGAGTCAAGTCTTGTGAGCTATCCAGCTTAATCCTCTTGTTTGCCTCTTCAGCCCTGTCCCTTTTATCGAGTCAAGACCGGGCAAGTTTGTTCTGCAGCATTTACTTGAAGGCCACATCTGCAATAAGCGGAGCCAACTCTGGCGCCACCCGAATCCCCATCCACGGCAATCCACACATATGAGAAACAAAAGTCAGAATCGGAAGCCATTACAGAGAGGGAGGATTTTGAGCATCGAAAGCCATTCAGGCAGTCTATGATCAAAAGCGAGCCAAGAGAGATTGTCCGCTGGAGAGAGTGCTTCAATCGAAGGTCGGTGTTCATTGAAGAGATCGTGCAGGAGAAAGAGGTAAATATTTAGGGCACAATATGGCAGCGGTCGAAGACCATCATGTGTCTATTGCCCATCTTATAGTCACGGCCACTTAATTTCCCCGGCTAAAAGGTTCCTCAAACTAAAAGGTTGGATAATATGTATTTTAGTTGAGAATTCTAATGACCCGTTAAATCTGTGTGCATAACTCATATTTCTTGTAGTGTTGAGAGCTTCACTCACCTACTTAGATGGTCTTTAAGGTAAGCTATATTAAATTTGAATACTTATCATTGATGATTACATTAAAAGCTAAGGCATAGTAGGAAAATAAGCCACCTGCAAGCCTAAGCCTAATCACCGTGGTCGTATTTGAGCATAATATTCAATTTAAACCTTTGACATCGGTTTGAAAATTACAATCCAATCCAAACAATTCAAAATTAGCTCAAACCAACCAAACCTAATATTACTGCCACGCTTTTAATTCATAAGTTAACCACCTAGCTTGAACTCGCTTAAAGTTATTTTCCTTCCTCAAGTGTTCAATATGAGAACCGTATAACCTATTTTTTCTCTCCCACCCCTTTTTTCTCCCTTTGATCAGAGAATTTCCGACCATTTTTCTATTCTGTTTAAGTGTTCATTTTTAATTTTTTTTGGGCTATGATAGAAAAATTCGCAAGTCTACAATGAGAAATTAAGTTAAGAATACTTATATATGAACCATATAAAATGACGTCATTTTATTATATCGGTTTAGGTCGGTTCGGTTTTGTCGGTTTTCACCCCTAAAACGTGAATCGGACCGATATTTTGATTTTTATTAAATTTCAAACAAATGAAAACCTGTGAATCATAAAAACTGCGATTTTGATTGAACTGTTTTTGCTGTTTATGAACACTCCTACTAGCACCGACATGATACCATCCCACATCAGCTCTCACCTATCACATATATTAGACCAAATTTTTAGATTGGGTGATCCTATTGGACTTGAATACCTATTGTGACGCCCCAAATTTCAGGGGTCATTTTTTTTTGTTTTTTCATTCAAGAGCTTAATGAACAACTCTTTTGCATACCAAAATATATGAAACTACATTGTTCTAATATATTTTACAAAATGTTTCTCAAGGCCACAACCCGGCCTTCTTCAAACTCACGGCCTCGAGGGAGCAATCGTCTTCAGGTAAATTCGAAAGGGGGTCCCACGATCGAGTAGCAAAGCCGCAGTAGTACACCTCCGACAAGGATTACTCCCCATCTAAGTGCACATGCAATGATCATAAAAACAAACACACATTCAGGTAAGGTACCTACATGAATGCCAATGCATGAAATGTCCTTATGCCCATATCCCGAGTCACTCACCGACTCCCTCACACCTACCTATGCTAAGTGTGAAAAACCAACCATCATTTTATTCCAACGATGACCACTTTTCAAAACAAAGTTTTTGTTTTAAAAAGTTTGTAACCCATTGGAAAACCTCCAATGTTCATT
This sequence comes from Tetrastigma voinierianum, assembly GCA_016808115.1. NCBI lineage: Eukaryota > Viridiplantae > Streptophyta > Magnoliopsida > Vitales > Vitaceae > Tetrastigma > Tetrastigma voinierianum. Next base: position 4,359 of record JAEQBH010003180.1, on the reverse strand, counting down.
TGATTAATCGATTGCCAGATGTTCATATATTTAGGGCCACGTATTTTGCTTCACCGCCGCACGCCGCACGATCGCTCCAACATTTTCACGAACTTACACACTGGATTCATGTCTAACCGTGAATAATAACATTTTCGGGGTCTTTCACCCCTGGGGGTGGGGATCTAATTCCCATCTTGCTACGCCCAAAACACGTATATTTATTTTCATTTCTTTCAAAACCGTGTGACTCATTTGGACTTTGTCCCACTAACCGAGCCCACTAAGCAACACCATACGTAGTGTTGATCCACAACCGTGTACCCATGATTTTCACCCATCGGACACCCCAATATAGTGCCGATCCCAACCATGCACTCACACCCATGTCATGCGATGTTTTCGTGCACGTGCAATGCTATTATGCCAAATGTATATATTATATGTGCACACATACTCATGCATATTCATCCATGCATTATTTGGACATTTATATTAGAGTGCATATAAATTTCAACCCATGTCATCCAACATTCCACATATCAAGTCTAAGCATGCGCTCATATTAATGAAATTCCTCAACCTACCATGGATAATTATAATTAATACATATAATTCTCCTTCATGCACAACCCATGTTAATATATCACAAAGACACATTAACATGTCACATTCTCACATTGCATGTTATCCACACGCCATAACACAATAACCTCAACCGATCAACACCCGACCGCCTGACGCCACCTGCTCTCCACCTAGTAGTCTTACCCGGACCATCTACCTCACTAGCCCGGACGCCCATCTCTAGCCGGCTCAGGCACTCACTGCCAGGTAAACCCGTCCGGGGTGAACTTGTCCCGTCCGGCTAACCTAGCCGGGCAGTCCCTCATCCGAGGTGACCCTATGCCGTCCGGCTTAACCTGGGCCAAGGGGCCCCTCATCCTGGTGACTCCTGCTGTCCCTAACTCCAAATTTCGGCGCCTCCCCATCCGGGGAGACCCTATGCCGTCCGGCTAACCCAGCTGGTAGTCCCCCATCCGGGGTGAATAGCCTTAACCTAGCCGGCCCTGGTAACCTTGACTCGCCTAAGACTGCTCCCAACCCAACCAGCCATGTCCCTAACACCAGCCTACCGGTGCCTTAACCCAGCCGACCGATCTACCTTAACCGCCAGCCGGCGCCTTAACCGCATGGACTCATCTACCTTAACCAAACAATTCATTGGCCTTCTAATACCGAATTAAGTATCGCTAACCCAGCTCTGATCGACCGCTTCATCTCACCCATCCGGAACCCAATCACTCCGGCCAATAGCCCCGCCCGAAGCCTTACACTCAAGCCGGTCTGGTATTTTAACCCGGCCGGATCGTGTACCTAACACTAGTTTTTCCACCTAGGTGCTCCTAACCCAAAGCAGCACCTTGCACCTCACTCATCCAGTGGAACCCATCCAGTGGAACTCCATCCGAAACCCATCCGAACCTATCCGGGAACCTATCCCGCCCGGCTTAACCCAAATGCAATCCTTCGTCCGAGGATAGCCTTAGCTTAGCTGTCTGCAATTTTAACCCACCACCCGTGTGCCTTAATTTAAACTTAGGCTACCAAGGTCCCATATAAGAATTTCAAAAGCCTAACATCAAGTCCACTGATGTGGCCACAATCTATCAGAAAGGCACACTGTCAAACTTCCTTTCCTTCCCACCCAAAAACCACTTAAGACCCGGCATGTACTACTCCTATGTGGCAGCTCCTCATGATTCAATACACAACCAGACATTCCCCTTAGGGCAATACGACCACCACACAACCCTTAGGGTAGAAAGTAACCAAAGTAGGAGAAAACCTACCTCTTGGAGTTTTTGTCAAAACTCCCTCAACTCCGGCCTCTTTGCGAAGCCCTTGCCGTGAAGATGAACACTTCCTCTTGCTCCGCCTGAAACCGCCGGTCCGATTGCCGAGGAATTTGGGGAGAGAAGGTGAGCCCTTTAAAACTCTCTTTCAAATCTCGCTTTTTCTCCCCTCCTCTCTCTCCCAACCAATTTGGTCAAACTGAATGAGAACTTGTCCTCTACTCTGCCACATGTCACATTCTAAGTGGCCACCTTGGATTACACTCATCCCTATCCATTTACCGTGGATTTCCCTCTCTAATGACATAATGCCACATGTCACCTTATAGTCCATACTGAAAGCAATTGTTTGACTTACTCACAACTTGACATGTGTTCATCTTGAGCCACTCTAATGCGCCTAAGTGTCCCGCACTACTCGGTGCCTCAAAACGGAAATCTCGACCGCCACGGAATTCAAGAGTACCCGACGCGGTAGCTAGATTTCGAGACGTATCTCCAACCTGAAGTCCGCTTCATCATCCAAGATCTAAAAATTCCTGATTTCGATCGAATAATTATTTTACCCTTTTTCGTAAATTAGAATTTTCTGCCGACATTCTCCCCTTAAAAGAATTTCAGGTCCCGAAATTCCACGCCCAAAACACGTGAGGTTTATTTTCATTCTTTTCAAAACCGCGGTGACTCTATATTTCGACTTTGTCCCACTAACCGAGCCCACTAAGCAACACCATACGCAGTGTTGATCCACAACCGTGTACCCATGACACTCCATCGAACACCTAATATAGTGCCGATCCCAACCATGCACTCACACCCATGTCATGCGATGTTTTCGTGCACGTGCAATGCTATTATGCCAAATGTATATATTATATGTGCACACATACTCATGCATATTCATCCATGCATTATTCGACATTTATATTGGGGAGTGCATATAAATTTCAAACCCATGTCATCCAACATTCCACATATCGTTCGCATGCGCTTCATATTAATGAAATTCCTCAACCTACCATAGATAATTATAATTAATACATATAATTCTCCTTCATGCACAACCCATGTTAATATATCACACAACACACATTAACATGTCACATTTCACATTGCATGTTATCCACACAAGCCATAACACACAACTCAACTGATCAACACTGACCTGCCCGATTGGCCACTGTTCTCCACCTAGTAGTCTTACCCGGACCATCTACCTCACTACCACGCCATCTCTAGCCGGCCTGTGCACTTCATCACAAAACCCGGCCCGGGTGAACTGTCCCGTCCGGCTAACTCGGCTAAGGCCTCATCCGAGAGACCCTATGCTCGTCCGGCTAACCCACCAAGGCCCTCATCCGGGTGACCCTATGCCATCCAGGGCCAACCCAAACAAGGCCCCATCCGGGAGACTCCGCGGTCATTCGGCCAACCCAGCTCGTAGTCCCCATCCGGGGTGAATAGCCTTAACCTAGCCGGCCCTGGTAACCTTGACTCAGTCGGCACCTGTTCCTTAACCCAACCAGCCATGTCCCTCAACACTAGCCGGCCCGGGTGCCTTAACCCAACCGGACTGATCTACCTTAACCAAAGAAAGCCAGGCGCCCTTAACCTGTGACATGGACTGATCTACCTTAACCAAATTCGACCCTATTGGCCTTCTAATCTAGAATTAAGTACCTCAATCCCAATGGATCGACCGCTTCATCTCACCCATCCGAAACTCAATCACCCGGCTTAACCTAAATTTCCGGCCCGACGCCTTACACCGTCGGCCTGGTATTTTAACCCGGTCGGATCGTGCACCTTAACACTAAATAATCTAGTGCCCAACCCAAAGCAAGTAAAGGCACCTTAACCTCACTCATCCAGGGAACCCATCCAAGGAACCTATCCGGGAAACCCATCCGGGGAACCTATCCGGGGAACCTATCCTCAGCCTCGGCTTAAATCCAAATGGGCAATCCTTCGTCCGTGAGATAGTTTTAGCTTAGCCGGCCCGTGTAATTCTTAACCCAAATTGACTGTGCCTTAATTTAAACTTAGGCTACCAAGGTCCCATATAAGAATTTCAAAAGTTTAACATCATCCACCGATGTGGCCAATAATTTATCAAAGGCACACTGCCAAACTTCCTTTCTTCACCCAAAAACTACTTAAGACCCTATAATGTGTACTACTCCTATGTGGCAACCTCATGATCTTAACATTACACAACCGTACATTCCTTAGGGCAATACGACCACCACACAACCCTTAGGGTAGAAAGTAACCAAAGTAGGAGAAAACCTACCTCTTGGAGTTTTTGTCAAAACTCCCCCCAACTCCGGTCTCCTTGCGAAGCCCTTGTCGTGAAGATGAACACTTCCTCTTGCTCCGCCTGAAACCGCCGGTCGGATTGCCGAGGAATTTAGAGAGAAGGTGAGCCCTCTCTTAAAACTCTCTCTTTCAAATCTCGCTTTCTTTCTCCCCTCCTCTCTCTCCCAACCAATTTGGTCAACCTGAGTCGAGAACTTGTCCTCTC
>JAEQBH010003179.1:0-94921 GCA_016808115.1 Tetrastigma voinierianum | reverse complement strand
TATAAAATAAAAAGATTTTGTTTTGAGGCACAGTGAAACACCAATGACGAGTTTTCACATTCGCATATGCGCATGTGAGAGCTGAGGACTCTGGACATGGGCATGATAAGTCACATTCATTCATAGTATGTAGAATTTCGTATAGATCCTCATGTTTTATTTGGAATGTGTATTATTGTGTGAACACGCATTTCATAAAAGAATTAGCGGGAGTAACCCTTTTAAGAGTTTACTCTACTGGGCTTTACTAACCATATCGTGGACCCCTCAGTCAGGCGATTAGTCAACCCTATTCGACCGTAAGCATGAAGGAAACCGGTCGCGGTTCTCGGGTTGTATTTTATTTTGAGTAATAATTTATAACATGTGGCATATATTTTTGTACAGAGTTTTAATCAAACTCATATGAACGCTTCAAGTGTAGATAGTCTGTAGTTTATATGGAAATAATTACCTATACCCGGAAGGGTATGCATGTTAATATATATCCGTCAAAGCATAATCCCAAAATGGATGTAATGATGTGACATCGGGTTACCCTGTCTATATAGAATTCGCAGTTGACTGAGCTGTCAACGGACCTCGGGATTCAGTCAGCTGCAGATATGGAAAGGAAATGGAAACATAGGAGGGAGGGGTTCGAGTGGTTCGAGTCATAGTTTACTACATCAGATTAAAAAGTTATTAACTCTTTAAACAAAAGTTTACTTATCCATCTTTCTAGTTATAATTTTGTATATATATGATGATCAATTTTATTATTCTTTTTCCCTTTTTGAATTTACTTTAATCTAAATTGAATCAGAAGATCTTATGAAATTTCCAATTTCGGAAAATGGTAAAATCGTAATTTTTGCTAAAAATTTGAAATTTATTCTCTAGATCCGGACGATAAACAGATTAATCAAAGGAATCGTCGAAATCTAGTGAACACGCGACTCGAGACACGGGGATTTGCACGTTTTTTCGAGGCATCGCGCCGGCCGTAAAATGATATTTGATGTGACAAAAGTCACATATAACATGTTACACATATTTCATGAGTAGAGAAATGATGGAAATGGACGGTCGAGATAGTGCCAAATGTCGAAAATCCAAAGCTTGGGGACATGATGGGCATTATTAGATTTGATTAAATGATAATAAAACAAAATAGAGAATAGTGACCTTCTCCAATTCAAAAAGAGCCAAACAAAACGTGAAAAGAGGAGATGGGAGATGCAAGAGCTGATTTCAAGTGGTTTTGCAGGAGAGAGAGAGAGATCTCTCTAAAATACCGAGATCCGACCGCCGAAATCCTTCGGGGTCAAGAAGGAAAGCGGCTCTCACGCTGAGAGACAAAGCGCTGGCACCTGGCCAGGGAGTTTCACAAACTCCGTGAGGTATGGGATTTTATCCTACTGAAGTTTTACTATTAAGTACTTTGTCGATGTTTGAGTTGATCGAGTACATGAGGGGTTGCTTGATCGTCCCAAATCTGGACCGAAATGTTAGAATTTTGGAGCTTGTTCCCGCACGCACGCGGCGTAGGGCTGTTTGGACTAATTATGCTTATTCGCGGGCAACAAACGTATCAGATGTGCATAGTGGTCGGAAACGGTTGTGGAAATTCCTGTTCACAAAGTGAACCGATGATTGGTGAATGGACGGAAACAATAACCCGAGGGTTTTCAATCGCTCATGGGGAATAGTGTTCATACAAAATATTTTTGTGAAATAATGTTTGGTCGAGTAATTCAAATCGAATTGCTCGTAGCTGTTAATTAACCCACGTAATTTTTCGTGTAATGAATTGTGAAATTACATGACATGTTTCCAAAGATTTAAATTATGTGAATATATGCATGATTATATATTTCGCATGTGTTATATAATTGTATCGAATTGGCATCATACATTTCCATATGCACCGGGGCACCCTAGAACGATGTATGGCTTTACGAGGTGGTTTATCGAGAGTGGTTTCTGAGGGCTGACTAATAATAATAATTACTGGAGGGTAGTCCATATAAACATCAATCGTCGGAGTCAGCCCAATTGATAATATCGGAGGGTAGTCCATATGAAATATCAATCGTTGGAGTTGGCCCAATTGATATACATCGGAGGGCTGTCCACTAAATAAATTATTGGAAACGGTCCACTACTTATATCGGAGGGTTGTCCACAATTAAAAACAAATATCTTTGTTTTGAAAATAATGTTTCACACATGGCTTAGTAAGTGTAAGAGAGCTTCTGAGGATTCTGTGGTCTAAGTCGGGCGTCATGTAGACATTCAAGTATGATCATGTATTTGCTTGAATGTGTGTTTATTTTGGAGCATTGCATATGCACTTAGGTGGAGAGTAGCCCATTTAGGTGATTCCACTATCAGCCATAGCTCACCCCGCCAAGGGATTACATTTTTCGTGCACAGTGGAGCGCACGAGGAATGGCTTTCATCCTAGAGACCGCTTTTGTGAAGAAATAGGCTGTGGCTTTGTGTTACATTGTATACATGTATTAGAATTCTAGAATTTTAATATATGTTGTATAGAGTAATTTATTAACTCAAACTATTGATAAGGGGGCTGAAGAGCATTGTGATGAAAAGATGTACACAGCCCAAGAGGCCGCTTTTACTCATGCGATTGTCGATCGGGATGTGTGGATGTACTGCGGGTAGAGCTCCCGTACAAAGAGACTCGCTCATTTCATGTAGTGTGCCTGCAACCCGACATCCACTACTATTCCGCAGTTGACAGTTGTCACCGCACTCGAATGGGGTGTCACATGAATAACTATATTACTTATTCAAAATTGGAATTATTAACAAAGAGTTATGATTCGAAAAAAATTCATCAAGGGATTCTTAATAAAATTGGTGTGTATATATATATATATATATATATATATATATATATATATATATATATATATATATATATAAAGAGTTATGGATTGAAAAATTCATCAAGGGATTCTTGTAATAAAATGAGGATTGTGTTTATATTATATAACTTATAATTAAGATTAAAAAAACTTAAGTAAAATACTAAAAATTATAAGATTAATTAAAAATTGAAATGAAAGGTTGAAATTAAAGAACTAAATTACATTAAAAACTAAAGTAAAATACCAAAATTATAAGATTAATTATAAAATTGAAAATAAAAGGTTGAAATACATAACTTATAATTAAGACTAAAAACTAAAGTAAAATACTAAAATTATAAAATTAATTATAAAATTGAAAATGAAAGATATAATATAATCAAAATTAAAATTAATAATAAGATTAGGGGCTTAAATTAAGATAAACTTAATTCAAACAAAATAAGATTCAAAACTAAATTAAATATTAAAATGTAACAACCTCACCAAACATGTAGATATTTTTATTTTGAGCCCAAGTGGACTCTACTTAATTTTAAAACAGTTCATTAAGTCAGAGGAACTACTATTCATATGATGCCAGAATTTTCCCCTATCTAATGTGGGGACTAATAAACACCTACGTGCAATATCCTTATTGTGTCTCATGAGATTGCGAGTATAGCCGGAACGTATCTCCACATCTGGGTCAAGGATCGACTACGTATACCATTTTAACGACCCAAATTAACTGGGCGTGAATATTGCTCGCTTCGAAATTAAAGAGGTGGTTCTCACGACTTTAAAACATGTTTACTAAGTCAGAGTAAAGCTCATATTTATATATTAAGTAGAAAATTTTTCTATATGACATGAGATGTGACAAAAATAATTTAAAATTTACTAAAAAGAATATAAAAATAAATTTAACATTATCCTAAAGTTGTACTTTATTCATTTTATTAATACTTATCTTAAATTTGAATGATGAAAATTTATAATAGTTTCATTGATAATTAAATAAATCATATAGATCTTTATCACTTAAATAATATTATAATTTGTTCATTAAATTAACGTTATCCGGAAGTAGTACTTTGTTCATTGAATCATATAAATCTATAATAATTTCCCCATTAATAATTAAATAAATCATATAACTCTTTATATTAGTAAATAATATTATAATTTTACAATAACTTTTAACATAAATCACTAAGTCATTAAGAAGTGATAAAATCTCCAATAAAAAATATTTGTTAAGAAATATAGATAAAAATTATGCTTTTTAGTAAGGTGTTAATTGCTGGAAAAAATTATATTTACTGATGAATGCTTTGTCCCAATGGTTTATTTTTGTTAGAAAAGTTTTGTGCCAAAAAGGACACAACTTCATCAAAAAATTTTGTGACGAAAATATAATTTCATTGGACGATAATTATCAAGGAACTAGTATTAACAATAATATTTATAATTTCATCTGGAAAAATTATTTTCAATGATAAAATTTAATTCGTCCCTAAACTTTTTCAAGCTGGGAAAACACGTTTTATTGGACATGTTCGTGGCATTGAAGCAGCAACACAAAAAGATTCACCTTACCTTACTTGATTTCACAATCTAGGGGCAGTCTTTCTTCGGTGTCCCTTAACACCACACTTGAAGCATTTGCCCTTAGGCTTTCCATCCTTCTTTGTGATGGATGTCTTCTTTTTTTCAGCTTTCTTCTTTTTGTTTTCAGTCGCTTCTGTTTTTCTTGCAGAATCTCGATAAGAAGCAAACTTTCGAGGTTTTTATATCTCAGAAATTTCTAGATTATTTTTGTAAAATCTGGGGAGAGTATTTATTGATCCTAAAATAATTTATCAAAATCAAAAGACTCAATAAATACATTACAAAAATAATAACTTTATCAAAACAATGAAGCATATCAATTCAGACTAGGTAGAAAACATTCTCGACATCGATCCGTAATTTACTGTTGTCATTTATCTCAAAAAACTCGCAAGGGCAAGATAAAAGAAAAAGATGGCTAAGGTTGAAGATGAATTTTTCTTTTTTCCTAAAGTGTGTTCTACCAAACCTTTGAAAATTATAGGGCTCTATTTACTTTTATATATATATATATATATATATATATAACACAAGGGGGACAATTATGATTGTCCAACGGGCTTTTACAAAGCAATGGAGAAGATATAACCATGGGCCTATAACTAGTTAATATTAAGTCATCCTATAAATGGCCCATAATTAATATGCACAATTACACAATTAAAATTGTAATATGATTATGCTTAGTCCATAATTAATGAATTAATCTAACATTCTTCCACTTAGAGGGCATAATCATAACTCAACAAGCTTCTACAATAAATTCTACATAGTCATAACCAATCATATACAATTAACACACCTAGATGATGCATAAAGCATACATACTTAAGCGCTTACTAATCAAAATCATAATTCAAAATGCTTCAACAAGAGACTTACAAGGCCATAACTAATCATATATCATTAATACACCGAGATGATGCATAAAACTATAAAATAATCAAGCTACTATTAATCTAGAAGCATTTCAATGACAAGAGTATTGATTCAATAGAAAGAAAAACATCATTATTATTCATCCGGTTAAATGACACAAATCATAAGATAAACAAACAAATGTGCATGTAATAATGAAAAGTATGAGCTTTCCTTACAAAAATACATGAAAATGCAAAATTTCCACTAAACAAAAGAGTCTAGCTCCTAACAATCTCTATGCGGGTGACGAGCCCTGAAACACACAACAAGCATTCGTTAGTGGGTAGGCCAACATGCTAGTCGTAGGCGTGTGCTCAACTAAAATGAGGGACTCTGCAACTTTCTCTTTAACAAAAAAGAACTTCACATCAATGTGTTTAAAGCGAGAAGTACTCCTAGTGTTCCTAGAGAAAGATACAGTTGCAGAATTATCATTAAACAATTTCAACGGTTTAGAAATGGAGTGAACAACCTGTGCCGCAATGAAGCTTCAAGTGAACCATATTGTAATGACAAGTAGCCTACACACGCCATACCGCTCCATAGTAGAAGAAGTTGTAAGTGTCTACTTGACGCTTTTCCATGAAACAGCTCATTCGGCCATCATAAAGATATAAACTGCATGACTTTTTATCATCCACGCAACCGCATAATCTAATCACTAAACCAACCACCTCAAGCATAACTCTGCATCTGATATGTTAACACGAGATCCTTAAGACCCAAAGATACCCCAAAACTTCTTAGCCACTTTCTAATAGTTGACCAGGATCACTCAAGTACTTCACCCAACATGACGACAAAAAGCAATATTAGGGTGTTTCAGATACTGGTTATTGACATCAAGTCGCCTTGGCTAACTCAAGAATAAGTGGACTCGCTTTCATCTTATCTCTCTCAATATCATTCTCGAGGACATTGGACTTTGAAAATCTCACTTTACAATTGGTGTCTACTTAGTAAACATGATCGCGATATTGACCTTTCACGCGTCAATATACGTCTATTGAGACAATCTCAAAATGCCACTAAGTCTATCGCGAAGTATCTGTATACCCAAGACATAAGATTATTCTCCAAGATCCTTCATACCAAAATGGCTAAATAATAACCGCTTTGTCTCAACCAATAGGTCAATATCATTACCGAACAAAATATCATCAACATATAAAACTAAGAATATGATGGTTCTACCTAACCTTCATATAAATACATTGATCGATGATGTTCTCCTTAAAATCATTGGCAGTGACAACTTCATCAAATTTGAGATACCACTGCCTAGAAGTCTGCTTAAAACCATAAATGGATTTATGGAGTTTACAAACCATGTGTTCCTTACCAACTTCCTCAAAGCCAATAGGTTGAGACATGTAAACATTCTCAACTAAGTCTTCATTCACGAAAGTTGTCCTCACATCCATTTGATGTAACTCCAAGTCAAAATGAGCCACTATAGTCATAAGAATGTGTAGAGAGTCTTTAGTGGACGCGAGAGAGAAGGTTTCCTTAAAATCAATACCTTCTCGTTAATTATAACCCTTAGCCACTAATCTTGATTTATATCTCTCTACTTGTCCTCGCACGCTACTGTCTTAAACCCATTCGCACCTAACAGTCTCGCAACTATCTAGAAAATCTCCACACTTTATTATGTGACATGGAAGTCATCTCACCTTACATTGATCCATAAGTTGGATTGAGGACTAACAATGGCTTCTTTGTAGGTTGTCAGATCTGATACATCACCCACATCATACCTATGTCTAACAAGCGCATACCGTAGTCATCCGAATTACTGGCCCTACGCACCCTCTCCGAATTCCTCACGGTATATCCATGACTACATTTCCAGTGGCTAATGGATCTACATCCTTAATTGGTTCATCATTAGTACGCTATCGATGCCGGGTCAACAACAAGACTAGAGATAGGAGCGAAAGCAATGTGCACAGAAATAATAACTGGGTGTGGAACACATTTTCTAGCCCTGGTTTGCATTAGTATCATCCTCAAAATAGATGCTCGACCGACTAATCACTTTAGTGGTGTGCACAGGCACAAACCTAAAACCTCTTGATCCCACACACTAACCAATGAAGTACCCGCTGATAATTTTTTGATCAAGTTTCTTGGATTGCGGGTTGTACGGTCTCACTTCCACCTTGCAGCCCCAAACATGGAAGTGACGAAGACTCAGTTTCTTTCAGGACTGATACCATAGCAGTCTTAGAACGGACTTTCATTCAGGGCACTTGCCTAAAATATAAGTTGCAAGCCACCTCATAAGAACTCGTGTAAAGGAGGAATTAATGAAGCATACATCGCACCATATCAAGAAGTGTGCGATTTCTCCTCTCCGCAATCCTATTATGTTAGGAGTATCAGACATTGTATACTGAGCATCAATGTCACATTCCTGAAAGTACTTTTCAAATGGTCCGTGGTCAGGTCTTGTTTCATCATATCTACCATAATACCTACCACTCTATCACGAACCCTTTGATCTTCTTTTACTTGTCGAGCTTCAACTTTAGCTTTGAAAGCTTTGCTTCCAAAGAGTCCGACTCTCACAAATGAGCTTTAGACAAAACTATGACGGAATAATCATCAATGAACGGATGAAATATTTGTATCACCCATAGCAATAGGAGTGAATGACCAACAAATATCTATATGAATAACCATTAGCAGCAACTTCAACAGATCTCGCAACCTCATATTCCTAATCTCACACACTTACTCCTCACACCCATAAGTATCAAAATTTGAGAAATCAAGATCCCAAGCACTTCATCCTTAATTAAATTTTCATTCTTTCGTTTGAAAATGTGACCCAAATGCTTCAGGCGCTAAAGAATATAAGACTTTTCATTCAATCTCAAACAATTTAATATTACTAACAAGATAATAAAAGAAGGGTGGCAAAACGGTAATAACTCTAATCAGAAGACTCCCACAAAGTAGTCCACGGCCAATCAATAGTGAATCTCTGACAATTTAACTTACTAGTTCCAAAAGAAACTATATCCAAGTCTATCCAAAATAGGTACTAATATCAAATTTCTCCGACCCGTGGTATACGCCACATCCTCGCAGAATTCCAAAAATTTCGTATCAAGTTGCAATATAAAACTCGTAAAATCAACTGTAATTGCACCGCTCTATGTACACATACTGCTCCAAACTAGTTGAGTTTCTTCTACTTATCACCGCTTGCTTAGAATTGCAAGTGTAAATGGTAGCACCACTATCCAACCACCAAGTATCAGATGACACATCAATGACATTGGATTCAAAACAAACATTCACCAAATGATTATCATATAGTCTATTTTTCTATTCTTCAAAACTTTATATATTTCTTGTTAATAGCATCCAATAACTATTTTGCATTCTCAATCTTGTAAATGCTTGCATAAATAGAGTCTTCCATATAATTCTCTATGATCATCAAACAACAATTATTGGAATACTCTCAATCCTCATAAAACTTTTTCTCATTTGCAGAACTCTCAATAGTGGGTTTTAGAGGAGCTTCAACTTTCAAGACCAAGTTCATTTTCATAATTGTCAATTTCATCATGAGAGATTTAACCTATTGCTTGTAATTAGTCCCATTAAGTTTCGTGATGGTAGAGAAATGAGGAAAACTCAAAGCTGAAGAATAAACAGAAGAGTAATGTCAAAAATACATGTTAATGGTGCCTAAAATAAAAAGGTACCTTCACGTGCTCAGACACAAGCCCAAGAAATCCGCCTTGAAACGGCCGCATCCTCCACGGGCGGCAGAAGAGCGCCTCACCGACTCCGCCCTAATGATGTCCCACCCCTCAAGCGTGAGCACAGACAAACTGCCCGATGGGCCGAACCGGTGACGGTGGTAATTACCGACCGCCGCCGAGTCAGAAGAAAGTGAAAGCACTCCATAGCCCGTGACCCGACATCAACTGCTGGAATAAGGATCCCCCATGATTACGGCCCTCTAATTATCCTCTAAATATTTGGTTAGCGATAAGGAAGAAAAGATCCCCTACCCAATGGGGAGAATGTCGTATCATCATCCAATAAGGAAAGTCATCGTTATCATCCACTATAAATATCGAGCAATCCCACAAACAAGAGGTACGCAATCATAACACTATCAACAGTTGAATTCTTTCCTTTCCGTAAGAAAGAAACTGACTTAGGCATCGGAGAGCCGCAGCACATTCTCACGGACATCCTTTCGCCAGTGTGCTGCGTGTTATTCTGCTATCCAACCCAACATATCGAATTCAACAACACCTACAGTTTCACCCAAGACGATGAAAAACACCACTGGCCATGGGCCGTCAGGGGAACGACCGTTCTTACAAATAAACCGATTCTCAATGACCGGTAGTATCATTCAAACACGAAAGCAGAGTCACGCCAACCCCGAGGACGCAAGCATCAACAGACGACGCGACGCCCTAAGAACCCAAGACGTCCCGAAGCTCCACGTCAAGCAGCAACCAGATGGAGGCCTCCGTCTCACAATCGGGCCTCGCTGAGGGAGTCACAACTCACCGCACAAGTGCACACCACAAGATGAACAAAACCCCATGGAGGCCACAATACTATACCACAAGAGAGCAACAACACCTCGGGGCCCCCCAAGACAATGAAGGAGGAGGAGAAAATAGCCGGACCAGAGGGCATGATCCCAACGTACCCCCCGGAGATGGTCGAAACGAAGGAACACTTGACAGGGAGGATGGAGGTGAAGAGCCGACCCCTTATCAGAGGGGAAAAGAGGAACGATCTTGGGAGCAGCCAGCTCTGGGATACTCAACAAGAGCTCTACATGAAGCAGCGACAAAGTTCGAGTCAGCCTACGGGCGTTTAGTACACAAACAGTAATCCCCGCTTACGAGGTGTTACACTTCCTCTCCCAACAACAAAGCATAGAATGCCACTGGATCGAAGCTTTAGATGTGAATGAAGGACCAGAGACCACCTAACACCTATAAGAACCGGGGATGAGCTTCATGGATACCAAGACCATGAGACGCGAGCCTTTTCCATCACTCTTAAAGGCTCGACTCGCATGGTTCAACAAGCTCGCCAAATTTCGCCCGTCTTCAAGGAACTCTCCATTAAGCTGCGGGTCCACTTATCTGAGCCCTGACGCACCGAAGCCAAGCTACCAATTACCGATCAGAAGCAAGGCCCTCAAGAAAACCCGAGGTCCTACGTCCAGAGGTTCAACTCTAGTCACTAAGGGTGACATCCCACGAAAATTCACCATCACCGCCTTTATAGCCTGCCAGGTATACAATCCAAAGACCTACTGTTCTCCATCTCGAAGAACCTCAGCCAAGATACCGAGGTGCTCGCCAAAGCCTAAAAGTACATCATCATGGAGAGGCCTTCTTATGTCTAAGCGGCAGCCTCTTCCGCGCGAAAGGAGAAAAGCAAGGATGAGAAAAAACGGGACCAAAGCCCCAAGAGACGAAGAGACAGAGGTAGATCCCCACGGAGGGGCAAGGAAGACAAAGATCGATCTCCAAATAGAGAGGTAAAGTCACTGGACCGGGCTGTCCACTCCTAGCCCGAGCCGCGCACCGCAGCATTCCACCTCAGCTAGCTCACCCCCCCGACGCCTTCGCATCTTGGGTCCAGATAAGGTACAACATGAGAATTTTTTAAGATGGCCATCTCAAATGAAGATGGACCTAGCTAAAAGAGACATGACCAAGTATTACGACTTCCATGTAGATCACGCAGAGCACGTACGTATGATCGTATTTAATTGAGAAAGAAATCGACTCCCCGATCCGACGTGGACATCTCCAATCGCTACGTGGCTCCCAAGATCGGAATCGGGCATTCTCCACCACCTAGTCGTCTGCCCCGCCAAAGACGCGAACCCTGGGGAGAGATCAATGTGATTTCCGGGTCTCACAAATGCAGAGTCCGGGGTCACCTAAGAATGCCCACCTACCAAATTCCAGATCGTGGGAGACACTAGAGGTGCAGCCGCGGTCCAAGCTCCTCTATCGATAACACCATAACCTTCTGACGACTTGAAGGCTGGTTAACACCCACATGATGACCCTCCGGGTGATAGTGGTCGCCGCGTCAATAAAACTACCCATGGTTATAATCGACAACTGGCTCGACCGACATCACTGGGCCACATTTAACAAAATGGGCATTGTGCCAAAGAAGCTGAACCAAGAACGCCCACTTAAGGGGGGATTCTCCGAGAGAGACGGCTTCTCGATCTCGTACAACCGATGCTCACTCTAGAGAACCCCCATGCCGTGCCACAACAACGACAAATTCCTCATCAAGTGGAGGCCCCATCAGAGTACAACATGTTTCGGGCGTGCCTTCCCTCACGCTATATGGGCCATCCTCCGCCTCATCATATGGTCACCCCCACAGAATGGGGTGAAAGGCTCGAGGAGACCGGGCCGGATACCGAGTGCTACGGCGTCAATGAAGTAGAAAGGCCGACAAAGGGCCCACGCCGTGATGAGCTCGACATGAGACAACCGACAAACGACCAACACCCTTTCAAGAGCCGGAACCAAGATTAGAACTTGACAACAGTCGAACACTACACATCGGATCCAAGCTACCTAAAGACTTCAGACCTTCTTATCTACTTCTTAAAACAGAATGGAAGTATTCGCTGGGAAGCAAGATATTACGGGAGTGAATCAGACCACAGTCATCACCCACAAGCTGCTGTCACCTTCTTCAAACCTGTCAAACAAAAAAGAAGAAGTTTCACCCCAAAGAGGAAGAAGGCGATCAATGAAGAGGTCAGCAATCTCCTCTAAGCCCAAGCTATCCTGGAAGTAGATTACCCCGACTGGCTGACTAACGTAGTTCTGGTCAAAAAAGGCAAATGGCAAATGGCAACTCTACATTGATTTTACTGACGTCAACCGAGCCTGCCCGAAAGACAGCTTTCCCCTACCCTGACGACCTTACAAGCAGGACGCCACCTCTAGCCACGAGCTCCTTAGTTTACACGCTCTCAAATTTACAACCGGGATATTAAGACGGGACCCCAAATGACTACAAAAGAAGACCTCCTTCGTGGATCGACACGGGACGTATTGCTAATAAAGCGATGCCTGGGGTTGAAAACCAGAGCCACTTACCAGGCTAGTAAACAAGATGTTCCGTAAACATATTGAAGACATCCATTGGTGTATATAAAATGACATGTTAGTGAAGTCAATCAAGGTTGTGGCTCCACGTCAAATCCATCTAGCCAAGGCATTCCGCATCCTCGCGGACTACAAGATGAAGTTAAACCCCAACCAAGTGTGCTTCGGAGTCTCCGTGAGTTCTCGGTTTCATAGTCAACAAACATGCATCGGGAGGCAAATCCGCATACAAAATAAGAGTCATGCTCGACATGCGACCGTCCTCAAACACTAAAGAAGTTCGGGCCGCCGATCGAGAATAACCGCTGAGTCGCTTCAGGTCCGTGATCAAGGACAAGTGTCCCTTCTTTCACTCTGGAAAAAGCTCAACGGGATGCCCACCGTGAGGAGGCTGCTCATAGCAACAAAACCTACTAGCTCCCTTATTCCCGTAAGTCCTCCGAGGGAGAACTCCGCTGCTTCTCTACTTACCAAGCTTCCGATTTCTCGACTGCCACCCCGGGCTCGAACCGGACAAAACGCAGCAACTAGTCTATTATTGCAGCCGAGCTCTAAGAGGAGCAGAGGAAAGGTACCCGAAGATGGAAAAGCTAGTTCTAGCATTGGTGACCACCACCAGAAGACTTTGGCCATACTTCCAAGCCCACACTATCGAAATTCCAAATGTAACACCTGACAAGCAAATATTAACAAAACCGTAAACTTTCAAAGACTCCAGTGAAATGCAGCCATAGAGCTTAAGTGAGTTCTATGACAGGGTACAAGCCAAGAACAATGATCAAAGCGGGTACCCTGCGTATTTCATCATGGAATTCACCCTGTGAGCCTCCATCAACCGCCCCGTCGCATCCCGACCTCCCATCCGAGGTCGCCGGCACGAGCCAGCCAACGCCCACTAAGTGGAGCAGCTTCGATCCTAACTCTCCGGATGGGATCGACGGAATATGCACTTAGATTCTGGATTCCGTGCCTCCAACAAAGCCGAATATGAAGCCGCTATCACGGGATTCGCAAACCCCGCCCACCCATGGAAGCTGATCAACTGTAGGTATGCAACGATTCTCACTAGTGGTAAAACGATAGAAGATGACTACGGCCGGCGGGCTTAAAAGATGATCCCGTTATCTCAAGAAGGTACACGAGTTCCTAAAAATTCAAAGATGTGTTTAGGTCGCATACATCCCAAGGACTGAGAATTCACAAGTGACGCCTCTAACTAAGCTAGCAAACTGTCGCAGAAGACTGACGCATCTGCCCGTCGAGCACCCACGGAACCTTTAGTAGACGCCAACAGCTGGGACGAGGTCCTCCCAAAGATTTAATCGTGACCGAGCCGGATGGATCCCATATGGGACTATCTATCGGAACTGATATTGCCAAGCGATCCGAAGAAAGCATCTAAACTACCAGCCAGTGTCACCATATTTCACTCTGTGAGGGACCCTGAAACGAGGGTTTTTCCACCCTCCTCAAATGCTTTTTAGTGAAAGAAGATGCCAACTACGTATTTCTGTGAGGTGCACGTAAGGCATTTGTGGCAACTATATCGTAGCCTCTGCCTTGCAGAAAACCCTTAAGCAAGGGTACATCGGCCCACGACGCTGCAAAGACGCCTGGCGTAACTACGTAAAGTGCGTAATCCGCCAAGAGCATGCTAAGATCTCCCATCCTCCCAACCGAGCCACCGACCTCGAACATAAGCCCCCGCCATTTCCAACAATGGGAATTAGACATACTGCGCCCCCGCCTTACTGGAAGGGGTCAACGCAAATTACATATGTGATGGACTACTTCACTAAATGGGCAGAGACCGAGCCACTGGCAACAATCACCAAGCAAAAGGTGTGCAACTTCGCTGGTGGTCCATAATTAGAGAATCGGGATCCCAAAAGCGCTAATATCGATAATGGAAAAACAAATGACAAACTGTAAATTCAAAACTTCTCGTGTCGGGAGCTCTAATCAAGAATTACCATTCATCCCCGTACCATCCGCAATCTAACTGACAAGCATAAGTCACTATGCAAGACTCCTTCGGCGCATCAAGACCAAGTCGAAGACCATAAGGGAAAATGGTGGGAATACCTCCCGCAGGTACCATGGGCATACGTAACTACAAGCAAGTCTACAACCTCGAGAAACTCCGCTTCGCTTCTCGGGCATTCCGCACCGAGGCGCAGCCTCGAGGTCGGGCTCTAGTCACCTAGGGTCAAGTTCACGAATGTCTAAAGTAACGAGAGACCCTTCACCGGAACCTCGATTCGAAGAGTAGCGTGAGTAAAGCTCAAACAAAGCCGAGGACTACCAACAAAAATACTAAGGTACTATGATCGGAAGGTCGCCTAATAGCTTCAAGCCGCACGACCTTAGTACTCAAGAAACTCCCCGCCGCTGAAGGGAAGGACCCCACTATGGGAAATCAGACCCAATTAAGACCCCATATCGTATCACTGCTAATCCATCCTAGCAACTACGAGCCCAAATAAAGAGGAAAGACCCCGCAACAATTCCTAATGTCGAGCACCTCAAGCGGTTTTACCCATAAACCTCAAATTGTACCTATTAATAAAGAGCAACAGTTCTACATCCGACACTATCTGAGAGAGGAAGGAAGGAAGTTAGAGCGAAGTATAACACACACCATCGAAGGAAGGCGATTATTTATAAAGAAGCTTAGACACTTCTAGGGGCTTACCAGCCTTTTCCGATTCTCCATAGACTCGCATTAAAACTGTACAAGGCTTTCCCAAGTGGGAAGGAAGACGGGGAAGAGCCACGTAGCTCGCTCAGAGCCTCGAGTTCTGGATATTAAAGAGCCACGTGGCTCGCGCTCAGAGCCCTCAGTTCGATATTAAAGAGCCACGTGAGCTCGCCGATCCATGGAGCTCATATCAAGGAACCATGAAGCTCAACTACTGTGAGACACCCGAGCTCGCACTCGAAGGAACCATGTAGCTCACCACGTGAGCACGAGCTTAGACTTCGATGGGAACCAGCCAACATCCAAAGGGAGACACAGAGCTGGGACTTCAAGGAACCATGCAACTCGCCCAGTGAGACACCTGAGCCTCGCACTTCACAAAAACCATGTAAATTTCACCCACAGGACACAGAGCGATCAAGGAACCAGCAATTGTCCACAAGAGACATGGAGCTCGGGACCCAAGGAAATCACATGCAACTAGTCCAAAGGAGACACCTGAGCTCGGGACCGGGCCACAAGCCGAGTAGCCTCGCTTTTGCAAAGAGCCCACGTGGCTCGGGCCCCATAGAAGCCATATAAATCCGTTCAAAGGAACCATGAGACCCACTGAGAGCCCACAAAGAACTCACCATCAAGGCCACTGGTCCCGCTTGGCAAAGAAGAACTTCATAGAATTCCGGCCTATTTAGAAGCCTCATAAAAGGGTGAAAGACAAAAGACTGTATATATGAATATACGATCCGAACGCTTCAATAAAGGTCAAATCACATTGGCACAGGCTACCAAAGTAAAGAAGAATGACAGGAAAAAGCCTAAGTATCCAAAGACGAAGGTCAAGTGTACCTCAACCACCTGGTCACCGTGAAGAAAAAGCTGGAGCTGTGGCCAACCGAGGGAGTCTGCAGTCATCTTCCTTAGATTCAAATTCTGGCCATCTCATCCCCGCCGAGAACCCGAAAATAAGCCAAACTGAAGACCTAGAAGCTCTGAAATGAAAAGAGAGCCAACCGGAGGCCCATAAGGTACATGCTTCATCCCTCAGCTCAGCGATCACCCATTCCTTCTGAGCCACCAAGGCCCGCTGCCTCTGAAGGTCATCACGAAGCCCGCGGAATTTGTCGTTCAGGCGCCCCACTGTGCTCTCGGCCTCAAAGACCTCTCTTTGGAAAAACCCGACTAAAGTCGTGGGTCTCGAGATCGCATCATTCCTAACCGCATTCGCGCCTCCTTGTCTGCCAATGCCTAGCTCTCGACAACCCAGCCGCCCCTCGGTCAGCTTTTTAGCTCTCCTGTGCGATCCAGCTCATCCGACCATCCGCAACTCAGCGCAGCCCTCAAATGGGTCCCGAGCCTCCTCTTCTCCCGTTCTTCAGCTCGCGATTTCTTGCTTGTCAAGGTGTGCTTCGTGTCGGATCTATGTGACACGCATCCTCGCCGTGTGTCGCACCAGCTCGCAAGCCGCCTCTAAGGCCGGAGGCGACCTCAACTTTATACACTTCTGTTGCCCTAGTAAACCCCTCAGAAAGAAAAGCCCTCTTCGCCAGGCTCTTCACATAGGTAGCCCACCTGCCTAAACAAGACAAAGGTAAGGCAAGTTGAACCAAAGATAGACAGCAACAAAGGCGTCCGAACATACTGGCACGCCCCGGCTGTCAAGGCGAACATCTCAATAGAAATGCAGTCCGCCTCGAGATCAAAACTCCGTAGAATGGACGACATACCGCCTGCCAGCAGCCCAATTGGCAAGGGGCCAGTCCCTCCTCCCCTTTGATCTAATTCGATTCGAAGAAACCCCTTCCTCATCCTCCGGTCAGAGGACGCGCTTGGAAGTCTGCACTGTATCTCGAACGTAGCCCAGCGTAACATCAAGAGGAAGCTCGACGCTTTTCCCCTAGGAATTTTTCGAACCCGTCGCGCCAGACACCTCAACCATAGGAGGAAGCGCCTGACGTCTCGTCGAACTCGGGCCTGACAACCCCCACCCAGCGCAACTGACGCAGAAGATGCTCCTAACCTCAGATCTACCCCAAATCGCAAGGTCGCTTCCTGGGAGACTGAGCCACGCAACTTCCTTTTCTCTTTTGCCGACTCGATTCCTGACTCAAGCTTCCCTGAGTGGGTTTCACAATCGCAGGGCCCTCACGAGAAGTCTTCATGACAAAGGGCTGAGTGGGCCTCAAAGCCGAGGCCCGAGAAGGGGGCACGCCAAAGGGCCCGAGAATGTCCGACCTAATAAGCTCAGAGTATACCCGCGGGAGGCACTTGGCCAACTTCCGCTTCACCTCTTCATTCTCGGGGCTGAGGCCAGGACAAATACCTGAAGACTACACAACCAAAGCAAAGTTAGAAAACACCTCATGACTTTCGTAAGCTAAACCCAATTAACGCAAACGGAAGCTCATGGAGGTTCTCGGGGGTAGTCCAGCGCCGTATCACTGCTTGTCTTCCTGGCCAGTCATGATTATATTCCCAATTATGACCTCCCACAAAAAAATACCGTTCCTTCCAATGTTTGAGGGAAGACGGGAGATCCGAAATGATCAGCTTGGCATTAGAGCGTTTGGCGATATACAAAAAGCCCTTCACTAACTCCTTCACACTAAAGAAGTCTAAGAGCAAAGCAATGCTAGGTACCTCGAGACCTTTATCCCTCGAAGACCCACTAAATAAATTCTGAACCAGAACGCCCTTAAGCTCGAGAAAGTTGGGCCTGACAAACATTAAAATGCTGCAAGACGCTTTTGATAAAGGGATAAAGAGGGAAGTGGAGGCCATTCTCGAAGGCCGCCTCATAAACCATCTTCTATGACTTCAACAATGTGAAGTGAGAAAGTCAGGGCACCAAACCCAAACACCGAAGGGAGGCCTGTAGCGAGAGGTGAAATTATGTCCAAAAGAGGGCTCGACCCGACTAGTGCCCACACTACATTCCCGCACAACCGTCCCAGGCAGAGCCACCAGATACCTCGATCTCATTGACCTTACCCTCGCTCTTTCCATGTGATAGTGGAGACCAACTAAAGGACTCGATCGATAACAATAAATAGATCGATCGAACCCTCCACCGTCTCCAAGTCCCATCCATTCCAGAGGAACTACCCCCATGCGTGACCTAAGGACACGACCGGGCCCGCAGGAAGCACGCATGATCGCGAAGTGTAAGGAAGGGAAAACGAATGATAAAAAGGTAAAATTCCGACCAAAAAAGTAGGAAAGAAGGAACAAACAATGACCACTAGGGAACCACGAACTCCAAAATAAGTAAAGGTAAACAGGGGAAGAAGAAGAAAGACGTACCAAACTAGGGAAAGGGACACGAGAAACAACTCCAAGCGAGACAAAACAATATAAATCACCCATACAAATCCCAATAAGAATAACTGAAAGTTCAAGAAAGTAAAAACTGGAGCCATAGGAGAAAGAGGCTCAAGAACAAAGGGAAATTGAGAAAGAGGAAAACTATAAGAAGGATTAAAGAATAGTGTACGGCCTCGAGTAACTGAGGGATGCTTCAAAAACATTGGAAATGTCACTGGAAACGAGCAAAGTCAGGCAGAGGCCATCATTATCGCGATGGCTAACTGACGATGACAGCCTAGACCAAGAACCCTGTCCGCCACTGAACCCCACGCCGATTCAAATCGATTCACCCTCGCCCAAGCTCGCTTCAAGAAAGGGTCAGCCACCGATGCGCCTAAAAATAAAGCAACCCACGTGCCCTGTGGAATCCGCTCAAACGATCGGCATCCTCCACTGGGGCTCCGCAGAGTCACCATGAACTCTACTCTAATGATGTCCCACTCTGCTGGCGGAGCACTGTGGTCGAAACTAAGCCCAGTGGGCAATGAACTAGTGACGAGGGTAATCCGTTGACCGCTAGTTGAGCCGTAAGAAAGGAAAGCACTCCATATTCGTGACCCGATATCAATTAAGGGAAGAAGGATCCCCCACAATTACGGCCCTCTAATTATCCTCTAAATATCTGTAGTTGCTAAGGAAGAAAAGATCCCCTACCCAATGGGGAGGATGTCGTATCATCATCCAATAAGGAAAGTCATCGTGATCATCCACTATAAATATTGAGCAATCCCACCAACAAGAGGTACGCAATCATAACGCTTATCAACAAATTGAATTCTCTTTTCCTTTCGTGAAGAAAGAATCGACGCAGAACGGAGAGCCGACAGCACACCTCGCCGATCATCCATTCAGCGTAAGTCAGGTGTTATTCTACGATCTAGCCCAAACAGATCGACCCAAAGAACACATACAGCGCTCTATCCCAATATCAATAGAAAAAGCACCATCACATGTAAACAAAGACATGCATATTTGGCTTTCATTCTTCTCGATTCTACCAAACGGCCATAAAAAAGTGGTCATCAAATACTAGCCTATAAAATACAAAAATACTCATACACTGTAAGAACACCACCAATCTTCACAAATTCAAATACTCACCCCCACCGCTTGCAGAGTAAAATCATGCCTACGACACTTAATGAAATCTCTTACCAAATTCACATTCTACCAAATAATAAAGTAATAAATAGACAACTTCACTATCCCAGATGGATCTTAAGAAATTGATGCGCATATGAGAAATTACAATTGCAACATTAATTCCAAAATATCCTACATGCTTAGACTCACGAGAGGCAGTTCTACATTCAATATTCCTCAACTTTTTACCCAAGAGCAATAATACTAATAATTTTATTCCAATATAATGTTATAAATAATCACAAATAGCTCTAACATAAATTGCTAAAGCAATATGTAAAAAAACCATGGGTCCCATTATTTCTTTACCTTTTATTTAATGGCAAATAAGTGGTCCCAAGTGGGTCCCATTATCACTATCAAAAGTCTATATATTTTGATGAAAAACCATTGGTTCCTTAGAAAGTTTTATTCTTTCTATAGAAAATATGGATCCAAACAGTAAATGAGTCCCACTTATGTCTTTTAGATCAAACATCAATCCCATTTTCATAGGAAACCTTATATTGTTTGTAACAAAAAATAAAAATAAAAATAAAAGTTCTACCAAGAGGAAGACAAAAAAACTTTGCCAAATATATATATTTTTAAATTCAATATGTCATATCTCATCCTTATGTCAATAACAAAAATAAAAAGGTTTGTATTACGCAAATCAAAGCGACTGGCCACACTGAATTCTTTTTTTTTTTTTTTATTGGATCTTAAGGAAAACAAAAGACTAACAATTTCGAAACCACAACAAAAACTCGAACAAACCTAGAAAACTAAAAAAACAAATTTAACACCTTCACTAATTAAAGGTGCTCTGATACCAATTGCTAGATTATTTTGTAAAATCAAGAGTATTTATTGATCCAAAAAACAATTTATCAATAATAAAAAAACCTAATAAATACATTACAAAATTCAAACTTTATTAAAACAATAAAGCATATCAATTCGTACTGCGTAGAAAACATACCTAATATGAATCCGGAATTATTGGCTTTCATTTATCTCCAAAGAAATCTATAGGGGGCAAGATCAAAGAGAAAGATGACTGGGGTTGAAGATGGATATTTTCTTCTCCCCAAAGTGTGTTCTACCAAACCCTTGAAAATTCGAGGGTTTTATTTACTTATATATATAGAGCATAAGAAAACAATTAGGCTTTGTTCAAATGAGCTTACCAAAACAAGAGAGAAGATAGAACCATGGTTTTATATCTAGTTAATATTAAATCATCTCATAAATAACCCATAATTAACATGCACAATTACATAATTAAAAGTGTAATATGATTATGTTTAGTCCATAATTGATAAATTAATCTAACATAAATCTCTTTAACTAAATAAAGTTCATTCATGAGTTCAACCATGGTTAGCTTCATCTCATTCAAGTTATAATTAACCTTGAACTCATCGAATGTACCTGGTAGAGATTCAAAACACCATATGAATTTTAGTTTCATCATCAATCTGGGCTTGTTGAATCCGAGCCTCATTCAAACATTTAGCCATTTTCAACACATGATCGCGAACTCTACTTGGTATTATAGATACCACGCAATACTATTTGCAAATTTGTTGATCGTAAAGCTCCTCTCTCTGAACATATTTTCAAACTAGTTCTATAATATCAGCAGCTGTCCTAATTGTGGCATGCTGTGTTTGAAGAACATTAGAAACCAAGGCTAATATGTAGCACTTAGCCATTTCATTAGCTTTTTGCCATTTCTCTTATGGTCTCCTCCGATTCCTATCTGCATCATTAGAAGGAATCTTAGGACAAGACTACGTAAGGCATAATTTGTAATCCTCACTAGTGAGAGAACTATGAATGATTACTTGTTTTGATTAAGGATGACAATGAGTGGATTAAGGGACGCCATTTTCTGAAAATTAAATAAACATGCATGAGAATATTTTAAAAAAATGTGCAATATTTAATAAATGCCATAACAAACATATAAAGGCATTATTTACATTTCAACAATAATCTAATATCTTGTCTTAGCAAGCTATCCGTAGGGAAGTCATGCCCAAACATATTAGACCCAATTATCCATTGGATTATTTCCTATCAAGTAATCTTGATAAATAACGATTGTTATCGCTTTAGGCCTAAAATTTATTATTAGAACCTCGTAGGGGAAGGTTAATAAAAATTTTAGTCGAAAGTGTAATAATCATTGTTTCAATCTAGATATTTTTATCCAAAATTAGCCACTATGGGGGTGAATAATTTTAAAAAGTATTTTGATTTTTATCTACGAAATCCAATCAAATAAAAGGGAGAAGTATGTTTCATGTCAAGTATTCAAAATAAAAGATAACAGTACAAAGAATTTCAATTGCATCAACAAGACATTTGAAAAAAATTGTCTTTGAGGAACAAAAGGGATAATTAGGCAAACAACACTGGGAACCCACGCCTCTAAACCCTATACTCTCGCTTGCTCTGGCCTCGATTCTCGGGCTAAAGTGGAAAAAAGAAATCATATCGTCGTGTGCTTAGCTTCGTCTTCATCCCCAAGTCCGAACCCTTGCATTTTTGGAGGTCGCTTCAGCTTCCTGTACCTTAAGCTATCTTGAGACCCATCGATCCATTCGCCTTCTCTCGTCTGTCTTCATCATCTACGAAGGAGGAATCCGATCATATATTAGGCTAAAAAAACTCATCTTTGTGCCGAAGGTAATAGAAAAACACTATTTATGGTTCTATTTGGCTTTGTGTTTGCTTTTAGGGTTTTGTTTTTTTGTTTTTTTATGATTCTATTTGGGTTTCTATTTCATAGAGTTTTTGTCATTTACCCACCATAAAAAGAAAAAAAAAAGCGTATGTAGATTAGATATGAAAAACCTAACATTTGGTTTTAAAATTATCATAAGTAATATATCTGAAGAGTTCGTTTTGTTTGTTGTTTGTGAATTGTATTTTTCTTTTGTGTTTGATTGGTTGATAGATTTAGACTTCTAATGTGGCAAAGCTTGTGTAATTTTATGTTATAACAATGCTAATACCCCGTACATGCTTGAAAGTTCTAGAATTCCAATCAGGAACTAGTACTCATTTCCAGATATGTCCACATAAGATTTATTCAACTCCGCATCATCATGTAAGAAACTACAAAATCAATCAATCACCACGTGATTCACGAGTCTTTTTATCACCAATGGTGAGAAGATATGTACTTCTCCTATTGTTGCATCCTTTCTTCCCATCAAAACCTCAATGGAGCAAAGAATAATTTGCATGATAAACAAGTTAATGAATATTATCATAATATAGATTCATAAATAACACAGCAAAGAGAGGAAACAACTCAAGGCCAATAGAAATCTTAAAGTAAAAAGAAAAGAAACAAATGCAATGGCCATATGGCGGGATTCATAATAATAATAATAATAATAATAATACAAGAACCGTAGTGCGAGTATACATGTTGGTGCTGCGGGAAGAGATTAAAGTGTCTACTATCAGGACGAAAGTCTTGACAAAGCAAGAGTCATATGGCTAACCCTCACCTCGCAACAAAGTTCTTAAACTCTAAGAAGCTGACAAGTCTAGAAAGAATGGTAATAGGCAAAGTATGGAAGAATTTTTTTGAATTCCTTTATGAATAAACTTGACATAAAGTAGAAATGGTAAGCATCAAAGAGAAGATAATCGACATATAAACATCCATTCAATCATAAGTGCCCTTTTATCATTGGAAGATTGGTCATCAACTATAAATATGGGAAGAGATAATGGTATTGATGTCAAGAATGACCCTACTAAATTTCGATTGTTAAAGAATCAACCGGCAAAGGCACCCATTTGGTATCTACAATATGAATGTAGTAAAGATTGCAATTTGTCTTTGTATTAGGGTATTAGCCAATTTCATATATTTTCTTATCAGAGGTCATTTCATAGTGATGTGAACTCAAGCCAGATGGATAAACATTTTATTAGAGTCCTTTTTATCGATTTTTCTATATTTAGATTGATTTTGGTAAAGCTTATTTTCTAAACACTTCGGGGCATTTTTCATTGAATGTTTCTCCATGATGTATATATATATATATATATTTTTTTTTTTTTTTTTGCTTACTCAATGATGATTTATGCATTTTGTGATTAAAAAGCTAGTTCATTAGGAGTTGGCTCAGATCCAAAATAAATTTCAAAAAACACATAAAGATATTATGAAATTTTTATCTTTGTCGTTCTTCAAGAGCATTTATATGCGTGAGAAACATATAAAGCAAAAGATTTCTATGCCATTCTTACATACATAATTTGTAAGTTACCCATTTATTGTTTAAACATGTCACTTAATAATGCTAATTGTAGTTCAGTGTATGATCTAATATAACATCATCTAGCATTAAGGACTTTTATATCCCATATGTTTAACTGTGTAACTAATATTCCTTCAAATTGTATATGTGTCTCAAACAAGAAGTATAAATTTGAAGAAGATGAAGAATGAAATGTTCTGTTATGCCTTGAAGGTGGTAAACAGAAGGATGCAAATTGGTCAATTGAATATAAGGGTGGACAAGTCATTAAAATATTTGTGAATGTGAATATTTCATAAGACGACCTATTTCATTAGTTTGTGCTAAGTTGAGGGTTGAACCAAATTAAAATTTCACTACACATGTAAATTTGATCCATATTTAATGGTGTTGTGGGAAAGAAAATGATGATGAAGAATTGATGAAGATGTTCGTATTCAATAGATAGTTATTGTCTGTATACGTGTCACACACCAGGTATGTGAATGGGGCGTAATCCTACCTTTGAGGTATATTAAGCTAAACTCATAATTACGTTTTCTCAAGTGGAATTGCCTATTTAATTTGTAAAATATATGTTCAAGAACAATCTAAAGGTTTCATGTCTTATTAACAGCTACCCCACACCTATTGTGTATTCAATTTATGAACACGCTCATGGAAATGGGACTCAAATCTGCACTTGTCAATGGATATTTCGAAACGCCCAATAATAGAGTCTTATGGATTGTCTAATAGAGTGAGTTTAAAACAGACAAGTTTCAACGTAGTACTTAGGCGATTTAAAATGCAATTATAGGCAAAGGGACAAACGCTTCCTAAATGTTTCGCATTCCAGGATGCTTTGTACCTAATGTCTTTATCGTGGAGATTTTTACTACTACAAAAGAGCCAGTTATAAGCATATTCACTGTTATATGCACAAAGGACTAATTGTCCTTGGAAAATAACTTGTCATGTTGTCAGTGACGGATGTTGTCCAAGTGCCACATTCAAATGAGCAATAGTCATACTTAATATGGATGATAGTCACCTCTCAACCAAGAGTGAGATCTAATCGTGGTCATTGCGGTCATTTTATATATGGTCTAATCTAATTCCCGAGCACCAACCATGACAAATTTGTAAAGATTTCTTTAGAGAATACATGAGATTAACTTATTGGTCAAGTGTGGCAAATCATGAGAAGGCTAAGGAGAGAATATATGGTCAACCTCAAGAATTATTATAAGTTATCAGCTTCTTGGGATGTGAGCGAATAGTCCAAAGTAATCCGTGGATCGTAAATGTCGAGTCGACCTACCAAGTGATGGTAATTTGAACATCTATTTATCGCATATGATGTTCGTGACAAGGTTTTATTGTGTCGCCAATCATTGCCATTGATTCATCTCACATGAGGCCCTATGGTGGTGCCTTATTCTTTGCTACATCTTATGATGTCACGACATTATGTTTCCATTAGCGCAGAGCTGGCGATCTCGAGAATTATGATGGTCGTCTGGTTCTTGCTGCACTCTAAAGAAATTTATTAGGAGAAGGAGGTTGTCACACATCGATAGGCACTGGCCTTCTTCGTAGTATACCTAAAATATTTGGAGCAAAGAGAATCATGCTTATTGTTACTACCAAGGGGAGAACTTTTAGTAGCTATTTTAATAATCATAACATGGTATGAACAAGAGTGAAGGAAAATTGAATGGAATGCATAAGGATAAAATTGTTTAAGTGTAAGGTGGGAGACCGACACAAAATTATCAAATACAATGAATTGCAAAGTATAACGAATCATCAAGTTACATGGATTGGCAAATGAACTCCAGACACATGGAAATTCCCAAGAAAATAACATGGGACAAATGACACACCACAAGTCTTTCAATGCTCGTTAAGAAATGAACGAAGAATACCCATTTGTGCTTGATTATCGAAAGCACATATGACTGTTGGGTGCAATGCTTGTTAAGCATAAAGCTGAGTCAAATGCACGGAAGGGTATTATAGGGCCGAAATCAAGAGAAAAATTAATATCAGTAGTGCGGAGGTTTACTCACATCCATTCATGAACCTTTTATGTTGTATTTAGGTGATTTAGTGCTAAATGTAGACATTATGAACAATTATGTACATGTTGTGGTTAGCAAATGCCTGCATTCCATGTGATCATGCATGTACGCTTTACTTCCATGTGGCAAAATGTCATGATTTTGTCGATGAAATCTTCAAATCCCCAAAGACAACAATCGTATAATTCACACTTTTCATGGTAGTCGAGACACATGACATGCCAAAAGTCCAAGACGATAGTGTTGTTCGAGATGTCATAGGAAATGTATTCTTCTCTTTAAAGCCACCCTGCGTTAAAAGGCCTCCTAGAAAACCAAGAAAAAAGCGCATTGAGTCACAATTTCAAGATAAGCGGACTGTTTATTGTTCACGATGCAACATGGCTAGGCACAATAGAAAAACTTGCAAAAATTCATTGGCATGATTAATGTTGTTGATTTTCATATTAGTGAACTTTCATACACATTCCATTTGGTTTGTGTTTTCTTTTGTTAATTAATGTATTATAAACTATGTGGCATGCTTTCTAGTTTAGGTAAAAAATGCTATATTATTGTGTGAATTATGTTTCTATTTCTTTGTGTGCGCTATGTTAATATTCATTCATGAATGTGTATGCAATTCTTTTATATAGTTATCATCCAGGTTTTATTAAGCATGGATGTACCTTCAAATAAACGTAGGTTAACATCTTCTCGCAAGCATACAGGTGATGAGATATAACCTATATCATTCTTTGTAACATGAGACATTAATAAATCCTATTTAACAAGATTGCTTATTAACGCAAAGATGGTTTGGTTTGTTTCATGTAACTTCAGTGAGTTCCCCAAATCTCTGCTGTCTGGGAACAGTTCTTATCTATTATTCATCAATTGCTTGATAAGTCAGCTAGGGCCTGAAGCCTATGGACTCCATATGCCTTGTATGCCAAGAGTGATCTGCTATTTATTTATGCCAATTATCTTATATCACACTACGAAGTGGCATATCATTGTATAAGATTGAGAGAGATCGTACTCATGTGTGGTTATCAGATGATGTCATGAATGTTATGGGATCCCATTAGGACCCAAAGTTATTGTCCATTCGCTGCTGGGATTGAAGATTCTTGTATTCCACTTAATAGGTTGGAAGAAAGTCTAATAGACTTAGAAGTCGGCAATGAATTCCAAAAGGTGTTCATTATTTTTTGCATGCGAATTCATTTTGGCACCAAATCGCGAAGTTGGAGTGGGCATACATGACTTAAAATCTATATGGGATGGTGAGGTTAATGTACGTAGAAACGGAGCAAATTTGTGCTTTAATACTTAGAAAATGGAATCAGGAAATTCCGCAGTGGCAATGACATACGATGTGCTATTGCTTGTTCTTCCTACAATTATTTCACTTTTCGTAGTTTATGCTTGTTGTTACAATGTGCTATAACTGCTTTAAATGAGTACTCACATTTGTCCTCAATTTGCAGATTTTTTACCTGTCAAAAACATATGTGCCACTCCAAGTGGATGTTCCTGGTAGCAATGCCATTTTGTTCTATCTCGAATGGAATCTAAGAGTTAGACATCACCAACTAATGAAATTAAATGTCTCAAGTGGATATGGCCAAACTGGATGTGGGCACTAATAAATGCGTAGATCAATATTTCATGGTAGACTTCATTTTTAATATATCTTATATTATTTTTTTGTTAATGTCATGCATTCACAAATACATATTCAGAAATCCTAAATCGGGCAAGAAGCTCCACCCATTTTGTAAGACCCAGAAATTCAAATTTTGAAAAATGGCAAAATCGTAATTTTGTTATAAAATTGTTATTTCAACCTAAAAATCCGTAATTTATTCTCTAGATCTCTGATGATCTAAACGAATTTCATCGTTGAATCACACTCGAAAATCTAGTTAGCACGTAAAATTTTGTGTAATATTTCGAGACAAATGAAAGCTGGCATCAAGCCGAGGCATCACAGCCGGTGTGAAACGATTTTCGATGCGACTAAAATCACATAACAGCACTCATACCATAAGTGGTATGAGTAGAGAAATTATGGAAATGGACGGCCGAGATAGTGCCAACGTCAAACCCGAGTAAAGAAGAGAATTAATTAATTAAATTGACTTAAGTCACTACAAGACAAAAAAAGTGAATAGTCTTCATCTCCTCAAATTGAAATAAGGCAAAAAAACGTGAAATGGAGGAGCAGAAACTTGCAGAACCGATTTTTTTGAGAGATTTCCTTTAAAGAGAGAAACTTCTCTCTAAAATATCGTATGATCCGACCGGCCTGCAGCCTTTCTTTACAAGAAGGAGAACCACTAACGCTTGCAGGTCACGTGGCACGATTAGCAGTTTCAAACTCCAGAGGCGGCTCCCTTACTTGTGTTTTATTCCCTTAAATACTTTGAAAATGTTTAAGCCGAATGAGGCCGTGAGGTTGCGTTGGATTCGGCCCAAACTCGGGACCGACCGGGATATGAATTTGAGCAACCATCGAGCAACAAGATCGCCAGCTTTTGATCAAGCCACAAATTTGGGCTTTGGTATTAAATCAGACGATAGATGAGGCCTAAATGGTCGTGAAATGCGGTTCAAAGAACCACATTGTTGAGTGTCGGGAACCGTGAAACCTGTGGTTTCATCGCTCAGAATATGACACGCAAAATATATTTCTGCGGTGGATAATGTATTCGGTCGATGATTCACTGAATTTGTTGCGTTTGATCATTAGCCCAAGTGAGCTAATTTTGATGTTTGAAATGATAATACATAACATATGTTTGGTGTGACAAACTTTTATGAATATATTCGTGTTTACATTTGCATGTGATTGGGACCGTATTGAATTATATGACATAGATTCTAATATGTTCAATTATCCAGGACTATGTGGAGTTAGCGCATGACGAGTCTGTGTAAAACCCGCCTCTGAGGTAGTCTAAAAAATAATTATCTAGGGTAACCACAAACTAAAAATATCAATCGTCGGAGCGCCAATTGATATTCATCTGAGCAGAAATTAATAAACAATTAATATATCAATCGTCTGAATACCAATTGATATATACACCTGAGGGTCGGTCTACACTAATAAACAATAATTCTCATACAAGGCTTATAATGAGCGGCAGTACTTACTTATGACTCCTGGATTCGAGTTGGTCATGCAGACATTCAAGTAGGATCATGCATTTGCTTGAATGTGTGTTTACTTGAACATCAGACCAAGACTTAGGTGGTGAGGCAGCCCACTCAGTATGCATTCTCCTATCGGGGAGCTTAAATAATTTCACATGGGATCCCTTTTTACAGTACAGAAGGGCAAGGAGGAGACTGCTTCGCCTCGAGTTTGCTTAAGAAAGCCTGGATGTGGCTTGTGTCACATTGTATACATGTATTAGAATGCTTTTCATTTTAATATATGTTGTACAAGAGTAGTTTATTAAACTTGAAACTATTAGATATAGTTTTGATATATTGTGATGAGTATTGTATTATGGGCCCAGAGGCTGCTGAATTATGTTGGGATTATATCGACCTGTTGGGACAGATGCGTGTATCAGATTGCAGAGCCTCCGTACAAAGGAGACTCGCCCGATTTTCGTGAGAAATGCTCCGTCACCCCGACATTCACGAGTGTTTCCGCGGTCGACGGTAGTCAACCCGACCTCTAGTTTTGGGCCACAGCCTGCACGAGCTTAGGTATACGAATTACCAGTGAGCCTCTGGTTTGCATCCATCACCACCAGGTGGTTCGACAAGCTGAGTTTAGGTAATGATTACCCAGGAAAATCACGGACAAAACTAGACACCACGCACGTGTGTTGATGTGTTTGAGGATTTAAGAATTATTGTGTGAACATGTGAATGTTGATGAATGGTGTATACTATGTTGGTTTAGTTGCGGAAATGTTGTGTGTTTAAGTGGTTAGCACATAGGTGTTGGAATTACGCTTAGAGTTTTTGCCAAAGTGTGTAAAACTGAACAAAGAGAATAAGTGAGAATAAATTGGTAAAAAAATTAGTTTAGAGGTGAAGAAATTTTAATTTTTAAGGTTTTACAAGGTAAACTCAAGAAAATTAAATAAAATAAATTTACAAAATTTATTTGGGTGTTGGAGCCTACAAAGAAATTTTAAGCAAAGAAATAAATTTTAAATTTATTTTGATTATATGAGGAGTGTCACCCTTCGATTTTACAAGTAGAGAACTGAAGAACTAAGAAAATAAATTTTTTATAAATTTATTTGAGTGGGAGGAAAATTTTTCAAAGGGAAAACTCGGAAAAGAAAATAAATTTTATAAAATTTTACTATGAGGCGAAAATACTCTCTAAGGTTTTACATGGTGTAAAATCGAGAAAATGAAAAAATAAATTTTGTAGATTTATTTGAGTGTTAAAGAAAAATGATTTTTAGTGATTTAGTGATTTTTCCAATTGTTGAAATAATGGAAAATATATAAATATATATTATAAATGAAAAAAAAATCGCAGAACCGCTGGCT
Organism: Tetrastigma voinierianum; assembly: GCA_016808115.1. Lineage (NCBI taxonomy): Eukaryota > Viridiplantae > Streptophyta > Magnoliopsida > Vitales > Vitaceae > Tetrastigma > Tetrastigma voinierianum. Next base: position 64,321 of record JAEQBH010003179.1, on the reverse strand, counting down.
ACGTCTCAAATCATATTGTAAAGGTAATTTGTATTGCAAGACAAGGTTTGTATTGCACCCAGTATCGAAGGTGGCCGGCTCCAAGGAGAGAGATTGTATTGCGGATAATGCTTCAGACAGTACCTCTAAGGGGGAAAATTGTATTGAAGTTGATTGGTTTGTATTGTAATAGAGTCCAATCGTATTGCAAGAGATACAAATGGGAACAGGCGGTGTCACGATACAATTTTTGTATCGGATCATACCGGTTAAGGTCGGAGCAAATGCAATACGTAAAATATCAGACAAGGGATCGTGGCTGGGGCCGCCGCGCAGCAGGCATCGGGCGCCGCAGTGGCGCCGGCCGCGCGGCCGCGAGCGCGCAGGCGCCGGGCGTGGCACGGGTGCCGCCGCAGCGACGGACACGGGGCGCTACGGTGATGAGAGAGCGCGCGCGCCGCGAAGCCGCGACACCCGCTGGCCAGCCGCAGCCCATGCACTACCGGGCGCTACCGGGCGCAGTGACGGGCGTGTTGGCCGGGCCAACTGGGCTGTTGGTGCACCGTACCCGGCTCAGCTTCTGACTTGGTTTTGGACCCGCTTGACTCAAGATCGTTTCTCAGTCACTAAAAATGAACACTGCTCATTACAAAAAAATTTCTAAAAATATATATATTTTATTTTAAATTTAATTAAAAATGAAATAAATCAAATAAAATTTGATAAAAATTTTCGAAAAATAAAATTTTCAAAAATAAATTTTCAAATAAAAATTTTGTCGAAACAATATTTTAAATGCAAAATTGATTGCGTATACACCGAAGTTATGTGTGGCGATTAGTGTCTCGGCCGGTTACGCCTGTAGATACCGTATCGATTTAATCTGATTACTTGAAATCGTGATCGCGATTTTTATGAGAGGGAAATTATATGCAAGTGTACATGATAGAAAAGGGTGAATGCTAAGGTTAGGAACTATGACCTTAGGGATTTGGATAATGAATGAACAAGAAAATTTGGAATTTTAATAAATAAATGAACCGAGTGGTTGGAATTTAGCGCCACTTAGAAATGAACGGTCGGGCCATGGTTGTTAAGCTCCACTGCATGCATTGCTAGTTAGACTGAAATGGAAATTAAATGACAGATGGCTAGTCGAGTACGAGGACGTAGAGGACGTCCACGGAGTAACGGGCCGCACCACTGTTTGATCGCCAGACTCGTCGCAGGCCGCAGGTATTACAAATGGAATGCTATAAAGATGTTGGTATAGCAAAAAGATGGAAGATCCTAAAAGAACCTTCGTGAGGTTTCAGTAATGCATCATCCTCCGACATTCACGCAGAGGAGGAGACTCGGGATGGTGACAAATCATTGGTTTACGCAGAGTGAGAAGGTGTTAGAGGCCGCAGATTGGGCCTCTAACACGACCAGATTAGACTAGCCGTCAACAGAGAACGAGGCCCAAATATGGTGGAAATGGGCAAGGACCCCGAGACCCTAGGGAGGAGCTCAGGCGTGAGTTCCCCAAGGACAGAGCGAGAATAGGGATGATATGTCAAGGTCATGGTCGGGAGAGATCCTCGACTCTACTACAAAGGGACCCGAGGATTATGGATGTCGAGTTCGATGTCATCCCTGGGATGGATTGCTTATAGCCTACAGTTACTGACAGAGCGTAGGAGGATTATCGCCACACGCAGGATGGTACTCCTCAGATATTTTCCTTGGGACAAGCATGATATTTTGCCCCAAACAAAGATACGAGTCCACAGTGTCGTGACAAGCACGGTCAAGCAAATGTCTTACCTCAGAGGACGATGAGAGATCAGACTTGATTCACTCTCGAGTAAGATGTGAGTATGTGGACGTTTTTCCGATGAGCTTCAACTCGGACTACCCCTCCACGTAGGGATGTAGACTCTGCATTGAGTTACACCCCTGGTATCGCTACTCCATCCTCTATGACTCGCGATGATGGCACCTGGCCGAGTCATAGAACCTCGCAGTCCGGGGCCACGTGAGCCAATAACAAGGGGTTTATTAGACCGAGCACTTCACCATGGGGCACTTCGGTTCTAGTTGCGAAGAAGAGGGGCAAGACCCTTCGACTGTGCATTGGCTACAGACAGTTGAACAGGGTTATGATCCAGAATCGGTACCTATTACCGAGGATTGATGATTTATTTGACCAGTTGAGAGGAGCGCGAGTCTACTTCAAGATAGACCTTCGCACTGGTTATCATCAGCTGAAGGTTAGGGAGACAGATATCCCTAAGACGGCGTTTAGGACGCGTTATGGGCACTTTGAGTTTACAGTGATGCCCTTTGGATGGACGAATGCACCAGCAGCATTCATGGATCTCATGCATAGGGTATTCCAACCCTATCTAGATCAGTTTGTCGTGGTCTTCGTGGATGACACTTTGATCTACTCCCAGTCAGAGTGGGAGCATGAGTATCACTTGAAAATTGTGTTACAGTTACTGAGAGACCATCAGCTGTACGCTAAGTTCAGTAAGTGCGAGTTTTAGCTTACTGAGGGGAGATTTTTGGGACACGTGGTGTCAGCACCAGGAGGCCACGACCCAGGCATATCGAGGCGTTGATGAGTCGAGAGACCGAATGTCAATCCGAGATACGCAGCTTCTCGATCAGCCGGATATTACGTGAGATTCGAGAATGGCCGAGGATGTCCATTCCTGGGCGTGATTGTAGGATTTCACCCACGGACATGGACTCCATGGTCAGACTGCCCCACCATAGAGAGAAATCGAGGATACTGAACACCGGATACGTGTCGTAGCAAAGAGGAGGATCGCCTCCTAGTTCGTGGAAGAGGCGTAAGACCCCCTCGCTCTATGACTAGTTTCAGGACTAGGTCAGGATTGAGCATGAGCAACTGGATTGCCCCAGAGCAGGATCCCATGACTCCTGGGACAAGAGTCTCCGAAAAGAGTCAGAGAACGAGAGTATACTGCTCATTCCTCCACACCCCAAGATGGGTCGAGGAACCTGCTTTAGTTCGGTGCTATACAAGCACTCCCAAAGAAGACGTATAGGCCGTAGGGGCCGTGAGTATGGGTCAAGTCATGACAGACCAAGTCGCAAGAGCGGAAGCTGTGGACCCTGGTGGTAGACCCATTGTTGATGTCGTGGTTGACATGAGTGAAGCCGATGTACCATCGTCAAGCCGCATCGGGACCCAAATGTCATAACCCAACTCACTTGGATTTAGGCTAGAGGTTAAGGCCTTAGACAGCTTAGGCATGTATGTTCTTCCCAAAGATGGGGAGAGAGTCGACCTGATAGGTCGAGATTATGAGGAGTGATCTCTAAGATTCCCGCTCTGGTGGTAGACCCTGTGATCAAGTGCTCACAAGATGACATTATTGCCTCGTGTGCACGGTGAACATCGCTGGCCGAGTCGGTGTGGGTGCACGCAGACGGCATTCACCACTCTTGTGAGTGTGGGTTGAGTTTGTCTTGACTACGTCCAATGAAGACTCATGTTGAATCAGAAATGTAAGAGGCTCAAAGTGTGTCAAGAGTTATGTAATCGAGATGAAAAACACACTACAAAGTTAATACCACTTGGGAGTCGAGTGGATGGGGAGCTCCGAGTGACCAGAGATTGATACCCCTTTATCAATTACATTGCGTTGTTGCTTCAAGAAGGGTTTCGGTATATGGATGTTTGGTCTATGACATGGATTAAGTTGATACTATTGGATTGTCGAAGGATTGTGACCTCGGGAAGGTCGGGTCATACACTGGGCAAGTAAGGGTCGTGTGGTTACGCGCTGTAATGGATTACATACCGGTGTTAAAGGACATGTCGCGAGCATGCGCCCTGAATCGCGCAGATGAGCGAGTATTAGCTCTGGGCAATTCGCCACTATTAATAGTTATCAAGTAGTATGCCGCATGGCACCGTATGGCGGTACTGGCATAGAGGCCATGTGTATCAATCGGTTATGTCGACGAGGAGGAGAGAGCCCACCACCGTCCCGACCGATTAGGAAGACACCTCTGAAGGTGAGATTTGATACTTATTAACGTTTTCACTAGGCCGCAGCCCAGAAGAGCTACGCGATGTGCGACGCCGACCCTGGGAGTTCGAGGTCAGGGATCACGCCTTCTCAAGGCGATGCCTACAGGGAGGGTCAGTTCCCAAGTAAGCGCGGAAGCTATCGCCGAGGTTTATCGACCCTTCCAAGATACTTCGAGAGGTAGCAATCACAAGGCATCGACAAGACACGCCAAAGATGTCGTGTCCACGAGGTGTTTCACGCCTCCATGCTACTAAAATATACCCCATCCAAATTTCATGTGGTGGATCGGGGACAGACGAGGTCAACACTAATGGGACCTTCGAGAGGACCGTGTGCATTGTTACAGCCGTGATCAGTTTTATCACAAGAAGACCGTGAGGCTGAAGAGGTACCATGAGACACTATGGAGTGGAGGAGTCCACGCGTGGGAGCGAGACACGATGCGCCACCTATCCCTTCTTTAGGGATGAAGGTGACGTGGTTTATCGCTTTTTAAGATTTAAATGACCGCTAGGATGCATGGTAGAATGCACGCTGTACGCATGATTGATGGTAATTGTCCTGAATTTCCTCGGATGAAATTTCTTTGGCTGGCAGGAGAATGTAGCACTTAAATTCCAAATTTTGGAAAAATGGCAAAATCGTAATTCGTTATAAAATTGTTATTTCAAATAAAATCCGTGAATTTATTCTCTAGATTCTGATGATGAACGGATTTCACCGCTGGAATTCTAAAAATCTAGTTAGCACGTGAAATTTGTAATATTCCGACACGCCTGAGTTGACACGCTTTCGAGGCATCGCTGCCGGTGTCAGAAACTATTTTCGATGCAACAAAATCACATATAACAAGTACTCATGTACCATATGGTATGAGTAGAGAAATGATAAAATGACTACGAGATAGCGCCGACGTCAAACTCGAGAAAGAAGAGAATTAATTAATTAAATCGACTCTGTCACTACAAAAGACAAAAAGTGAATAGTCTTCATCTCCTCAATTGAAATAAGGCAAAAATCGTGAAATGGAGGAGCGTAAACTTGCACCCGATTTTTTGAGAGATTTTTAGAGAGAAACTTTCTCTAAAATATCGTAAAGGATCCACCGCCGCCGCCTTCTCTGACAAGAAAGAGAACCTGCCTAACGCGAGAGGGCTTCTCGCTATGGGTACTCGGGATTAGAGTTTCCTCAAACTCCGAGAGGCAGGGGTTCTCCCTACTTGTGTTTTATTCCCTTTAAATACTTTGCAAACAAGTTCAGCCGAATGAGTACGTTATGTTGAAAGCTGGATTTGGCCCCAAACTGGACTGAATTGGGCTATGAATTTCTGAAAGCAACCACTGAGCAGCCGTGGATCGCTACTACCGATCGTTGTCAAATTCCAGTTTTGGTATTAAATCATGGATTGATTTGGATGAGGCCGAAATGGCCGTGAAATGCGTTCACAAAGTGAACCGATGAATTGTTGAAAGTGTTGGAACCAGAACCCTAGTGGTTTTAATGCTCTAGGAATAGTGACACGAAAATATATTTCAGGTGGATATGTGCCTGGTCGAGTGATTCAAGTGGGAATCGCTTCGTGTTTGATCATTAGCCCAAGTAGCTAATTTTGATGTTTGAAATGATAATTACATAACATGTTTGTGTGATTAAATTTTTATGTGAATATATTCGTGTTTATATATTTGCATGTGATTAGATCAGATTGAATTGGCACACATGAGTCTCCATATGCACCGAACATCCAGACTAAGGAGTTAAGGTACGAGACGTGCCCAGAGAAACTGTCGGGAGGGTAGTCTAAAATATTAATTATCTGGAGTGGTAGTCCATTAAATCCAAAATATCAATCGTCTGAGCAAATTAATCGATATTCATCTGAGGGTAGTCCACAAACAATTAATATATCAATCGCCTGAGCGGCTCCAATCGGGAGCATATACATCGAGGGTTGTCCACTAATAAACAATAATTTTTACACAAGGCTTAGGGCGAGTGTGGAGAGAGCCTATGAGGACTCCTGGACTGGAAGTTGGTCATGTAGACATTCAAGTAAGATCATGCATTCGCTGGAATGTGTGTTTACTGGGAATATCAGACCACTTAGGTGGTGAGTAGCCCACTTTAGTATGCATTCTCCCATCGAGCTTTAAATACCCTGGCCGTGATCCCCTTACAGTACAAGGAGCGTGCGAGGAGACTACTCTGTCCTTTCGAGGATGTTTTAGAAGAAAGCCGGATGTGGCTTATGTCACATTGTATACATGTATTAGAATGCTTTTTCATTTTAATATATGCCAGATAAGAAAGAGTTTATTAACTCTTGAAACTATTGGATATGGGCTTGATATATCAGGATGGTATCAGACATGGGCCCAAGAGGCTTGACTCATGTCGGGATTTATATTGGACCAAGCCGCACAGTATGCAGTATTCGTATTCGCAGAGCTCTCCGTACAAAGGAGACTCCCGCCTCGATTGCGGAGAAATGCCCAAGTCACCCGACATTAACAAGTGTTTCGCGGTCGACGCGTAGTCAACTGACCCCGGTTTCAAAAGCGCCACACATTTTGATCAAGCAATACATGAACCCGATCATGCACCTCCATTTGCTAGAGTAATCCACAATCTCAAAGAGACACATGATGACTCCACGACAGGCGCGATCTAATCGCATTAGGTTAATTAATCGTCATGACTATACTCATAAGTATTCAAGCTCGCTTTCTTCTCTTAACTTGATAGGGCATTCAACGTCGTCTTCATCAATCAACATAACAAATTTTACAATTGGCGTCCTCAATGATTCGCAATTTCACCACACTTTAAGAGCATTTAAACAGTAGAGGAAGACAACAAAATGAACTAGTACCATCCATTCATTCTCCCTCTATTCAATCTCAACCAACACATGCATATCATGACAATGATTTTGCTCAACAAAATAAAGGGAAGGCACTCCTGGGGCTACATCCTCACCGAGATCAACACATGAGGCTCCAACAAATGACTTTGACGTTGAAGTCGTTTTGAGAAATGTGATGTCATCAATGCAACAACATATTCCTCATCCAAAAAATGAACCTCGGTTGGATGATGTGAATAGAGCTGCAGGATAGCCAATGACACCGCATTATGAGGCTCCAACAATCGAAGGTTGTTCATCCTGCCTCGCGCTCAATCAAAGATAGAAATGCGGCGGGGCGATGCCAAAGATGATGCAGGAAATTCTTCGGTGAGAGTGGCAACTAATAAAAGAAAAAAGAGGATGGCACGAAGACTCGTCAAGAGAGCTGCAGTATGAAAATTACCTTTCGTCCAACAATGTGCTCAAGAGTACCCAAGGCTTTCCCTCAAACAAAAATTTGTACCTGATTTCGCCTTAGATCCCAAGGGTGATGAAGGGTAATTTCGTTGCAATTGTGTTGCTTTTATGCAATTTTGTGTTTTATACGCCATTTTTTTTACTATTTGATGTAACAGGGAGGTATTATGTCGAATGTATGGAATGTTTGTCACTCGGTATGAGATGGCATGCTTAAAAGGCAATCAATCTGTCAATTATGTGGTACGTATATCACATGGTTTATGTTTCCTCTATAAAGCAATTCAATTATTTTATCAGTCATTGTTAATGGTTATATCCATATGTAGGTTATTGGAATGTATTGTCGTTTACTGAATGCACAACAGGGACCATCACAAGTGAATCACTATTTTGATCCTTCATTCGCGGTGGTTTACCAATTTACTTTAACAACATTATATGTTAATCTTGGTTTTTTACATGTTCTAATTGCTGACGAAATCATAAGTATAGTGGTTATCGATCAAATCCCTAGACAAGCAAAAAAAGAATTGTTGCTAGATCGCTCCAAACACCGTCGACTCACAATCGCCACGCCCATTGCCTCAAGCATTGTGGAAAGGTATGGATGTTGCATAATCTTTAAATGCTATGTTCATAACCATTATCAAACTAATGAATGATATATTCATTATTATAGTTATTTTTGCCTATATGTGTGGATACTCATTGGCATGTAAACATAATTAACCTCCACGCAAAGCGTGTTGAGTTACTATCTTCGTTGTCAATGACCCATGGCAAGTACATAAAGGGCTCTTCCAGAAGATTGTCACATGCTTTATGACAATGCTTGAAGGCCTATGATATGCGTACAAATATGGACATAGGGAAATTGGAGCATGTCTACCCGGATGTTATGCAACAAGAAAATTGGTAACATTATTTCAACATATTTCAAGTTAACAAATATGTTTATAGACAACACAATTATCATTACTTGTTTTTTCACAAATGGAAAATTAATTTCGCATAGCATGACTAAAGGGAATTTATGTTACCAACAGCGACCCCCGAGCCCGCCGTAATTCGATTAGCGGATCCGAACCGAAACCCGGGGTGCTCTGTTACCACTATATCACTTAATCAAATACATTTCATTAATATAAATAAGCTGCTTCTCAAATCTTATGAAGCGACACTCTGTGGCAAGCCCATAAACATTTCTACAAATTCAATGCAATTCTTTACAAAATATGCATTTAACCAAAATGGCATTTTGGCGCCGTTTACAATATAAATATCCAAACCGTATTCAGATATAGGCAAAATAATTTTGTTGAACTCCTTTAGTTTACAAACCATATCATGCTCAAAAAATGGTGAGATGCATGTGACTGTTATTACTCCATGAACTTTCTGAATGACTCTGAGCTCCTCGACCTTGGGTCCGCTTTCAATCACTGTCTATCACTCGGTACCTGTGCATTGATAAAACAATACGCTAAGCATTTTCATGCTTAGTGGTTCTATACATTTCATTCTTCTGTTTCACTTAAGTCAAATTCATGCAATTTTACTAAACAAACTCAAATCTTTTTTTTTGATGATCAATGTCAATACTAACAGCATATACTTATTTCATATACAATCATTTATGGTTCATTGATCGATCCAAATATACACTTTCATATGCAATAAATCATTTATAACCAAACCATGCATTTCACAATGCTCTTTTCATTTCAATTTGCAATCATGCTTTTCAATACCAATATGTCAACAATCTCAAAGTCAATTCAGTTCTGCCTTTAACGAATTTAACTTATGTTTTCGTTATACAAGATATCGGAATCATCTGACGGCCTCACTAAGTCATGGTGCCAAGATAAAAACATTTGCTTTATAACACAGCCTGTCTCGGGCTGAAGCCGGGCCGACCGGTTATTAAAAATCACTCCGTGAACACTACCGATACTATCCCACTGGTCAGTTGGACGGAGACACATCAATACGTTTGTTCACAGTGACTACTAATCCTCGAATTCTTTATTGGTATACCAATATATCCTTAATGCGACTAAACTAACATTTTATTAAGGGCTGCCTAAACTTTATAGAAAATACAGCACAATATGTACATTTGTATAAACAGTTCATTTTCAATAATTATGTAATTTTCATATGCAAACATTTCACAATCAATTGCCTCAAATCAATTAAAACAAATCAATATGCTTTTCTTATACATTTAAGATCAAACATTTCAAATCTTGAAACGAGAATAGGAGAAGGTAGAACAAACCAATCTATCTCTTTCTTTTTACCTTGTCGTCAATCTCGGTCCTAGGTTAGGTGATCCTCACCGGTCCCTAGCAAATCACACATCACATTTAGTAAACTAGCACTACTCACACTTAACGACATCACGGATGGTTAAGCTTCACCTCGAGGCGGCGAGGTACTAGACGCTTTTATTTAGTTTCATTCTTATTCGAACCCCATTAATCATTTATTAGGTCCTTAAACTATCTAAGATACGTATCATTTAGACTTTCTAACAAAAATCCGAATTTTTCCCTCAGGAACAAGAGGCCACGCCCGCTGGCAGGCAAAGCTACTGCAGAGCACCCGAGGGGTGCCATTTTACACCCCACACGACAAGGGAATCCCACGCCAGGTGTATTACGTCGCAGCACGGGTTCCCCTATCCCGCGGCCGTAGGAGCCTGCTTGCCTGCATTTTCTGGGCTTCCTTTGCATTTTCTCCAAAAATCACCCCAAAATCCAAATGAAACTTCAGAAATCAATTCACAAAGGCATTCTAATATCCTCTTGTCAACATGAGCAAAAAACCCATGAATGGGATTAGGTTTTTCTAACCCAAACATCATTTAAAGAAATCTAGGTTTGGTTTGTACTCTCAAATCCCCTCGCACTCAAGCCTTAGCCTTTTTCCTTCTTCCTTCTTGTAAGATCTTGAACAAACATGGAGGGATTCACACAAATCTCCAACTATTTCCAAAACCCTAGCCTTTTCTCCTCCCCCACTCTCTTAAAGGCGTTTTTGCACAAAATGGGAGATTTCTAAGACCACATTGACCTGACTTTCATTTCAAGTGTGTGCTGCTCGTTTACACACAAATCCCATTTCATTTTTCCTTTTCGTCTTCATTTCACTCCTCATTTATCACTTAATTCACTTTTAGCATTTGGTTATTCTATTCTTTGACCCTAGGTCCCTTATTTTACCAAATCCAATTTCATTCTTTACACTCAAGGTTTATTTCCTCGAGTTCAATCAATTTCTCATTTTTAAAGATATAATATTTAAATCATATGCTCACATATTCATTTCAATTTTTCACAATTTAACAATTTATCAGTTTTCCTTAAAACCGTTTGGCTCATTTATACTCAAATATTTACAAAATTATTATAAAATATAGGTATTTTGAAAGTACACCAAATATACGGAACTTTGGAATGGCTCAACACTAACAAATCAATTAATAAGCAGAAATGCATTTATAATAATATGTTATATATATATATGTATTCAAGACATTATATACACTTAATTACACTTGTGTTATTTAAAAGATCAGAAGAAAATATTATTACAAGATAAAGTTGTTATGTACATCAAGGGATGCATGATGATAATGGTGAATGAATTCGTAAAGCATGCAAGCGTAATCGACCGTCAGTTGTTGCAGCCATTTTTGTCTTTTCTCCGATAACAAAACATTTGAAACTCGGTCAAGACTTATATTATTGAAGTTGGAAAACTGATATGAGGTCATACCCAAAATCAACCAATAAATGCAATCAGTATCACCCATGTTTTGTATATCTAGACTTTCACCGTATAACTAAATTAGTTAGGTTGCTACCCATTTAAAAGGTATAACTTTTCATGTTTGTCAGCTTTCTTTTTCATTTATGTGCTTAGGTTGTACAGAATGGTGTTCACTTAAAGGCACTTTTAATTTTGAATGGTGGATATTTGTTCTTAGAATCAACAAGTATGATGGTTTTGTCATTCAATGAGTTCATTTAGAAACAATCCAATTGTAGTCATTCATTGAGCTTTGAAATTAATTGTTATCTTTCAAGTTGTGATTCAAGTAAATAAATTAGAGGAGTCCAAATATAATTCATGCATTTCATGAAATATAAATGGGATGACAACTGAGTTTTTAGACAATAAAACGTGGTAAATAGGGGTTTAGGGACTTTCTATTGAGATAATACCTTATACTTGTAAGGTAGTACTTGCATTACATTAAGGTAGTACTTGAATTATATTATAATACCTGTGCACTTGGGTCATAGGGAAAAGGGTTTGAGCTTATTTTTACCTAAACATTACTACAGATAACCTGGTTACAACTTTTTTCCCTAGCTAAGGACTGCATGCTCACTTGAAGTATGAATTCTCAAACATTTCACATACATACTTACTTTGGTTCTCCATTGAGGAGTCCAAATATAATTCATGCATTTCATGAGATATAAATGGGATGACAACTGACTTTTTGGACAGAAAAACGTGGTAAATAAGGGTTTAGGGACTTTTTATTAAGGTAGTACTTGATACTTGTAAGGTAGTATTTGCATTACATTAAGGTAGTACTTACATTATATTAAAGTAGTACCTGTTGATTACTACCCAAATAGTGTTGTTCCATACTCTTAACACTCCGGGTTTTAAGCACTTTTTGTGTAGTAATCAGCCAAATTGACTCAATTGGCATGTTAAGGACCTAGCAATGCTTCTGATCAAATTTTATGGCAATTTTTGTAGTTTCTCACAAAGAGAGAGCTGAAGATAGATCCAACTCACATGAAGAAATCAATCGAACTCGTAGTTTGCAACTGTAAGTAAAATGAGAATCGCAATTTTCGCAAGTGAATATAAATTCTCGCACCTGCAAATTAACTTGCCATTCTTTTTGACTTTTTGTCTCTCTTTTTGTTTTCTTCCCAAATTCTCCCCATGAATAGGTTTAGTTTATACAATTTGGTAATTTGTATTGTTTTGGTGGTATATAATACCCAAAATAACACTTTGTAATTCATGCATTTCATGAAATATAAATGGGATGACAATTGAGTTTTTGGACAGCAAAACGTGGTAAATAGGGGTTTAGGGACTTTCTATTAAGGTAGTACCTACTACTTTAAATATAAATGGGTTTGTAGCAAGTATAAAATTATATGAAAATGTTCTCAGACTTTCGGCCGAGGCAAAGCCGTCGCCTCAATTGCTAATGAGATTAAGAATGATATAACGGTTCAAACGATATAAGAAAGATGTCCGCAAGACCAAATGGGGTTGAATGAACGGGAAAAGAAAGAAAGAATATATGGAAAAGGGAGTTAGGTAGAAAGTAAACCTAAATAGAACTCCTAGAATACCCAACTAACAATATGATTGTAAATTGTAATGAATAAAATGATTTATGAGAAAGCCCGACCGATCGAGATTCCGAAGATTGGAATCAAAGGGCAACAAGCTTTTAGGTTTGTTTTTCAACTCTCTCTTTTGTTTCCATTTTTGAGTTTGTTCTCCACTTCTCTCTCTCTATTTCTAAAAAGTTGAAAGATTATGAAATAAGTTGATTTATTGAAATGAATTGAGGTAAATTGCGTATTGATTTGTTTTAAATTGAAATGAATTGCACATGAAAAATTGCATGAGTATTGGAAACCAAGTATTTAGATATAAATGTATATACACTATTGTAAATTGCTATGAATGACGTAGCGCTCACTAGAATGCTAACCGCTAAATTGAAGGATAAATTGGCATACCAATCAGGGTTTAGGGACTTTCATTAAGGTAAGACCTAATACTTGTAAGGTAGTACCTCGCATTACATTAAGGTAGTATCTTCTGAAATATATTAAAGTAGTAAGAAAAATGGGTCATGTAATGGTATGAGTTTATTTTACCTAAACATTACTATAGATAACCTCGGGTTACAACTTTTCCTCTAACTAAGGACTCGGAAGTATGAACAAACATTTCACATACATACTTACTCGTTCTCCACTCAGGAGTCCAAATATAATTCATGCATTTCATGAAATATAAAATTGATGAAAACTAGTTTTGGACAAAAAGATAGGCAGGGTTTAGAACTTTCTATTGCTAGTAGTACCTGATGCTTATAAGGTAGCACCAGACATTAAGATAGTACTGATAGAGATAAAGTAGTACCTATGTACATGGGTCATAGGGAAAAGGGTTTGAGTTTATTTTTACCTAAACATTACTACAGATAACCTAGTTGCAACTTTTTCCCCTAGCTAAGAACCGTATGCTCACTCGAAGTATGATTCCCAAATGTTTCACGTACATACTTACTTTGGTTCTCCACCAAGGAGTCTAAATAAAATTCATGCATTTTATGAAATAGAAATGGGATGAAAACTAAGTTTTTGGATAGCAAAATGTGGTAAAAGTGGGTTTATATGACTCTTAAGGTAGTATCTAATACTTGTAAGGTCAGACTCAGATTACATTAAGGTAGTACTTGAATTATATTAAAGTAGTACTTATAATTGGTCATGTGGAAAAGGGTTTGAGTTTATTTTTACCTAGACATTAATACGCATAACTCCGGTTACAACTTTTTTTCCCAGCTAAGGACCACATACAATTTAAGTATGAATTCCCAAACATTTCACATACATACTTAATTTGGTTCGCCATCGAGGAGTCCAAATATAATTCATACATTTCATGAAATATAAATGAGATGAGAATTGAGTTTTTGGACAACAAAATGTGGTAAATAGGGGTTTAGGGACCCTTTCCGCACAACACCCGAAGGTGATTATAGATAACAAATTTACCAATTTTCCCACAAGGACCTAATCTTAGCACAAAGTAAGATTCCCTAACTTTCATATATATGTTTCATTTCATTCTACATCTAGGGATGCAACTATAATTCATGTACTCTTGGTGAAGTAAAAAGGGATAATAACCTAGTATTGATTAGGCATGATAAGAAAGGTTTATGCATCTTCCATTAAGGTAGTACTTGAGACTGTTAATGTAGTACCTAATGCATATTAATGTAGTACCTACAAATTGTTAGATTAGTACTTATGAAAAAATGAGGTTGTAGGAGACAAACATGTTAACAAGTGGTACCTACTGTATCAAATTAATCTTCACAATCTTTTTTTTTTTTTTTGCAATCACTCATCCATCCAAAAACAAAAAAACTATTTTTCATGAAACTAAAATGCAAATTACACTTTTCCCCTTAGCTCTGGAGGAAGGTATCGACAGGAAAGGGGGGCTTTGACAAATTGGGGCAACATGGCCACGCTAGGGTTAGCGTGTTTTCTATTACGCTCGAGCTACTAATTGTCGTAATTTAGGATTTTTTCTTTCGCCTTACACCGATGAAGGCGGAGAAAAAGAAAAGAAATACAGAGTTGGGGAAGATGAAGACAAGGAGTTAAGGCAAGAAAAAATTTGATGTTAAATGTTTTCTTGTTTTTATCCAATTAGAATACTAGTTGGATTGTTTAGAGGGGTTGTTTCGGTATTGTTTGCCCATTTATCTCTTTTATTCCTCAAAGACAATTAATTTTTTTCAAATGTACCATGTAATTCTTATTTATCTTTTATTTTCAAAAATGAAATAAACATATTTCTCCCAGTTGGGGGCCGTCTAATATGTACCGGCGGGAGCATCACTGTATCATGAAGTCGGGGTACATATTATTTTATTAATAGACTAACAATAGAGCCCGTGGAAAAATTATTTCAAATTTTTCCTCTCCTGCTCAAATTTTTTTAATTTTTAAATTGGTTTTTATTTAAAATTTCTTGATTAAAAAAAATTGATAATTACATGTATCCCAACAATATTATCTCAGATTATATCTAATATAATTATATACATGTAATATCCAAACAATATTTCTAGATTATAATCACAACTTTAAATCTTGTATCATGATGAGTGATGCATAGAGTGGCACTTACTAGACTATATGTCATATTATTTCACACATAAAAATACAATAAACAAACCAATTAAATAGCCTCAATCCATGAGTTCTTAGAAAATAAAATTACAATACAAAAATAAATAATTATCTCGACTTGTACATATCCATCTTTTTCTGATTTCTGATTCTTGTAATTTATTAATTCAAGAGCAAACCCAAAAATGGAAACTTCCACAGCAGGAAGCAAGGTTTGGCCCACGTACGGAAGACGATGAAGAGGAAGATATGGAAGAGGGTTTAGAGGAGTATTGTCCTACAATATGCTTATTTTTCTAGATTTCTTTAGCGTAGATTCTTTAATTTTTTTTTTAAAGTTTAGATCAATTTTGAAGAATTTATATTTAGATTATACTCTTTTTCTTTAAAAATAAAATAAAATAATGGTTAGTGGTATTGTATATAATTGCTTTGAGTGGTCATAATGATGGTAATTTTAGTACTTTTAATTAATATGATGGTGAAAATTATGGAGGTGATATACCACCGTATTAGTTTTTACGTTGTATTTTTACTATTTGGTTAATGTAATTTTATTATATAACTTTTATTAATGTTGTTTTATTTTTCAATGTAATATGATGCTCTATAATATAATATTTTATTATTTTAAAATGTATTTTTAGGTTTTAATATATTTTTTATTTATTTTATATAATTTCTGTTTATGTTTAATATAATAAAAATATTTCATATATCATATTTTTAAAATATTCTAATTTGATGAAATAAAGATTTTGATGAATGAATAATGATCTTGAGTTAAAAATGCAGATTATTGGTTGTAGTTGAAACTCCAAAAAGTGGGTCCATCATCTCTAAATATAGAGAAGATGTCAATTTGGAGTTGGAAATTGAGATTTATGGTAGAAGCTATTCTAAATAGTGCATCTCCATATTTTGAAATACACTATTCACTACTCCAAATATGGAGATGGAAATGGAGTATGTTTTTTTTTTAATGAAAAATAATACTATTGATTCAAACTTGCAATAGATCGATATATCCAAGATACAAATAGCTAAAAATCATACATGATAAAACAATAGGTTAATAAAATAATAAATTCAAATAAAGCCTACAAATTTAATAATATAGCGACTGCACACTTCCGAATTTCAATTCTTCAATATACTAACGACCATAATTTGATATATTCGATTGATCAAATCCACTTTACCTGTTTGAATCGCCACACAAATAAAGCACTACAACAAGACGACGAAGAATACCACGTTATAACCAGCCGACAACAAATCAAACGCCACAATAAGACAGTGACAAACCAAACGTCAATAAAAAGATGATAACACAAAAAACAAGATAAAACCTAAATTTTTATGGAATAACCATTGATTAAAGAGTTTTATACTGAAATAACATGTTAGAAAAAAATTATTAAATTAGTTTGGAAGGAAAAATAATTGTCAAACTAGTGTCTAATGTCGTTGTAGTGGACAGCGGCAATTGGAGTTTCAAATGCCGCTATCCATGACAATAGCAATTAAGAAAATGTTCAATTGCCGCTATCATGAACAGCAGCAATTAAGAATTTCTCAAATGTCGTTATTCATGACAGCGGTAATTGGGCAATTTTGAATTTTCTTAGGTTGGGAGATGTTGCATTCAAACAAATTTTTTTGACGTGTTCACTACATGTTTTTGAACACGTACGTAGTAGAGCAGGGAATGGGTTTAAATCGTAAATGGGGGCCTCCATCAATGGGCAGCAGCAGTAGTATTGGCCTTTAAAGCTTTTAAATATGGTGCAGATGAGGGAACGTAACATGAAAACCCAAAATGTTTTAAGCCAGAAAGGGAATGGTCAACCAGGCGACAACGGACCTGACCCAATGTTTTGTGGGTTCAGCATATCAGAATATATCATAAATTCAGAATATAGGGAGAGAGGTAGGTATATAGCCTTCTTGTATTAATGTGGTAACATAGACACAAGTAGTGGTTGCAGAGCTCAGATAAAGAAGGGCGACTCGTTGGAACTTGGTACTACTACATATCAGAGCTTTTCATGGCTCAAGAAGAAAATTACCTTAACTATATAACATCTGAGAATCAAATAACATCTACATTTCTACAATTATCATATAAAGGATGATAGAAATTTTTTAAGAAAAAGAGAAACAAATTAGGTTGTATTATCAGAAAAGGAAAAATAACCAGCTTTAGGGATTTTGTTTACAGGACTTGGCGATTCTTGAAAGGCGTCAAACTTTCTTTCGTTTATGAAATGTTCATTCCTTTTGTACATTCCCCATTTAATACTAAACGTTTTACATGCAAAAATATTTATTGCTTTGATGGTGGGTTTAAGCATGTCACGGTAAAGATGGCAGTCACGATGTTTTATTTCATCGAAGTACTATCTTCTTATTATTTAGTGCTTAGGTTGGGAGATGTTGCATTAAAACAAAATTTTTATTTAGTGCTTAGGTTGGGAGATGTTGTTTTATTTAGTGCAATAAAACAAATTTTGAATTTTCAAATGCTACTGTCATGGACAGCAATTAGGCTTTTTCAAATGCAATTGGGCCTTGTTGTTTTACTTGCAGGAAATCATTCATTGCATATGCCGAAGCTAAAACATCACTAAAGTTAAAAATCTGATCAATTGATTCTCATTTGATTTGATTAGTCAATTTATCCTTGTATTGGTTTCATTAACATTTGTAGTAATACTGGCCCCTAAAAGAGAGTCTCATTTATCTTTTGAAAAGGGACTAGTCATTATGCATTTGGTAAAACAAAAGAAGACAAATATATGTCTAGAAATGGTGTCATGGAGCTCTGTCATTTGATTTTATTTTTTTTTTTTTTCTTTTGATAAGCAAAGGGAGCTCAATGAAACATGGCTGGCAAAGAAACCCCAAAAAGAGTATATAAGATGTATACAACAAGTGCACCAAGACCTATACAAAATAAACAAAAAACACCAATCCCATAAACTAAGATCTAGCCATAGACACCAGCTTTCTGATTATCAAAGAATCATAACAAACAAGCACACTAGCCGATTATGACCTCCATGCATAAACCAAATCATATAAACATATAAAAAAATTGTATACAAATATCAATATATACAAATATCAACATATATCAATGAGTCCCACAAGATGGCGTCTTTATATTTCTCTTAGGATGGCGCCTAGAATACACAGCTAGGTGATCTATAGGGTCCCGTGGAATCTCAAACGGAGCTGATGGAGCCGAGAGAGTTGATGGAGTCGAGGGAGCTGATGGATGAAGAACCCGACGCACACATGGAGCAAGAGGTCGCCTAGCGGAAATGCACCCAATCGATACAAGGTTAAGGATGGTGTCATCGATGGGAGGTAATGTGGGGGATGATAAAGGGTGAGATGATAAGGTGATATCTACTGCTATGGAGGCTGGCTCTGGCGACACCAAATATGGTAAAGATGTGTAAGTGTCTGGGGGTATGGAAGGTGATGTGTAAGTGTCTAGGGGTATGGAAGGTGATGTGTAAGTCCTAGGGTACAAAATCCTGGGTGATGGGTAAGTACAGGGCATCGGTGCAGGGCACGTCTACCAGTGTACCACAACCGCCTCACCATCTCGACCATGACCTCACACCATTCGACCACGCACTCTAATCAACTCTCCTCTCCCCACCGAATTCCGCTGCATACAGACTGGAGGATGACACCGGAGGTTTGAAGGATGGTCCATGTGATGTAGATGCCTCCTGATCGTAGCTGGCGATGCGATGCTCTTCTCCGATCTGGTGTAACACCGATCTAGCAATATGATGTAAGTCGTACACCAAACCAGTGGTAGCATAGCATGAGCGACTAGCTTCAGCCATGGCAGAGATCTAAATGAACCAACCAAATAATTATAATACATAATCTATTGTTTAATTCGGGAAAACACTTTAGAAACATACGACCTAACTTACCAAACCCGAAAGAGTACCATGGTAGTATGGAACCTCATCATCCCTATAGAGTGGTGGTGGCTGGTAAACGCCGTGTAATACGATCGCATACCACTCCAAGATATATGGATTCACGGAAGTCCATCATACCCACCATATGTGTAGTGATTATCCTACCCGACCACGTATCCCATAAGGCAAATGTGGCTGACATGATACGCCTCCCAATCTCTAATGTCATCCACGCATCCACTTTATGTACCGTGCTCATAAGAGCAAGATGGAGGTATCTCCAGTGTAGCTCAAACTCGGCGCAAGACTCGCCTCGACGAAGCCACTCGACAGCCGAAACATATAAGCTGACATCAGCTCACAAATCTCTCGACGCCTGGGCGTATATCCGGAAGCCGGTCAACCAACCTCCGACAGCGTCTACCATAAGACCTACACATTTGGCTAACTGACATCAAAAAACTTTTTATGTGAATATGAATGAAATTGCTATAACCATACTTTACATATATCATTACCTGATCAAGAGTTTGTGCATCCAACTGATCTCAATATAAGAGGAGTACACCGGATGAGTTATGCACCCGTGTGAAAGGTACTCTCCACCTACACCCCAATGGAAGAGTTGGCTCTGGCTCTGGCTCTAGCTCAATTGGTAATCCATCGTCGAGGGCCTCAGCTAGGTCTCCATCGACGACATCGACATCATCATCACGTAAGGCATGAGGGATCAGCTGCCAAGCCGCATATACTATTGATCGCTTAAAATCTAAGTTGTCTAAACGCGCGGAAGTCTCCCAAGACCATAACCAATATAAAATAAACAAGTAAGAAACCTAATGATGTCAGATATGAATGTATGCACAAAAAAATATTACATACTCTCAGATAGTGTAATACAAACCGCCAATACCGCTTCACGATCCAAGCCGGATTCCAAGATAACTCGCGATATAGCAAAGCTAGTAACGCACCGCCCCAAATATAAGTCGCAATATGTCAAATTCGTAAAGGAAGAAAGCACGTATTTAATGCGGCACTTCCTTCTTGTCCGCAAACAAGAAGGATCCCATCAGCACTAAGATGAAACCACGCTCACTCCGCTCTAAAGCGACCTCATCTGCATCAGGTGCTGGGGTGGATAACTGGTCACATAACCACCGGATGGAGATAGTAGATCCTCTAAGAGCATCAGCGGGTGGGGTGACACCGAGCAGCTCCCCACACAACTCCGCCACATCGGCACATGTCCAACGACCGCCGGTCCGCCGACACGTACGATAGCAACATCCCGCAACGCGGATCGCCATCTCTCCGATGCAAATGAAACTCAGGGGTCTCAGCCACCATCGCCTCAACAAATGGATAAGTGGCCAATCGAGCAATGATGTGGCCCAAGCAAGATACAATTCAAAATCTCGCTACGCTGATCACGTATGGATTAATGTGTATATCCATCCTCCACATAAAAGCATGAAGGCTTTCATTTGTCGACGATGGCAGATACTTCCGAAACTATAAGCAAATCTAAGAAACAAATTTTATAACCGATTATATAAATTACATGTTACAACTAGAATATTAATTGATAAGTAATAAAATACATACATGCTCAGATCTACTAAGTCGATCCGTGTCTGCCCACAATACCAAGACAAGATGGATCCAATGG
Source organism: Tetrastigma voinierianum (assembly GCA_016808115.1). Classification (NCBI taxonomy): domain Eukaryota; kingdom Viridiplantae; phylum Streptophyta; class Magnoliopsida; order Vitales; family Vitaceae; genus Tetrastigma; species Tetrastigma voinierianum. The sequence continues at coordinate 43,336 of JAEQBH010003179.1, read as the reverse complement.
ACCCGCATCATGAAGCCTCTCGAACGCCATATCTATAATGTATAACATGAAGGCAAAGATAATTATTAATAAAACACATCGAGAAATAGTATCAACATACTAATGCAAGTACTAATTACAAAACAATGAATTAAAATACACACGCAGACATGATTGATGTCTCATTTACTTAAATAAGGTACATAAGTATTTCAAGATCTACCATTGAACTTGATTTCTATTCTTACAAGACCGGCGATATGACTCTGGGCTGCTTGCACAACCCACATGTGATAGTGCTTTCCTCCCTAACGCTTCATTTCATTATGCAACCGTTGATTTGTGATTCAATCGCTTACGCGCTTCATCGACCATGAGGTACAATCGTAGACCATCATAAAAGAGGTCACACATCTTCATCATTACTGGATGAAACAAGAGCTTCACGGCGTATCATAAAGACAATCAAGGTAGCAGCAGTTTTCAACAACAATCGAAAATCAACACATCGATGCCGACATGTCGCGCATGATATGGCTAAGCATGGAAATCCAGATCAGTGTCTTCGCATGTGCATTTTTTGTCATGTGTTGAGGCTACGCGCTTCGACCACTCTTGACTTAATACGAAATTAATTGTATGTGATCAGAAGAACAATTTCCATCGAACTGTTCTTCTACCAACACGGTAATTCTAACCGGTAGCATCAACATATGGAGGAATCGATCATCGATGTCAATCTATTAGCACTTTGTTCCCTTCTTGCAACAAAGTAACTGTTAAGGCGAAAGAAGGTCAACTGCATTTAATGCCGTGAATGGTGTTATTCGCCTTTTAAGAACATCAAGTAAATACTCCGACATGGGCTGGGCTATTATCCCATATTCACTCCATCATGTGAAAGTGCCCATAACCGGAAAGTGATTGCCTCTAACCATTGTCAGGTTTCAAAATTAATTCTCCACCGTAAAGCCATATGCTTATTGAATTTGGCGCTCGCGACTCACTCAAAGCCGCTTCGCATACCAAATTTTCAAGAGTTTATCTAATCGGCCATGAAATGCTTGCAAGATGACGCATGGAAATCCTATGATGTGCGCATGGTGCACCCAACCAAGATGAGGATCGCCCATCGCCGCATAATACCCGGATGTCCGTCGATATAACACAAACTGGTCCGTTGGCTATTTGTTTCGACATGCTAATAATCATCCCTAACTATCAATATTCTCACCTTTCAGACAATAGAATGCCAATGAAAACAACCGGACATTTATGTCACACTCCATAGCAATCAATAACGTGCCTTTATACTTTCCATACAAATATGTGTCATCAATACTCAATACGGGACGACAATGTTCGAACCCTTCAATAGATGGCTTAAATGACCAGAACACGCGTTGGAATATCTCAGTGTTTGGCATATTAGTGTTAAATGTTTTCCAAATTACAACACATCCAAGATTAGCTTGCTCTATGGCCAAGAACACACGTGGCACTGTAGGCATGACCGAGAAAAGTCACCAAATAACTCTAAGTGCTTTATGCTTCCATCAAACGCCTTTTTGTATGATATTTGATATCCTCATTTCTCCATCACACTTGCTTGAATAGCAGTCGTAGTCAATGTGAATTGTGCCTTAATTATTGCCTTTATATGAGCAGCAACCAAGTTTGAGTCTAAATGGTGATGGTCCCGGTTCAAGCAAGGATTGACACAAATATGCGGCCCTTTATATTTGCTGATAACAAATAAGCAAGTATCTTTGACAACCATGGCACGAAGCTTCCATTAACATTGACATTCTTCTACTTTTACATCTTAAACAAAGAATTTTTCGGCGATGTAACAATGACAAACTCTGGTGTGCTTTTTAATTGAGTAAATCTTTGCACTCTTGCAAATCGATGCATAATTAAAACTTAGCCAACTACAAATTCTCCACTGAAAATCTAGTATTTTGCACCCATGGAGTCCAACCACTTAAAATAACATTACCCAAGTTTTCAACATGTTCAAATCGGGTGTCGTGGTAAGTGATAATGAATAGTGGGATTTAATAATCTAGTCTCTCAACATCCGGGTTATTCGATACATCACAACATGCCGTATTTGGGCAGACATATACCTCTTCTCATTCTCCAAAAACTTGCTGAAATTAAATGATGATACATGTCCACATTACCAACATCCGTGAGCCCCCTATTAGATTCATCACAACATCTTCATCGTATTCACCATTACCTTCTTCATAAGCGCACCTTCATCTTCTCTCAGATACTCCAAAGATTCTGCACCGGGACCGCTACCAGGCCCACAACCATAGTCACCCTACAACATTATAATTGTCGCAAACCAATAAATCTATGGCTGGGCCATCAATGATTGATTCACTCTGTGGCTCAGACTCAACAACTTCAATATACAATCCACCCTCAATGGTAGTCGTTAACTATGTTCAACATTCTATGGTAATACCATCGCCATCTCATATTGAAAAAGGTTGGAACCTATTTCCACTTTTTTAGGATACTTACAATTGAGGACTAATTTGAATCTTTTGTTGTCAATGGTTGTCCTCGAAAGTATATCATATCAAGCCAAATATTCAAACGCGCATTCAACCTGCAGACATCCAAAGTGCTATTTAACAATGTTTTTCTCCCCCCATATTTAACATTTGTCTCTGTCCTCAATATAGTTCCATTGTAATAACATATCACGAGAATATCTGCAACAAACATAATTCACCTGTACAAAATGGTCCCAAATGAATTAAATAATATGAGAGGTCATTATCCTTACCATTTAAACTACATCATGACATAAGAGGTCTAGAGAAATTGTACAATACACATGCTGAGGATATTGCCATGTATGAGTGAATTTTTAGTTTTGTCAAGAAATTCGCTGCTTTTACTTTTAGAGGTTACTGAACGATGTCTCATTACATACTGACCATTGTATATCATTCCCATTAATTAAGTTTGGTGACATCCTAGAGATCCTCATCCAATACTGAAAACAATGATTTTATCCGACAGTGATCATACTTGTAATAAGTACATTCCCATTATGCCTTATTGACTAGTAGATGTTGGATACATGCCAGGGGCCAAAGAAAGTAGACTGAAGTTGTTTCAAAGATGCAAATGAAGCTTGTCACTTTTCCTATTCTTTTGTTCTCTAAAGCTTCCAGCAAAATTTTAAATATCATTTTACAATTGAAAATGCATCATTTATTGCTAAGAATTTTTTCATTAAAAAAGCTCTAACTAATCCTCTCCTTTCTCCTAAATAATACATTTGACCCAACTCTCTTGCAAACCTCCCTCCCCTTAAATCCAAACCTGACTCTCCTTTTCCTTCTAGAGTTTTTTGCACGAAATCCTTCCCATCTAAATAAGGCCTCAATGCCAAATTTCTTCCAGCCCTCCTGAATATTCAAATCCTTGACTTTCTGCTAGCTCTTATCACCACACATCCCGGGCCTGACCCCTCCACTCTATCCAAGTGATGTCACTCTATGGGTGAGGATTCTACACAACTCTTGCCACTTCAACAAAGCTTCAAGACCAAATTTCTACACTATATCCTAATGTGTCAGATTGAATGATTGCAGTAGAAGCTCTCCTGCTTAGGAGCCACTTAGAAGCATCTATATTTCGAGAGATCCTGTTGTCCACAAAGAGCCTATATGTTTGAAGGATGGAGAAGGCCATCCTTTACAAAATAGTATTACAGTGATTCAATTATGTCATACCCATATTCCAACCTGATTTCTCTCCACATGAGCTCTCAATCAGTGTAAATTCCAGTGTTGAAAAAACCAGCAAGGTTTCATGTAGTTCAGGGTTAGGAGGGTGACAGAAGGCAGAAGGTTCTATGTAGACTGAAAATTTCCAATGGAGAGGTGCCCTGATTGAGGGGATTTTAAATTGCAACAAAGCCTATGTAGGCAAGTGGTTGTAGAGATTTTGACAAGAATAACTTCTTTGCTCCCTGTTGTCGAGATCACATATGGTTTGCAGTAAGGAATGGGATGAAGACTCTAGTGTCAGAACTTCTCAATCAGTAAGGAAAACTATCTAACAAGGACACCAAGCCTTCTTTATTCATATTAGATTAATTATTGGAAACAAATCTAAATCAATTCTAGGAAGACTCCTGGTAGGGTAATCTTCCCCTTCGACATTCTTTTCCTCGTCTTAACATTCTAATAAGGAGTGACTCCTCAATCTCATTATCATACAACTACTGTGATTCTTCCACTTAGGCAATTTAATTTTCAAACAGATCCCATTGAATGGGGATTATTAATCGGTCACACTTCTTCAATCCCTCCAAAACATAGTTCTTTCTTCCAACCCTTCATCTTTCTTTCATCTTGGAACAAAGAACCACCCTAGATAAATTGGATTTTTTTTCCTTAAGCCTCTTCCCCTTAGTCTCTCCAAGAAGGATACAATCACCTTAAATCTGCTACAAAGTTGGACCAAGGTCCCCCTTAAGTCAAAGCTTACATAAGAGTTGGAACTTTAAATTATCATTAACTTTTCATAGTTGGAATGTTTCTTCTATTTGGTTTTTCACTTAGTCAATCATACAGCAAATGTCTTAGAAAAACATGGAGCAACACTTTGGTTTCTTTTCCAAAAGATTTTCTTCATTGAACTTTAATAAGCAATGTCCTAACCATTTTGCCCTATGCAGATAGATTTGTCTTTTTCAGTTAGCATACAACTATGAATGTGGAAGATAGAATTTTCAGATAGATTTTTCTTCAATGAACTTTAATAAGTAATGTCCTGCATTCAATCCACAGGAGACCTTCAAAAAATCCTAATGTGTTCTGCATTTTACCTGCTAACTATGAAATTTGTTATTATGAATGTGGGGTTTCCAATTGAATAAACTAAGGTTGTGGCATGATAAATGAAGCATATGAGGTTTTACAAGCTTATTCATGCAAGGAAAGAAGCTTATATCACAGTGATCAGAAAGGAAGCAAAACAGAAAATGCAGGGAGCATATGAGGTTTTACAAGCTTATTCATGCAAGGAAAGAAACTTATATCATTGTGATCAGAGAGGGAAGCAGAAACAGAAAATGCAGGGAAAAGGAAAAGTAGCATTCGGTCCAAAATTAAATGATTCACACAATAACTTATAGGAAAACTTGATAAGTTATAATAACTCTATCTAAAATAAAAATGAAATCTTTAGCCTCTGTTTGCTCTCTTCAAACTTTCCAAGGGGCAAAGAGAAAATAAGTGGACAAAATTGGATGATCAGGGCTAGCAATATTTTCTACAATCATTTCACTTCTAGTAAGTAACTAGAATTAATTTGAGTCCACCTAAAAAATAACACCAGAATCTGAATACTCCAAATATGTCATTTTCCAACTTCTAATTGATTACAGAGGAAACTGTCGATAATGCCTTAAACCCCGGGGTCAAAATTTCAAATTCCAAGAAAATTCAAGACCTATATCCAATCTCTCCAACAATCAACTCACTATGTAGAGAATGAAAACCGTAATTCCCATTACCACTACTTCAAGGAATTATCACAAAATAGAAAATAGACATATACATACACACCAAACACCGACACTGGAGCAAGAAAGAAGTCGCCAACTAAGGCCAAGGTTTCCTCTTCAACACAGTAGAATCCGGAGAAAATAGGAGGAGAAAACGAAACAAGTTCGAACAAACCCTAGTCGCAAAGTAAGTCTTCACGATGACTGTCACAGAGCAGAAAATGGGAGGAGAAACTAACAAGCACGTAACAAATACCCTAATGTAAGGCAACTCACACCAAAGATGGTCTTCAACAGAGAGCTGAGAAAACGTGGTTATAAACTAAATAGTGCTCGAACAACCTCTAATACACGCTTGATAGTGATTTAATCCCAAATGCCGTTATCACTGATAATCTGGCCATTATAATTTAAAATACCCACTACCGCCTTCGCCACTGACAACTACTTGCCAATTTACAAAATCCACCGTTGGCTACGAAGACAAATGACATTCGGGATTGATAAATCCAATCGGGCCGTCATTCATCATAATGCAGATAGACATTGCTTGATAATTATTTTGCATTTCAAACTAATTTAATAATTTTTTTTTAAACATATTATTTCAATATAAAACTATTGATTAAAAGAGAAAAAAAATGAAAGAGGTCAAGAATAAAAAAAAAAAAAATCACCCTAATTTCTTGAGGAAAATATGTTAGAAGAGAACAGGGATAAGAGAAAATGAGAGGATGAGCGCTAGTTGGGATCATAAATGGAGGATGATTGAAGTGCATTTTTTGGCTACAAATCTCCAAGAATGGTTGGAGTTGCTCTGTTTGTAACAATGATGACACGGCGGGCGTCGTTCAAGTCGATCTTTTACTGCGTTATTCCAATGATGTTTCTCCGAAGGCTAAAACGCATTGTTTCAAGTTTGCTGTTCCGGAGTTGAGAGCCAATGGCAATTGCCAACTTGGAGAAGCGATTGGGCAGTGGTGTGAAGAGAGCGGCCAAAACATGGTTCAGTCCTCACATGGCTGCGGCTTCTCGTTCTGTTTCCGAGCGGATTCCGCTGGTGGATCTCGTCCTCGAAATCAGAGATGCTAGGGTTTGTTTTTCCTTCACTTTCTTCTCATTTATTTATACGTAAAATTAAGAGCATGCCAGCTGTTTGATGGAGTGCCTCAATGAATCTGTTCGAATGTTTGTTGGGAACAATTTAACTGTTCTGTAATCGGAGTTTGGGATTTTGCACCGGAGGCCTATAGCGTGAAGGTATCCTCCACCTCCTATAGAGAGTGATTGAGACTGGTAGAAGTGTGAAAAGATTACGTTAAAGTGAATGAATGATCCACATTTGCTTTTCTCGTGCTCTGCTGCTCACGCGAAGGTCCTCTGAGAGCAGTTTATTAAGGGCTGTTAGAGGGTTAAGAAATAAGGGCTGTTAGAGGGTTAAGAAATAGGTCTAACAACCTGATTAGTTGTTGCTTCAAGCTCTAACTGTTCTATGTATTAAAGGCAGGAAAAGCTCTTGAGAAACAAAGGTGTGAGTGGTCGGATTATGGTGATGCCTTGGTAAGATAGAATGTAACAGGAGAGAACAGAGGATTGTCCTTTTCCATGTAGTTTGATGTACCGAATAGGTTGAAGACAGTCTTGTAACATGCCATAGATGAGAGCATGTCTTGTGTAGAGAAGGCGTTTGTCAAAAAGACTGAATAGATCGTCTCAAGAAATTCTCCTTTGTGGTTTTTTGTTTTGATCTTTCTACCATTCAGCACCAACAATAGGGTGCAGTGAGCCTGGGAGGACGGAAGATTCAACCCCAGGGAGTCTCCTTTGAAAAAGAAAAAACAAGCCGGCTGAATCTTGATTACAGGGAGTTCCTCAGATCTTGCGCCTCCGCACCTTGATTAAGCCCTGACTCACCTTTTCCCTAACAAAGTGCAGCTTTATATCTATGTGCTTTGTTCTATCACGATAAGCTGGATTCTTCATGAGGAACAATGCACTTTGGTTATCAAAAAAGACAACTACATTGTTATCTGAAATTCCCATCTCTCCTATAAGTCCCTTTAACCAAAGTCCTTTTATGCCTTCATCTGCTGAAACATATTCAGCTTCTGTAGTGGAAAGAGCTACCACTCTTTGAAGAGAAGCCTTCCAACTTACTGCCCCACCACCAAATAGCTGAACCACATAACCTAAAATTGACTTTCTTGTGTCGAGACATGCTACAAAATCTGCATCCACATACCCAGTTACAGCAGATTGAAAATCCTGACATCCATAACTGAGTCCTAAATCCAAAGAACTATGGATGTACCCCATCAACCACTTTAGAGCTAGCTAACGATTTTCCCCTGATTTTCCATGAACCTACCACCATAACAATAGGATAGGCAAGGTCTGCCTGGTACAATATGCATTATTGCCATTAAACTTTCCCACTAAATTATATATGTTATTTAGACATATAAGCCCTTCAACCTCAGCCTAAGGAGCTTGTAGAGTGAAAGTTTAAACTGACCAGACAAAGGTGTCATCACAGGTTTCAGGTTATTCAGTCCAAACCTGGAAAGTACCTTACTAAGATAGGCCTTTTGGGAGAGAAACAGCTTCTTCTCCAGCCTGTTTCTCCGTATGTCCATGCCAAGTTTCCTGCTAGCATTTCCCATGTCCTTCATATCAAACTCTTTGCTGAGTTCCAACTTGAGTTTCTGAATTTCCTTTAAATTCCTTTCAGCTACAAGGATGTCGTCCACATAGATGAGTATATAGAGAAAGACTTTGTACTTCCTGAAGTAGATGCAGCGATAAAAATTGCTTCTAATTAAGCCAACTTCAGTCACAAAGTTATCGAATCTCCTATTCCATTGATGAGGGGACTGCTTTAAGCCATATAATGACCTCTGGGTGCTTCCTTAAGCTTGTTTCTATGCTTGGGAAGTTTGGTGGGGAAAAGTGCTTACCACCTGAAAGCAACTTAAAAGAGGGGGTTTCCACTGGCGCCTATCCGTTGTGGAAAGGTCAAGAGGAGTCAATCACATTCTAATTCATTGCCCCTCGCTCAGGGTCAGGAGGGGCCCATTTCATCCCAAGCATCGACCGGTGCCTTGTCGCTAAGGACCTTTTATCGGGTCAGGAGTTGTTTTCCATAAGAAAGCTTAGCGAGAAAGATCTAGAAGGTCGCACCTCGTTTATCGCGCTGGATGGAAAGGAATCGCATAATCTTGATGATGCGCCCTTCTCTTATCCAGTTAAAACCTCTTTGTAAGTATGTTAGTCTTCAAGTAAAATTCTCTATTGTAAGAATTCTTTTGTGCATTCTATAGGTTTTCGTGTGGGTGGTAGGTTTTTCGCCTTTTTTTTATAGGCTAGGTTCCTCCCTGTATACTCCCTATATACTATGGGGCTTCTTGTCTCACTCATCTTTTTGTTAATATATATATTTGCTCAATTTACCTATGTGCCATATAATAGATAACATACATTAATAACATAATGAATACATTTGTCCCAGACTCGTCTCACCCACAGTGAAATCTCCCCCGATTCGAGCCCACTACGCAACGCTATCTTATTACATTTACATTCCTCGTTCGCGGCAGTGGATGTACCATTCAGACGCGCTGACTGCGATCAACACTCACATCACTGCATCAGAACCCGCACCAACGCCTCTGAATTGAGGTCGATCGATCGATCACTCGATCCCGCCTGCACCGTCGTCCATTCATTTCGTCATCTCTATCACTTGAATTGACTTGCTTAGAGAACATCTCTATGATTGAGCATTTATCTTATGTTCACTCTATATTCCCAGGCTGAGAGGACTCTTAATCTATCCTTATCTACTTGCATTGCGCAAACCCAAACCGCACGTCTTCATCACCCACGATCCGTGCTGGTAATCAGCTAACTGATCATCAGGCTCATTCAGCTCATCAAGAATGACCTTCTGAGATTGCTCTTGCGATTCATCAGAATCCTCCGCCTCAGTTCGTGTGGTGTCACTGGAAGATTGAGTTTTATACCATTCCCCACCTCAATATTTCCATCATTGCAGTCCCTCTTTTCACCACCTTGTTTAAGTACCTTAAGAGGCATATTAGTTTCATTAAAAACAACATCCCTGTTGATGAGAAAACCAGCAGCATCTGGCTCAATGCACCATAATCTGAACCCCTTGACGCTATCAGGATACCCCAAGAAAATGCATTTCTTGGCTCTTAGTGATAACTTGTCCTGTTTAGTATGTGTATAGGCTGCACATCCAAAAAATTTTGAGATCCTTATATAGGGAGGGCACCACACAACTCATGGGGTCTTAGTTTGAGCAGCAGGCAGGCTTAAATTTATCAGATAGCAGGCTGTTTTTACAGCCTCTGCCCAGAAATCCTTAGACAACCCTGAAGAAGACAGCATACATCTAACCCTCTCTAGAATGGTCCGATTCATGCGCTCAGCTAGGCCATTTTGCTGAGGTTTGTGTCTCACTGTATAATGCCTCACAATGCCATCCTATTTACAGAAATTTTTAAATTCAGTCGAGCGAAATTCAAGGCCATTATCTGTCCTAAGCTTCTTAACCTTCCTTCTGATTTGTTTTTCAACCATAGCCTTCTAAGTCTTAAAAGGCATTGAAAACAAGGTCCTTAGACTTTAAAAGGTACACCCAGACGTTTCTAGAGAAATCATCAATCAAAGTAAGAAAGTACCTGGAACCTCCCTTAGATTGCACCCTAGCTGCCCCCCACTGGTCGGAATATATGTAATCCAAACTCCTTCAAACCTGTGCATTGATAGATTAAATTTGATTCTAGTTGTCTTCCCCAATGTGCAGGTTTCACAGAAGTTCTATCTGGATATCTGATCTCCACATAACAGACCTTGTTTGTTTAATTCTTGGAGCCCCTTTTCTGTTATGTGACCTAGTCTTCTATGCCACAAGAGAATTTTATCTTCTGTTGGTAATAACTGTGCAGTTGAAGCCGTAGCTTGAATTGTGTTTCCAATTAAAGTATACAGTCCATACTGCAAGGAACCTTTCATAATCAGCATTGCTCCTTGCAGGACCTTCATTACACCACCACCAACTTTGATGGTGTATCCCATCTTATCCAGGACTCCAATTGACAGAAGATTTCTATCCAGTTCAGGCACAAATCTCACCTCTTGAAGAGTTAGAATGCAACCATCATGAGTCTTCACCTGAACCTTTCCCTTCCCAGCAATCTTGCATGCTTTATTACTCCCCAGCAAGACAAAACCTCCTTCAGTTTCTTGAAAGTCCAGAAACCATTCTTTCCTAGGGCTCATACAATAAGAACATCCAGAGTCCATAACCCACTGGTCTTGTGAACTTGTTGTAGACACCACAAGGACATCAGAGGAATCTGTGGGAAATTATTTAAATAATATATTTAGGAAAGAATCAAGGTCAATAATCTGATTACAGAATTAGCTATGGGAAGTGAATAATCAGCTATGGGAAGTGAATAATCAAATCCCAAAATTTAGTAAATTGGTCAGGGAACTTCCTTTTTCAGTGTACAAAATATGTGTATATATAGTGTGTTGTATAGGCTGTACAGATTCATTCAGAAATTAATAAAATTTCCAGCTCAATTATGTTTTCTTCATGTTATCAGAGCCTTAGTTTTTCTGAGAGCCTTTTCTGTCTAGCCTTCATTGCTGGGACCTTTCTTGTGTAGTACACAACCTTCATTTTTAGGAATTTCTGTGCAGCCTTCATTGCTGCACCTAACCTTTTTTCAACCATCCTTCAACCTTCATTCCTAGTTTCAAGCCCTAAGGTTTATGGGGATTCCTCTCTACAGCCTCCATTGTTGTACTGGTTTTTTGAGGGAATTTTCTGGGTAGCCTTCATTTCTGGACCAGATTTTTTTCTGCTGACTTCGTAAGGCTTTTTCTCGCCCATTTCCAGCCTTCATTACTGGGCGTAATCCTCACCCTTCATTGCTGATTTTTTCTGTATTCCTACTACCTTATTCGACGTCACGCATCGCCTCATCTTGGACTCCATCTCTTCAATTGTTGAAGGAAAACAGGTTATGCGCATCCCAACTTTACTTCAGAATATTCAGCCACCTTCAAGTTCTCAAGCATCAACTCTGGGTATGTGTTCATTTACTCTTTCAGGTGAGACTCTAGTTTCTCTTGAATTAAAGGCTTCAAGTAATGAGTTTAGGAATGCTTGGATCCTTGATTCTGGTGCTACTGACCATATGACTCATAATCTAAATCAATTTAAAACCTATTTACCTTGTCCAAGAATAGAAAATTGTCAAGGTCGATGGAACTACCACCACAATGGCTGGTATAGGAGATGTCCTGCACTCAAATCTGGTTCTTAAAATGTTCTTCATATCCCTCAACTATCTCGGCTAATATTGTTTCATCACAAAACTTACCCAAGATCTAAGTTGTCGTGGTTACATTTCGATGCTTCCTTTAGAATTTCAGGACTGTGGTTTAGGAGGAAGATTGGACTTGCCAAGGAGCACAATGGACTCTACTAGTACATCTAGTTAGCCGAATCGGTTAAATCTACTTTGTCTACTTCCTTTTCTCTTTATCAAATAAAGATGTCATTTGAGCCAGATCATAGGCGTCTAGGGTCACGGCCCTTTTCTCCACATTAAAATTAATGTTTCCTACCTTTTCAAGGACTAGATATTCAACCTTTTCAAAGGTAACATTTGTGAGTATGCAAAACATACTGCAAGGTCTTTCATTAGTAATAAAGGATCTTCTTCTCCTTTTCTTTCTAATTCACGGTGACATTCGGGGACCATCCACCATTCCAAATATCTCAGATCCGTGGTTTTTAACATTTATCATGATCAGACAAGAGTTTCCTTTGATCCATTTACTCAAAAAATAAATCGATGTGAGATATTTTCCTTGTTTTTCAGACAATAGTTCAAAATCAATTTGGTACAAAATCAAGAAAATCCGCTCTCGCATAATGCCTGATTATTTAATCAAATTCTTTTCTCTCGAAATGGTTTCAAAGGAAGGAATCATACATGAACATCTTCAGATCACCACTCCCAACAAAATGGGGTGGCGAGGAAAAACCGTCATCTTCCCGAGTGTACTGAGCCTTATTGTTTCAACAAAATGCCAAAATTCTACCGGGGAGAGGCCAGATCGCACAAAGATATGTCATAAATGTGATTCCTTCTGAGTTTTCAGGTGGGTAAAAGTCCACTAGAAACCTTGTCTCACTTTATCCCGACATTCGATCCTCCTTCAACCTGCTGAAGCTGGGTATATCCTTTGTCCATATTCACAATCATAACGGGGAAAATTAGATCCTGTGAGCTCTTAAGGCGTTACAGAGTACCTATCTATTTAAAAGGGATATAAATGTTATCATCCACCCACTAGGAAACTTTATGTTTCAACTTGATGTTACCTTTGTTGAAAAAAAGCCATACTTCTCCACTTCTTATCTTCAGGGGGAATTATCTATACTTGAAGATGAGGAGTCAGCCATACCACCACTAGAAATAATCCCCTCATCCGAGTCATTCAAATTAAAAGAAGCCACTCCAATTCCAATATCACAATCCGAAGAGTCGGTAGAGGAAAAGGAAGAAGACAATCAAATCTTTGATCATTGTCAGTTTCATCAGGTGTATGCAAGGAGAAGGGACCCCATGACAACAAGAAGGCAAGAACAGTCTACTGAACTGAGTCTTGGGAATGAGGTAACAATTCTTGAACATAACTCAACTCTTATTCTTGATCATGATCTACCTATAGCTTTGAGAAAAGAACCCGCGGAACAAAAAAGTGCCACTATATCCATTGTCTCACTTTCAGGTCTTCCAGAGATTTTCCTTGAATTATAAAATCTTCCTTTCAACTTTAAGCACTATTCCTATTCCTAACTCATTGTCTGAAGCATTATCAAAGAGAGAATGGAGACTTGCTATGGAGGTTGAAATTGATGCATTACAAAAGAATGAAACTTGGGAATTGGTTTATCTACCTAGTGGTAAGAAACTGGGGCCAGTAAGGGTGTTTCATAGTGAAAATTTAAAGGTGATGGCCCTTGTGAACAATACAAGGCAAGGTTGGTTGCAAAAGGGTATACTCAGACATATGGAGTGGATTATCAAGAAACATTTGCTCAAGTAGCAAAGATGAATATAGTAAGAATTTTACTATCCTTGGCTGTTAATTTTGATTTGGAATTACAACAATATGATGTAAAAAATGCTTTCCTTCATGGTGATTTAGAAGAAGAAGAGATTTACATGAGTTTCCACCAGGTTCAAATGTACTGAGGATGGGAAACAAGGTTTGCTTGCTAAAGATGCACTATGTTGGTTAAAGCAATCCCCACGTGCTCGTTTGGAAGGTTTGCCAAGGTTATGTGATAGCTAATGGTTACAAAACAAAGCTAGGGAGATCATACACTTTCATAAATGTTCAATTTCCTCAGTGGGAAGTCACAACATTAATCAGGTATGTGGACGACGCGACAGGATTGTGGAATCATGAGAAAGAGAAAATACTTAAAGCAATGCTTAGCTGTAAGGAGTTTGAAATAAAAGATTTAGGAAAATTGAAGTATTTCTTGGAATTGAGGTGGCCTTACCCAAGCAAGGCATTTTCATCGCAACTCCCCATTGAACAAAATCATAGATCGAGCGAAGCACTGAGAGAAGAGTGGACCAAATTATCAACAACTTATGTCAGAGACTCCATTTATCTTGCATATATTAGGCTAGACATAGCCTATTCATTGAGTGTAATCAGTCAATTCATGTATGATCCGAGAGAAATTCATCAACAAGTAGCCTACCGAGTCCTCTATTACTTAAAGGCACATTTAGGAAAGGGAATCTTATTCAAGAAAACATCGATTTTTGCGTTTTAGCATTACACTCGACGCAGATTACGGCCTACCGACAGTCGTCAACTACAAGCTATCACTTTCAAATCTGGCATCTTAGAGGAGTAAGAAGCAAAATGTGGTAACACTAGCTGCTGTAGAGGCGTATTTAGAGTTATGGCAAAGAAGAGTATATGCGGAATCGTCAGGGGTCAAGATCATTCTCGATCGATTTCCGTTCAATGGAGTGCTTCCATGAAACTCTATTGCGATAATAACCAAAGAATCGCTTATAATCAGCGCAAAGATGACCAACAAGACACATAGAGATGTATACGCACTTCATCAAATAAAAGCTGGATAAGGTTAATTTGTACTCCATATGTTCCTATAGGACATCACTCAGCGCATGTGTCGACAAAAGCGGTCAGTATCATAATGTGTTTCATAAAAATATTAGCTGTAATGTGTTTCACAACAAGAAGATTAGGTCTGGTCAAGAGGATCGTCTTATGCTAAAGGATTCTATTTCTGATGGCTTTTCAGTTAGACATATGTATCGTAAGCTGATGTTTTCTCCTCCTTTAGATTTCCCTAGTAGATCCATTTGGAACCCAATCGTTCCCCCAAAATTGGGTTTTTACCGGGAAGCTTCGGGGTAAGGTGCTAACGCTGGACCAACTAAGCAGAGGGGATTCCCAGAACAGTGTTTTTATGTGAAGAGAATGAGGAAACAATGTATCACCCATTTATCCACCGCCGAGCCAAGATGTTGTGATCTTCTTTTCGCAATACCATCGAAACCAATCGTGTCTCCCCGCACGTTCAAGAATCCTCCTCGCTGGGCAAAGCGCCAGTGCTGGCAAAAAGCGAAGAGAGTTTGACGGCTACCGTGTTTATTTCTGACGCCGTGGTTGGAAAGGAATAGGGTGGTTTTGAAAATGAGGCCTCCCTTCACATGATGAAATCTTCCTCTGCTATATACTGCTGGGGGCGGGCTAAGGTGCAATGTAGTAGACAACCAAATTCTTTCGCGGGGTTTTTACCGACGGGTATAGTGAGAGTGTGAGGTGCCCTCGTAATTCTCGTACTTTTAGAGTCATTTTTCATTTATATAAATATTAAGCTTTTTACTGATCGAAAAAAAAAAATATTAGGCAAGTCAGAATGAAAGATTTATATTCACCTGTACTGAGGGGGAGGTGTGAAATTATTTAAATAATATATTTTAAGAAAGAATCAAGGTCAATAACCAATATAATTCAGTTATGGGAAGTGAATAATCGCCTATGGGAAGTGAATAATCAAATCCTAAAATTTAGGGAATTGGTTATGGGAACTTCCTTCAAAGGTACAAAATATGTGTATATATAAATGTGTTATATAGCCGCATGTATCTACCATAAATTAATAAAATTCCTACCAATTATGTTTTCTTCTGCATCATCATATCCATCAGAGACCATCAGTTAATTCACCTTCGTGCAGGATTTCTCAAACAACATCCTTTTTCTCTCCAAGCAATCTTTCTTGAAATGACCCTCTTTTTGACAGAAGAAACACTTTTTGCCACTTCGACTTTCAACAAAGACTTTTGAATTGCTTCAGGATTGCTTTCGTATTTCCTCTTGTCGCGAGCCCTTCTTCATTAGAATCACACCCAAATACGTGGGATGAAAAGTACAAACTACACCCCGTTTTATATAGGATTACAAGAGAAGGAAAAGGAAACAAGAGACATAAAAAGGAAACTAACTTATTCCTAAAAATTAAAAGGAAACGAATCGAACGTCTCAATTTAAGGGATTATGAAATACTTTCTCCTATTCTATTTACAAGTCAACATTCTATTTACAAATTAATATTCTGCCGGCGAATAGATGTCTTCCATTCCTAGCTTTAATATTTATCAGGAAACATCAACGCTCAACCATTTTGTTAGAATATCACTAATTGATGTTCGATGGAACATGTGACATACGCAGAATACCCTTCCTCCAATTTTTCTTTCGACAAACGTCTATCAACCTCTAATATGTTTTGTCTTATCGTCAGACAGGTTATGAGCACATTAGCCGACTCAAGGTCACATCGAGCTTCATGGTCATCCCCACTCGACTTCTCAAATCATCTAGAATAATCTTTAACCAAAGCAGAAGTTCACACTAACCCGAAAGGTCACCCTAAACTCTAATTTCGCAGACGATCTTGCTACTACAATTCGTTTACTTCCACAAGTACTAGATTACCCCAAGAAAAGCAATAATACCGTAGTCGATCTTCTTCGATCCACTATGGAACCCGCATAGTCACGCTTCTGAAGTGCTTCTGTGAGCAAGAGCATCGCTCTTCTGAACAAAATTCCTTCTTCCCGAGGTCAGCTTTCAAGTAATGAAAGACCTTGTAAGTAGCTTTTGAAAGATGAGGTTCTCTGGATCGTGCCGAATCGACCGATCATGCTCATCGAAAGCGATGCTCACCGAGTGTGAGCAAGGTATATGAGCCTACCAACCAGCCTCCGGTACATTCTTTATCCACCATCGTCTCTTTTTCAGCCCTCCCAACTCAGGGTTCGATCCATCGGGTAGACTAGTTTACACCCATTCTTCCCATTTATGCCAATAAATCGGCCAACATAATTTTTGAGAGATGAAGATCCCTCAGGTAGAATATGCCACCTCAATATCGGTGGGAAGTACGCTCTCTAGTTCCTTTATCTCAACTACACCTCTCGCTTCACATCACGCTTTCTCTCATAATTTCCAAATACTACGCGACGCCGTCAACATGTACTGTAAGAAAGAAGCACTTCCGGGCAAAGAGCGCTAATGAAGACAAGTATGGTCACCTTGGCTTTGTTTTGTACCCAAACTCTTTCATGACTTTTGCAAATCTCAAACCAGTTCTGAGATTGTTTTGTACCATAAAGGGCCTTTTTTCAAATTTTTGCACACCTTTGTTACCGTGTTCCCCAAACTCGGTGGGATGTCATGTAAATCTCTTCATCAAAATCACCATGAAAAATGCATTCTTAACATCATAATCTGCAGAGTTGCCAATTGTAGCGGGCAACCAATGACAAATGTGATTCTACAAAGATTCATTTTAACCGAGCAAAAGTCTCGGATAATCAACTCCATAAGTTCGGAGCCAGCACTTTCGCTACCAATCTGCTTTATGTCTCTCAAGAGATCCATCGCCTTATATTTTAGTGAAAAAAAATCCACTTGCAATCAACAACGTGCCTTTCTGCCTTTCAACGACCCCTATGTTTTTATTCTTTCCATCCCCTCTCTCACATGTTATCCTTCCATTCCTTGTCAACAAATTTAAAAACAGCTAAGTTAGGGATGATAGTGGTGTTTGCACTTACAAATGAAATTCTCAGGTCAGGTGATAGATGCTTAAATGACACATAAAGGTGACACTGACCATGGCCTAGTGCATTCTCCGCGCCTTTTCTCCGACATTGAATGGAAGGTCTGAAGCGAGGCTTATTGTTGAGTCATCGAAAGTTTCACTAGGTTGTGTGTATGTAAAGGTGGGTCTGACTTACCATGATTTATCCCAGGTTTAATTCGCATTCGATCTCGCCCGCCTGAATGACTCACTACAAAGAATTTTAGGAAACTGTGGAAATCAAGCAGTGACACTGGCCGAATAGGGATGACACACAAAGTTCGCTGGTGTGACTGCGACTCAGTCCTTCATCACTATGGGCTTCGAGACATGATAAGGTCAAGAGGCTTAAAGGACTCACGCGACTATCTTCCATCATTGAAATCTCCCATTAAAAAGAGGACTCAAAAGGTTTGTTTTCTGGTGAATGACATCCGCAGAGATGTACCTACGTGGTTGAGGGTTGTACATTTGTAACCTTTTGAGTGGGATGAGTAACCAAGGAAGACACATTTTATGCAGCCAGTGGGTCTAGCTTGTCTCTATGTTGGCTAGTGGACATGAACAAATGCATTGCACCCAAATAATTCTAGGAGGAGCCCGTTTGAGGTTCTAAAGTGTGATTAGAAACTCAAGTACCTCTACAAGACTTTGTCATTAACA
Source organism: Tetrastigma voinierianum (assembly GCA_016808115.1). NCBI lineage: Eukaryota > Viridiplantae > Streptophyta > Magnoliopsida > Vitales > Vitaceae > Tetrastigma > Tetrastigma voinierianum. Next base: position 24,887 of record JAEQBH010003179.1, on the reverse strand, counting down.
TCTCGTGAGGTAATTCGATTTATCGTATGTGGCAAGAAGAACAACTTCCCCCAATGTGACTTAGAGCATTCCCTGAAAGAGTAAGGCTCCTGGGTTGTGTTAAGTAAATGCCCACTTTTCCTCTCGTCACCCCATTTTGTCAAAAATAACACACACGAGTCACGGAATGCTTTGTGATTGAAAATTAAGGTGACAAAATCAGCCAGCACTCTAAAGATTATCCGTCTTAAAGCTAACCACAAATTGGTTTTCAACCATTGATTAAAACAGATAATAATACTAACATCAGATTTTTGTTTAGAAGAAAGATCCATGTAACCCGAGCGCAAATATCAATTAAGGATACAAAACCAACGGTACCCGTAAACATCTATTAGGTATATCAAAGGGACCTCATATGTCACTAAGTGAATTAAATGAAAAGGATGAGAACTTCTTTTATTGCTAATAGGAAAAGATACACGAGTATGTTTTGCCAATTCACAGGTTTCGCAATGAAACTTAGAAATATCTGATCCTTGGAACAAATATGAAACATGACCTTGAAACTTAAAGATAAATGACCTAGATGTAGGTGATACAAACCAAATGGTGCATTCCTTTATTTGGAGGAACGAGAAAAGACAAAGACAAATTATTACTAGTTGAGATAATCTAAGGTGGTAAAGACCGTTCCTTTCCTTAGCAAGTCCAATCCTCCTCCCCGAACCCTGTTCCTGAAAAACACAATAAGAAGGGAAAAAAATAGCATAACATTTAAGATCATGAGTAAGCTTTTGAATGGAAACAAGGTTGACCGAAAATTTTGGTACATGGAGGAAATTTTTAAGGATAAGGGTAGGTGTGATATATATGTCTCTAAACTCAAATAGCTTGCTAAAGAGCCATCACACCGTACTTCTTACATCAGCTCTGGAGTATAGGTAAGGTGCCGAGATTTGGGTGCCATGTCCGTGGCACCGAGTCTATTACCTAAGAATCATCAGCTTAACCCGCTTGAGCATTAAGCAAAAAGAGAATGAAGGGGCGTAATTCAAAGAGCCAAAGAACAAGTTCTGTGAGGGTTTGCCAAGGATCCAAACAGGCTTCAAATCTCTCAATTTCTTCATTATCAACCCAACTATTGCTGAATTTCTCGCTTTAGATGCTATGCCATAGGTGCTTCGAGGCCTACGCCTCCTCCATGATTTCCTCATTCTTTACCTTTGGCGGGTTTACCATTTAGCCTCCAACACTTCTCTTTCAGGTGCCTTAGTTTCTCGTAATGTGCACCAAAGATTGTCTCTTGTTCTCTTCCACGATTGTCTCTACCTAAGTGTTTAGGCATATCATTTTTCCTTTCTCTAGATATCTTGTTTTTGCTACTAGGGCTAATCCATTTAAGGTTTGCGATTCAAGCATAACAGTCCTTCGGCTTTCCTCTCCTCGAATCAGTGTCATCACCTCATTAAAGCACGAACTTCCTGCTTGCCAAGAATCTGGATTCGCACTTGATCAAATTTCAAGTTAAGCCCAACAAGAAAATCATAGTTCTATCTTGTCAATGAAATCCTTTTGTGAATAGCTATCCTAGACATTTCGCTTTATCACCCTATACACGTTCCACAAAGTTTACAATTGATTGGCATATTCCGTAACTCGTTTACTTCCTTGTTTCAGCACCGTCTTCACCGACTGCAGATACTTGAACCGCATCTCTAGCTTTGAACGCTTGTCGGATTGCGTCCCAAATATCTTAGCCGTGGTCAAGAACATACATGTGTCGCACTCAGAGTCATAGATTCCATAGCCACTCCATGGTCCAGAATCTTCTTCATCCCATACTTCAAAACTGGTCATCCCATACTTCAAACGGGATCTCCCTGTTTCTACCAGACCCAAGATGGCCAATCTCCCTTACCCTTTTCAAAGACAAAGGCGAACAAGTTGAGACCATTTAAGGTAATTTTTTCCATCTAGCCTATATGCAGCCTGGATATTTTGCAATTCCCCAAGTTGTTGAGATCGAACAATCTCCTCCGATTGTGCTGTAGTAGTTGTCTCTGTAACCTCCGACATCTTTCACGAAAAAACCCTTATGTGAGACACCCTGTTTTGTCTTTAGAAATCAGAGCAAAACAGAGCAGAGAAAGAAAAAATGTGAAAGAAGCAAAAAATCCAGCTATGAAGGCCAGAAAAAATGGCAATGAAGGCTAAAATGATGCCCAGGTTTTAGAAACCTATAGCTCTAATACCATGACACGAAATATGGGATGAAAAGTGATAATTTTATGTATTTTAGATTGACTATACATCCTGTTATACAAGTGGGATTATAAGAGAAGAAAAGGGTACAAAAGACATAAAAAGGAAACTAATCATCTAAACACAGAAAATGGAAACCAATCCGAATCCTCAATTCATATTCCAGCCATTCTCCTATTCTATTTTACAAGTTTCAATATTCTATTTACAGCTCAACAAAATCTTCTTATTTTGCTTTCTTCTGAAGTTCTTTGAGTTAATGCAGCCTTCACATCTGACATGGTTAGGGCTTGTTTCCATAGAGCAGGTGTCAACAAATGCTCAGCAATATCAAGCAGGGAACTTAGGGAGAATTATTGCCTGATCCTCCTCTTCGATCTTTTTACCCCCAATGTTTGTCAACTAACATTATTCTGTTGAAATCATCAAGATAAGTTTCGAAGTCCTTTGCCATCTCCATGTGAAGAGTAAACCATTTCTTGAGATACAATCTGTATGCTAGAACCTTTTCATGTAGAGAACCTGGAGTTTCTCCAAACTGCAAGAGCTTTTGTTTCCCCATAAACCTCCCTTAGCACTTCATCTCCAAGACTCAAAAGAAGTGCACTATGGGCTTTTGGCATCCATGTTCGTGGATTCAGCTTGATCTTTCTCCCTCAACTGGTTGATGGCATCTTCATCAATGGCGTGAGAGAGACCTTGCTGTACCAGCAATGCTCTCATCTTAATCTTCCAAAGGCTGAAGTCATTCTCACCGGTGAATTTCTCAACTTCAAACTATGCTATGGCAATTGAATTTCCCCCTGAACCAAGATTTGAGGAACTCCCTGTTATCAAGATTCAGCCGACTTGTTTTCTTTCAAAGGAGACTCCTGGATTGATCTTCCCACCATCCTCCACGCTCACCGCACCAATTGTTGGTGCTGAATGGTAGAAAGATCAAACAAAAAACACAAGAAGAATTTCTTGAAGGCAGTCTTTTTTACAAACACCTTATGTGCAACAAGGCCTTTCTCAATACACCACTCTGTATTCCCCTGTTTCTCTCACTCTGTTACAAGGACGACTCACCAGGACCTCCTCTCCATATTCTCCTGCAGGTCCTACTTTCACACACTTTTCTGTCTTCTGGAGATGCTTAAACAAGGAAGAGAACTTCAAGAAAGCATAACCCATATGCTTGGATCATCCTGACTTCAGTAACCTCACCAACTTGACTGAAAGAACTTTCCTTGGATCATCCTCAATTGCATCTTTATCTTGACCTCCAACAGATTAAGATCACTATAATATTTTTTTCCAGTCACCAGCATGTTGGCACAATTTGTAAGGTAGATGGGAACGAAGGAGCGGAAACAAATGAGATGGGAAGAGTAGCATCTTCAATACCAATTATATTTACTCTTTAGAAAGTGCTAAAATTTGTGGTGGATGTCTTGGTATGGGGGAAGAAATTTTCATCTCAAACGATAAAAAAGGAGTAAAAGAAAACTCAATAGCAAGGGAATAAGAACCCAAAGAAACAAGAACAACTTATCCAGTGCACACTAGTTCTCTGGACAAGAGGCTAGCATTGGAATGTCTGGTCTAGTGCCACACAGGTTTTCTGTGGGGACTCGTAGAAGAAGAAGATGGCTAAGGTGCCAGTTTTGCTTTTCTGGGTGAGGTAGTTGGTGAAAGGAGGATATCATTAGCTTAATTTGTGCACCAAAAAAGGAAAAAAAAATGAAACTTGTTTCTATCTAAGTTGACAGGAGATAGTTGTGAACAAAATTTCAACAAAGAGAATGAGAATTTTTTAGAGGTGTGCATGTGCAACTCCCATTGATTTTTTCTCATAAAATTTCAATCATTGGAACTATTTTCTTGCTATTTCTTTGCTGATGATTGTGTTTAGCAAGGGCTTGTACTAGCTATAGCCTATAGCTCAAAAGAGAAACATTTTTAAATTAGAACAATAAGTTTGTTGTAAAGAGAGCTCATTGGAGATTTCTATCAATAGCCTTTTCTAAAGTGAAATTAGGATACTGGCATGACTTGATTTATCTAACTATATTTCTAAACTATTCTCTGAGTTTATGTTGTTGACGATACCTTGCTTTTTTAATCTTTAGATTCCGCTGTCCTCAGAGTATGATCATCTGAGGAACTTCTCATCTTCTTTAAAGCGTATTATAGTCTTGAACAAGATGGACCTTGCAAATCGCTCAGAAATAAAGGTGGCTATTTTTTCCATTCTGTTTTGTTTTTAATCATGTTCTTTTTTCTAGGAAAGATTATTGCCAAGGTTGGGTGTTAAAGTTAGTGATTCTCTTATGCATGGCACATAACAGAGTCGCAGTAGCACAGTTCAATCAATAGATTGTTCTAGTAGGTCTGTAGGTGGTAAATTCAATACTGAGTGCTGATCAATGTGCTTTTTGTGTAGGTTTAGGAAAATAATTTTATACAGGAAGAGATTGAGCTATAGATTTATTGTTGACAGAAAATTTTGGCCATTAGGTTTTAGTTCATATCAGGCTAACTTTGGGAAGAAGTTCTGTTAAGTTGATTGAATTGATAAGGGACATGCGTTCTTATGCTATAATTTTGCATTATAATACTTACTATCAACAAATCTTGATGTTTTATTCATAAGGGTTTTTTTTTGTCTTCTGAAGACTATACTTGTTCATTTCAGCTGTAGTATTCCATGATAACTGGCCAATCACGCTTGAAATTTCAATGATATTGCTTTGAAATTTTTTGCTCAAAGAACAATTAAATTAAATCTCATGGTGTAAAATTCCATAATTTCTTAATTTCCATGTTAAGAACACAACCTTTTCGATTATCCTTTTCAGTATCCTCGTTTCTTCTTTTTCAGTTTCTCTTCATGCTTCAAGCCTAGAAGTTTTGTTCAATTGCCCCCTTCTTAATTAAGCCCATGCAATGAATAGTTGACAATTTATCAAAGTTCTGCTGAAGAAGCAATGCTCTATCGTACAACTTATTTTATTTTAGAATATTGATGGGGATTAATCTCATTTGGTTGTGATTTATTTATCATTTCTGGTTTTCTTTATGTAATTTGGTTATATTCATTCCACTGTAGGAGTGGATGAGATATTTTGAGCAACAAAACTGCATTTCTTTTGGGGTCAATTCCCATAATAAGGACAACATGAAGGAGGTAACTTAATCAAATCTTTTCACTAATCTTATCTATTTTACTCATAAAAAAAAAAAAAATTCACTAATCATTGTGGGACATTCCAAATCAATTTATGGTATTTCACAGATTTTTGTTTCAGTCCATTTTGTTTAGTTCAAAATGAATCTATTTCATTAGATTTTCATGATCAGTTTACCAGTCATATAAAATCATATATTCTTTTGATTTTACAGTAAGTCTCTGGTAAATTAGCTTGTGTTTGTTTGCTCATGCAAGGGCCTTTTTTCAGGTTTACCAATAATTTACAAAGAGGCAAGCAAGTAAAACCCATTCTTTTCTAATGGGTTCTCATGATATCATGTGTCCTTTTGTTTAATTAATATTAATATCATTTAATAGTAGCAATTCATATTTTACAGTTCCTGAAGTTTCTACAAGCCCAAGTCAAAGAATTAAAGAAGATTGATCACTCTAGTTATACTGCGACAATAATGCTTGTTGGGATTCCTAATGTTGAGTAAATCGGCGCGGCCAGCTCTTTGCATCAGTGGGCGGATTAGTGCTGCAGGTATCACTGACCTTCTTTAATAATCTTAGCTACAGAACTACTTTCTTCTCCTTCTTTCTTTATATTTGTTTTCTGGTCGAGGCACTTAATCATCAAAAATTATTATCTTGATTTTTCCTTTTTGACCTTTTGGTTAGCTATTTTGACTTTTCCCAGAAGGGAAAATTGAAAGAGCATGCAGTTGTGAGTCAATTCTTGGGGATAGGAACATCGAGCCCAGCCGGTTGTTTGTTTATTGCTTGCGATGTGGAAATTGCCTGTTGTGATAGGGATAATAGTGATGCATTAATTTTGATCGAATGACTCATTCTGAAGTATTCTTGATCTTTTTTGTTATTCCTTTTGAGCTTCAGTTAGTTTTTCAGCTGGTGATGACGTATTTAAGTCGCATAATTGTTTGACACCTGGTATGTTTTTTTATTACATTTCTTCAGCTCTTACGACTTAACAAAAACTGTGGCTAGTATTCTCATATAGCTGAGTTTGCTTCTCCCCATTTCTGCCTGTTTTTCATCTTATGGGCGAAGTAATTTTCATTCATTAAATGCCTTCTAATATTTTATATACTTGGAGCACCTGATAATGTGCCGACATTCTTGATATTGGGACATATGTCCCAGTGACTGCTCAGACCATGACATGTGTTGACCTCATCATAATGTTTTGTTACCACCACCTTTCCACTTCAGTGACTCAAGGATGGTGACAATGTCTGTTGACATGTCCAATATTCTATCTGTGATCTCATGTGTGTTTCTAAAATGTTCCTTCCTCTTGGTAGGCTTTGCCTTGAAAAAACTTGGCAAGGAACTGGTAAGGTGATGAGTTGGGAAAAACTTTGCTTTCATGTACTACTGCTTTACCTCAGCTTTGGTATTGATATGCAAAAATGGGAAAGGAAATTGTTGCATTTCAGAGAATAGAGATCAACTACGGACTCACTTGGGTAAAGTTTTTGGATGGATCTGAGGTTGAGATCTGCGAGGCTGGCTCTATCCACTGATCATAGTAAGTGATTTCGATCATCTTGATCAAATCGCTTCTCATCCTTGTGCTCTCCAAGCACATTTTAGCTTCTGGGTGGCATAGCTGCTGCTGCGGCATTTGCTCTGGCAGGAAAAGTGTTTCCCCTGCAGCGTGCATATATATGATATTGCATCTTTGAACTCGGCAACATGAGTCCGCGCAGGTGGCTGCTTTAGTCCGGTGCCTTTGAAAGAGCAGAAATCGGTCTGTGATGAACATGACAATCGGCCTTTCTCTGGGAGTACGAGCTCTTGGTTTGCTTCCCAAGGGTGTCTCTTTTTATGAATGAGTAACTCTGTCCTCTGAAACTTCATCACGGTGCTTTGTAGGAACAAAGGCCTCTTGCCTGCCTGCAGCATGAATCCGGGATACCTGAGATCAGACGTCGGGATTTTGGGTGGATCGACTGTTGCTAGACTCAGGTATCCCCACGACGGGTATATTTTGTTTTGGGCCAAATGTTGAGGAGACTTGGTACAGCTTAAGTGTTCCACTGCTCTCTTGATACCTGACAGCTTGGACTCCGTATCTTCCCGGTTTTGGCAGTGTGTTTGTAGTTTCATCAGGAGTAGAAAAAGAAAGAAGAAAAACCTTAGGCTACGATGGCTTTTTGTCTTCTATAGAAAAAAATGAACCAAGCACTTCTAGCAGTAGCCAGAAACCTTTCAGCTTGACACATTCCCATAGTTATTTGTTCCCAGCTGTAACACAATGGTGTTCTATACTGTTCTTTTGTAAAATTTACATCATGTCTGCCTTTTCTCTGTCTTGATCTCAAGGAAATTAGGAATGACCAGAGTCGCTAGTAAACGAAATAGCTTTTGGTACTTTGTTTCTGGATATTTAAAACTAAAGAAAACATGGTTTTTGGAAACCATCTTTACAATTTTCATGCATTAACATCTGCTTCCTTATAATTGTGTCTTGGCTGGGGACATGTCATGAATTTTATTGTGCTTTGATATGCAGTGGTTAATGATCTAACCAATTTGACTCAGAGTTTGTTCATAATTTTTTTTTTTTTTTCTATTTGATGTGATGAAATGGTACTTTATTCAAAGCTTGAGTTTTGTGTGATGTTTTGTGTCTTCTCTTTGAACATTTTCTCTTTTTGCATGGTGAATCTCTGAAAGGTTTGTGAGGCAAGCTTGGGAGGTTCACGGCCTGGGCTTCCGGGACGGGCTGGGATCGGGTGAGGTGCAGGCTTAAGTGCTGTGAGATTGCTTGTTTGTGGGGCTTGGGAGGCTTGGCCGTACATAACTTTTTTTAAGACTCTTGCCCAAGGAGGCTCATTTAGGCGGCTTTGCGGCATGAAGCCAATTCAGCACCCTGTTTGTTGATGCATAGCACATGTGCTCTTTCTATCTTGTTCAGTGTTACTAATGTATTAGCAATATCTGGGTCAATTTTCGAAATCAATTGTATAGTCTAGGTTGTATATATATGCTCAATCTTTAGTTCAAACTAGAATTTTAGGGTAAGTTGTTTACAGTTTTTGAAATTTGTTTTTTGTACTGGAAAACAAGAAGAACAATGAAGAAAACACAAAGAACACGTTTGGTTTTCATTTTTTATTTATTTTTATTTTTTTGTGTTATGAAGAACATAGAAAACACAAAAATTCAACAAATCTAATAAATAAATAAAAATACCTTATAGATATCACCCTACTTCATCTGCTTCAATTTCAAAGCTTTTTGATTCTCCCCCAAGTTGTGCCTTCATCAAAAGACTTCTATTTCTTCTACAATTTTGAAGAGTTTAGCTCCCTATGAAGAAAATCTAAACGGCGTTGTAAAAATCCTCCAATTGGTAAGGTTTCCCTTTTTTTTTGGGTTCTTAGAAAACAGAGAGGAAAAGTAGGATTTAAATCAATAATATAAAGATTGAATAATTTGTCTTTTATACCTAGTTCATATGGTAGAACACTCAACGTTTCATAAAGATAGGACTTAGGGAGGAGAGGGATCTTGGGTTCGAGTCCCACTAGGATAGTTTACTATATTGATTATAATTAAAGTGTTTAATTGTCAATTTAAAAATAATTAAATATAAAAATTTATATGTAATTTTATTTATATTTGATTTTTTTTATTATATATTTTTCACTCGTCAATCAAATATGAGAAATTATTTTCTTAGTATATTTTCTTTCCTCCCTCATTTTCGCAGCATCATAGAGTGCGTTCTGTAAAACCAATGGAACTCCATCTAATTTTTGAAGATGTTCTTAAAATTAACCCGGTTAGGTTGAGAATGGGCTTAATGACGTGTATATTGTCATCCCTAGGTAGAAGATATTAACTCACCTCTTCTAATGGTCATTTGAGCAAAAACAGAGTATTATTATTTTTAAGCTTGAAAAATAATTTGTTAAATTCCATTGCTTGATGCATTGATCGAGAAATATATATGTCGAAATCGTTAAAAGCCGCGAGGATGAAACAATATTAAAGTTAATAGCACAATAAAATGACCGCAAGAAAACCCCTATACGTTTGAACAGCGTTTGATATTATTGGTATATTTAGAATATCTTAAACTCTAATTACGCGTAGCATATTAACGTGGTAGCCCATGATTTGCATCCTACGTCGTGCCTTATGTTTTCTTCGTTAGTGCGGCGCCAGATGTATCGCATCACGCGCGACGGGCTGCGGCGTCGTGCGGGCAACATGGCCAGCGTCATCTGAGATGGCGGCGATCGCGCGTGGCGGCGACAATCAGAAATGCACACCAAGATGACGACCTTCATCGCGGCATGTAAAAATACATATACATGTGGAAGAACCACTTTATTGAGAAAAAAAAAGATGAAAAAGAGGTATAAATGTATGATTTCAGGACAAGAATGCCAAAAAAATCACTCATCTTTCCTTAAAGAAAAAAAAAAGCTAGTAGATAAAAAATTGAGAGAAAACAAAGTTAGGGTTTTTTGATGGACTTAATTACCATCTTATATTTTTTTATCTATGACCCTAGAGATTAAAAACTAAAATTGTTTATATGAACTTCAAACGTGCCTAGTGAGACATTTTTTCCTCTTATCTTTTTATTAGGAAAAACCAAGTTTTGAAAAATAATATAAAAATTAAAAATAAATCTAAGAAAAAACATGGTTTGAAAAATAATAATCCCCAGCCCAATTTGTAGGAAGTTTTTTTTTTTATTTATTTTTATTTTTTATATAGCCTTTCCACATGGGATGAAGATTAAAAAAGTAAAGGTGTTTTTCGAGAAACTTTAAAAGTGGCTATTCAGAAAGCAGCTTTCGGTTTAAGTCGTAATTTATGAAGGAAATTTTAGAAAATGTTATTCAAAAGACACTTTTATCTTAAATCAAAAGGTTTTCAAAATTTTAATATCTTCAAGAGACACTTTGCTTGCGTGATAAAAACTGAACAGGTTAGGAACAGTTTTCAACCTTTTATATTTTAGAATTTTATTTTTGGGCTAAATGTAGAAAAGGCCTGAAAAAACCAACAACAAAAAAACAAAATCTCAATAAAACAGATGAATCCTTACACTTTTGTACGACCAAATAGGCAATATGGACATTACCAAAGTTAAAATCACAAAGATCATGATATCAGTTTATTAGTAAAAGAAAACCTTTAGGTTATGTTGGTTTTAAAAGAAAATGTTAAGGGGAAAATTTGAAAGGAAAAATGGAAGGTTAAGGAAGAAATACACAAATTTTCTCTTTCTTTAGTTATCCATATAAAAATTTAAAGGAAAAATAAGGAATTTATTTTATATTTTCCCTTTTGCATGACTTTAATAAACGTTTCTTTCTTATTTCATATTTTACAAAGATATAAAATATAAAAAATACACTTGTATGATCACGAGAACCAAATATTACATGAATATAATACAAACACAATTTTATCCTTTAATTTTATCTTATACTCATTAATTTTTAAGGAAAGTAGTATGGAAAATATTATCATATTTTTATAAATTTTATCCTTCATTTTTTTCATGTCCCACCTAAACATAGGAAAATGATTTTAGTATTTTTCCTTTCGCCTTATTATTTGCAGATCCAATTCAACAAACATGTGAGGTCAACTTGATTAGCCTGGCAGTCCTACAAGAGCTATAGGCCTCACTTGGGCCAAAAAAATTAAAAAATATTAAATACATATTTCATATTTTATCATTCTTCAAATAAAAATAACAAGGAAATAAATAATAATATTTAATACATAAAAAATGATAGAAACTATATGAAATAATAATATTTAGATTCTTAAATAAACGTAAACAAGTAAATAATGCTAAATATCATCACAAACTAACTAACTACAACCACATCGAATCGTATCTAGTCCACAACCTATGGTTAAAGCTTGAATGTGAGAGAAAAAAATTAAGTTTCTTTAAATAACATAAATATCTTTTAAAAAAAAAAAAATTGGGCCTATTTTAGGGTGAAATCTTTTGTATTGTACATGACTTTAACACATTAAGGGGTATATGAAAAATTCATGTCATGGGTTTCTTGTAAATAAATGATTAATTTATGAACTTAGGTGATCCCCAAGATAACATTTGTAAACTATGGCCATAATAATAATTTCTTAAGTAATGAATTAAATAAGTGAAATATTAATCTTTTAAAAACATGAGTTAAATGCATAACTTAAATTAAGTGATGAAAAGTATAATCTTTTTATATTTGACTTTGTTAAACATGATATTCACATTAAACTCAAATTCTTTAAATTTAAGTTTTTATTTGTTAAACATATTTTTATATTAAACTCAAATCCTACCGATTTAAGCTTTTTATAAGAATTGAGATTATTTAACAAGACGTTATAACTTGGTTTTACTGAGGGCAATAACACTTATATATATATATATATATATATATATATATATATCTCAAGGAATACGAAAATGGCCACTAGTATTCTCCCAAAAGGGCAAACCTTCTCCACCCGCACTCACCATTGGGAAATTGCCTAGCTACAAAATTGAAGAATTTGGGGGGACATGGCCGGATTGGACTACGAGGGATCACATCCATCTCCACTGCACAACATGAAAATCATTTGCCATCCATGGAAGCCACGCCATTTTCATTTACGTATTTAAAAGCCTCGCATTAGGTTTTATCTCAAAATTGATATATTTGTATAAAATAATGCTAGATAAACTAAACAATATTTCAGGACTGATTCATCGATAATGCCTTTCAACCGGAGGCTGGGAATTTGGAGCGTGTGTGGAGATCGTCGGTAGGACACAGATTGCTGGTGAAATTTGGGTTGTAGGCATTTGGATCGATCTAAGTGAAACAGTGACCCAGATCATTTGCAACCGTACGTCTGGCTCTGGCAGCTTTGAAGGTGGCACTCCTTTGCAAAAATAGAAAGGGGGGTCGGCGGGCCGCGGGTGGCCGCTCGATGCCTAAAGTCACGGTTTCTTTACGCGAGAGGGAAAGAGAGGCTGCAGAGGGGCGAATGTTTTTGCGTATAAGGATGCGTATCAGTATGAGTATTAATGTTGGCGTACCTTTCACCGATGGGGTGACCTTGTATTTATAGTAGATGTTCAACCAGTTGGATGGTGACTAGGATTCGTTCTCATTGGATGAGATATTTTTTGTTATTATCGGTATCGGATTTGGTAAAGGATATAGAAAGAGTAGTTTATTTGGGATAATCTTCTTTCCTTATTGGGGATCGGTTGATCATTATTGTCTTTCTTTCCTTATTGATGAGGTTTGGTTGGATTTGCGGAATAATATATTATTAGGGATTATTCTATTTTCTGTATCTATGGGAGACTTCCCATAATCGGTCTTTGGGCCAAGCGGGTTGGACCTCAATTACGAAATTTGGCACAAAAGGCGAATCTTGGCCTTCGAAAGGCTTGAATGCTTCAATGGGCATGTCTCTCCTTTGGGGTTTAGTGAATGGGCCTCAGTATTTCGTTGGGAATTTGGCACTGCTGCCAGACTGGCGGGTAGACTGTGAGCCTTATTTTTCGAACCCTATCCGGTTGCCCCGGCCCTTGTGTATGGCGTCGTGGGCAAGGGCGCAACGTATCTCGCTTGGTCGCGATTTCACGTAATACGCTCGGGTTGGATTGGATTAGGGCTTGGTCGCGGAGTCATTTGTCTTATGGTATGATGACTGTCGGTTTTGGCGCTCATTTCTCCCACTCCTTTCAATTTCATACACATTTCTTCCCTTGAGACATCCTACTGTCTTGTGTGCCTATGCTCCTGGGACCTTTTCTTTGCCTTTAGCGAGTTCGGACCATATGTAGTCTTGCAGTAGAGGCCTTTTTGTCTTGAAGTCTTTCTCCCGGTGTCTTTCTTGGGATAGCCTTTTTGTTGTATTTACGGGTCCCTTTGGGTCTTTGTCTTCTTGGTGCCTTTTTTTCGGGCGATACGACGGCGCTAGGGGTTGGGTTGGCCGAGATTTTATTTTCATTGTTATTTCTTTTCATCATGGAGTCGGGTCGTTCTTGGCTGGCTGCGTGTCGATGGTGACTTTTCGGCTATTGGCAGTTACCGGGCGGGCGGCGGGCGGTGTCTTGTCGGCTTCCGGTCGAGAGGTTGAACCGAGATGACCCGAGAGGTGCCTCCTTTCCCTTGGACAAGGGTAAGGGAAAAGTGAACACGATTAAATACCACTGGGGGGTCGAATACTAAGATACTGGCCGGATTCGACATGCTTTAAGCGTGGGACCTAGCAGGTCGGTTCTTCATATGGGGCCACCTTTGCCGGGCGTTATCGGTACTCCCTTGGCGTTAAGATTGTGATCCCTGACGTTTTGACCTCTATGCCAGTCTCTGTGCTAAGATGGTGTGCTTCTTCGGTGGCCTTGATAGTCTTCGCCCTCTGTATCCGCCATGGGGTTTTGCCGGCACCCGATGTACCGTCTTCTCAACTGCGATGGTTTGGGAGTATTTTGATTGAAAAATCTGTTGGTTTCTTTAGGGACGAGGGGCTGCGTGGGCCTAGCATAGCCTTGCTCCTTTACCTTTTAATTAGAAGAAATGGGGCTTTCCTTTCTAACCACACAGCGTTACGCTCCTACTTTGTGATTTCCGATCTACCTTCTTCCCACACTTCTTCCTCCTACAGGCTGCGGAAGGGACACTACTTTATTAGGCAATGACCGGGAAATATGACCTCTCGACAAGGACAACACCTCCGCTCTGGTCGGACCACCCTCGAGAATATTTGTGAGTGTTCGGCTCTCGGCTTTTTGGTTATAACCCGTGCGTGGTCACCGGGTATCTCCTCGACCAGATCGCCTACATGCTTCTCGTGTGCTCTCGATTGATCCCCGGGCCACAAGATAACGTCATAGCGCCGGGCGTTTGGCCGAAAGCCCTTCTCGTCCCATTACGGAAATGAACAAGCCGAATGTTCCCGGGCCCTTCGAGTTCGAGGTCTACTGGGCTCGCCGCTCCGAGGCCTCACCTCCTTCCACCATGAAAGTTCCTCCCCAGGCCAGCCCTCGCCGCTCAAACCCACTAGGTGGAACCGCCGTCCAGCTTGGAGATGGTGTCTCAAGCCCCAGAGAGAGAAATGAAAAACCCTGACCAGCTGAGAAAGATCACTGCTTTGGTCAAAAGTTCCGGTTGGGGACATCTTCATCTTCCCCTGTCTACCATGTCCATAAACCCGAACTGTTAAGGCTCCTATGGGCTGAGTCGCGTCCCATTCGGGTCCGTCGGCGAGGCGTATGTCCCTGTGGGGCCGCGGGAGCACCATTGGCTGGCCACGCCCATTATCGTCCCGAACCTCCAACTGGCAGGCCAGCCCACCCTGGCGCAGCGTGCAGAGGAAAGATCCGAATCCAAAATCGGGCGAGATCTGGGATCTCTTACTTCACAATGCCAACTCGCAGCTAGCCTCCCGTCCCATTCCTTAAGGATTCTCGATCTCAAGAGGTCTGCGCCGCCCGCTGATGAGGCTTTGGCCTTGTCTCCGTGGGTCGCCTCTCCCTTAAGCTCCCGCATCTTGTCATATTTGATTCCATTTTGAGTCGACTTCTAACTCGCATTAGATGCTGATTCTATCGGGGTGTGTGGCTACTCATTCGCTGGCTCACGTAGCAAACTAAACGAAGGTTATGCCAAAGCTGCCCGGCCATAAGGTTAGGGTGGCTTCCCTCACATCCGAGCTGGCTGAGCTGCGAGGTCAGGTGCAACGTTGACCGAGAAGTACTGCTTAAATCGACTGGAATGATAATGGCTTTTACCGTGCTCGGCCGAGGGTAGGAAGACGAGGCCCAAACGCTTTGAGAGCGATCAAGGCGAGCTTCGGAGGTTCGATGGATTTTGAGGACGTGCGTGAACTTAATTTGACGGAGGCTAGGACGGGCCGTAGTTTGCCCAATATGAACTTCGGGCCAGCCAGTGGATTTAGCTTCTCACATCCCAAGGCGAGCTTCTCGGAGTTCAAGGAAAGAACCGCAGGATCGTGAGACTATTTCAAGGTGATAAGACGACGCTGCTGGATCGAGGCCTCGTCGCGAGGCTAACGAGGCGCTTAGCCTCGTTGAACGCCTCTGACAAGGGAGGCCGCTGCCGCGTGGGGATTCACGCAAATAACCTCGTGGCTCACGGATGAAGTTATTGGAAGACTGAGGGCCGCCCTAATCAATGGGTTTCTGAATGGCTTGCCTTTAAGAAGAAGGCTGTTAATGCCTATTCCGGCCTGGATTTCAACTTTGACCTTCCCAGCGACGAGGCATGAAATCATTTATCACCCAGAGAACCAGATCCCCGCCAGCCCATTCCCCTTCTTCAATTCCGCTTCTCCTCCTTCGACGCCGATCCCTCGCGCATCGCCTTCACCTCCGCCCGATGCCTGGCCAGCTTTTATACTTTCTTTTTCTTTTTTTTTTTTTATGTATTTTGGTTGGGCCTGGGACCCAAGACATATGTAGCTGGCCCTTAATGAATAATTACTGCACTTTACTTCTTTCGCTCTACTAAAGCCGGGCGATGTTCTCAGAGGAACCGAGTGGCTTGAATTGAACGCCCGAGCCGGAGCAAATGAGCTCTTCAAACTGGTACCGGGCCCGCGGGCCTACGCCTGGCCGAACTGACTCCCCCCGGGCCGCACGGGCCCGCAGGCGTAGCCGCCGGGCTCCCCGAGCTACTTCGCCCGTGCTCCACATGGCCCGTTTCGACCGAGCCGGGCTTGCCGGCCGACGGTAGGCTGAGCCGAACCGATTCCTCGCCGCATGGCCTCGTGGTAGAATGGTTAAGCTCGCCGATGTGTGTCATTGAGTCTGGCCGCGCTGATTCCGCCTGAGTTTAACCGATTACTAGGCCGTACTTCGCCCCGCATGAATGGGTCGGTGCTGGCCAACGCTAGCTGGGCCGCGAAATTGGCCTACCGATTTGGCTCGAAGGAACTGATTCCTAGGCTGGCTCGCGGTGGAACGTCAGCCCAGCCACAGAGCCGCTGGGTCTGGCCGGGCCGTATTTGCCCTGAAGTTGAACTCGATTCCTGTGCCGCATGGCCTCGCGTGGGAATGGCTTCGAGCCTCGGCTAATGTGAGTCGCTGGGTCTGGCCTACCGACGGTTCGAATTGAACTCGGGATTGCTAGGCCGCATGGCCTGCTTGTGAGCAGACGAACTCGCAAAGTGAGCTGCAGCCCGGCGCGCCGTGGGCCGAGTGGCAAGGAGAGGCCTGCCGATCCGACCGTGCAGTGACCTCGTAAGTGCAGTGAGTCTTAACTCGCCAAAGTAGTCGCTGCTCCAGCGCCGTGGGCCGAGCGGCGATATAGCCCGAAATGATCCGATTCCTCGTGTAGCGTGACCTCGCAGAGTAGGACGAATCCCCGTCAAAGTGAGCTGGCTCGGGCTCCTCGGCGCCGTGGGGCCGAGTGGCGATATAGCTCGAGCCGATTCGACTGTGTGTGGGGCGGTGGATCCAGGTGGTGCAGCACGAACTCGCCAAAGTGAGCCGCGGGCTCCGGGCGCTGTGGGCCGAAGGGCGTATAGCCCGAGCCGATCCGACTCCTCGTGTAGCGAATCCAGCGTAGCAGACGAACTCGGGCTAAAGTGAGTCGGCCGCGACGCTATTCGACTTCGATTTTTCGAAAGGTGCGAGCCGCCTTTAATGTCGATTTACGGAGAATTTGAAACGTTTCAGGCGACTTTTTGAGTGCTTTGGCCCTTCTATAAATGGCGCTTCATCAAGTATGGAGTTTATACTTTGAAATATTCCGCCTTCTCCGGTGTGTAATTGAAATATGTGCGAGATGAAATAAGTCCGGTCGTCTTCGCCTGTGGATCCGCCCGAAGATCTCCGTTCCGGCCTCGCTTCGACTCGCAGTGGAGTTGTGTTTTCCGCCTCCCTTATGGGAGTCATGTTATTCCCTAGCTTCAAGTTAGGAATGTGTCCGGGAGAGGGCGGTGTATCTCAGCCGCCTTCCTCCCATTTTATGTTCTTCTTCTCTTCCTTTTTTTCTCCTTCTCCTTCTTCACCCTTTTTCCACATCTCATTCTCCCTTGCTTTCTTCCGCACAAACTCCTTCCATCCCTTTTGTTTTTCCTTCTCTCTTCCACATCCCCGGCTTCTCCCTTTTCGCACAAACTCCTTCCATCCCTTTTTTCTTATTCTCCTCTTTTCCACCTTTCTGGCCTTCTCCTATTTATGCCCATCTCGTTTTCTTTTCCTTTTTTCTTTATGAGTGGAAGAGCTCTCTTTCTTGGATATGAGGGCTTCTTCACTGTTAATATACTTCTCGCTTAAGTAGCACCTCAGCCATGCTTGCTCGGGATTTTTGATGGAAAACATCAAGCTTTTCGATCCCTAAGCCAACAATGAACGTTAGAAGGATCGCAATTTCTCTCGTCTGCATATCTAATTCCTAGAGACTCTAATTGAATTGCTGGACATAAGCATCTCAAAGCTCTCGCAAGCCCCGCTTGATGGTCAAGAGATGATAACTTGGCTTTCTATACGCTCCGCCCAATGAAGTTGAGAGACCGAATGCAATGGATACAAACGAACGAGAGATTGACCCACCCGTGGGAGCCCATCAACCATGCCGCGTACCTCAGTGGTGATAGCGAAAGCTCCGTGATCGCGACCTGATCTCGACACCATGCAATCTATCGACTCGTGCGCTCGGTACTGATCGACCCGGATCTCTGCAGCCATCGAACGCTTCCACCCGTGCATTCTCCAACTCCCTGGCTTACAAGGGAAAGGAGGTTCTACTGTGTAGGTGACTCGGGCCACTGCATTCAAGGTATCCATAGTGTCGAGCGCTGCCCCTTCGCACTACCTCCCTCACACGGCCGAAGCCTTTGCTGAGGCCTCAACCTCTGCTCCCATGACTGTTTCTCCCCGCTCCGGGCCGAGGTGGCACCATCCCCGACATGCTCTCCGCGCTGCTTCATCGCTCTTCCTCCGTGGGCTAGATGTGGTCCGCGTGGCCCCTGTGCTCTGGCTGATTCGCTTTTGTCGTACTTCTGGGAGGTCGAGTCAGGTCGGCCCTTCGCGAGGGAATGCCGCGCCTTCCCGAGTCCGTGCCGCGCCTCGCGGTCGCCGACCGCCCGGGTGAGTTGTTCCCAACTCTTCAGCTGGGACGTTGATCGCGAGGCGGCGCCTCCACCCCGTCCGCGGCTCGGGCCCGCATTGTTTCTGCAACCCACCGAGGCCTGGCCATCTCGCGCGGCCCGCCGGTCCCGCATCCTTGGAAGATTAGTGTCAAGCCCTGCCAGGTTCGAAGTCGATACCATCGTGAATCGAGAAATCGCTATATTTGTAAAGGAACCTGCCGCTCCTTACTGTAGACGGCTAACCGATGATGCCTTTTCAACAGAACCGGGCTGCGTGTGGGGGTCAGCTCGCCGACCGGACTACCTGGGTGGGTCGGGCCGTAGGCCGCCGATCGCCTAAGTTGAACAGATCACCGCAACGCTGATCCGCCGCCGGTTTTGAAGGTGGCACTCCTCCTCGCAAAAACAAGAAAGAAGGGTCTACGAGGCTTCTCACTCGTACATCTCGATGCCTAAGTCATTCTTTTAAGAGAAAAGCAGAGATCGCTGTAGGCGAATGTTTTTGCGTACGAGGATGCGTATCAAGATGAGAGCATTAGTATTTCTGACCTTCAATCGGGATGGGGTGACCTTGCATTTATAGTAGATGTTCAACCGCTGGATGGTGACTAGACTGCTCCCATTGGATGAGATATTTTTGTTATTATCTGCATTCGATTTGTGATATAGAAAAGAATGTTTGCCTCGATACAATCTTCTTCCTTATCGGGGGATCTCGACGGATGATGATCTATTATTGTCTTTCTTTTCCTTATTGATGAGGTTTGGTTGATTTGCGGAATAATATATTATTATTGACATTCTATTTTTCTCAAAGATCTACGAGACTCCATAATCGCTCCGGCCAGCTGTCGACCCTCATTCCCGGGCCGGCACCAAAAGGCTTGAATGCTGACGCAAAAAGACTTGAATGCTTCAATGGACATGTCTCTCCTTTAGGGTTTAGCGAATGGGCCTAAGTGTTTCGTTGGGCTGGCCTATTTCTTGGGCCTGGCAGGTGGGCCTGTGAGCCTTATTTTTCGAATCCTATCATCATCATTAATAAAATAAAAATTAATGATTTACATTTGAACTAGTTGAATTATTTATCTACCTGAATCTAGTTTTAAGACACATTGATACCACAAGCATTTTGTTTTAAATTACTTTACCAAACAGTAAGCAATTATGTGGATGTCCAAGAATTCGTGTGACATGATGTGTACCTAATTATTCGTATTATTATTACCACTTGTTTATTAAGCTGAAGTAGTGACAATGAGTTGTCAAAGTCATTGTGCTTACTGTATTTTTCAATTACATATTTAGCGAATAGTTTGTTCGAGAAAATTGTTATCTAAAAATATTTACTTTCATCCACAAACGGAAAAAAAAAAAAAAACAAAGTAATGAATGAATAATCTAATATTTGTGGGAGAAAATTTTGACCCTTAGAGTCAATTGACATAACATTCTAAACAAACTTGACAATAATTTTTCAAAAGTACACTAATATAAAAACATTTTTGAACAGAAAAATTGTTTGATAATATTTGAAAAACATTTAAATAAGAAAGTCCCTATAAGTTTCTTTCAAAATTAAAATAATTATCCATTCTTTCAAAAAAGCTCCATTTTTTTTTTTTTGAAGGTACAAATTTATCGATTCAGTTATCAATATAATCTATGAAACATAAAAACGTGATAAAACTTTAGGAGGATAATGCAACATCGAGATTAATAGTAAAAGGGATTGGTTTAAGGCATATACATTTGATAATAAAAAAAAATTTAGAATACCTAAGATTCAAGATTTGTAGCATATTAACAAATAGGATTTGATATGATGACTTTATCAGATCAAACTTTATTATCTAAACTGCTACTACGAAAACTCATGAAGAAGCCAACCGTCGACTACACGATCACCCACTACACAAGTCGACGACAAAACATGTCACGCACAGGCCTACGACAAAACATGAAAAACAAAGGAAAAATAAAGTGAGTAGTTACTCCCATTAGGTATTTATTTGAAATAAAAGAAATTTAAATAAAAACGCTGCCATTGCACTTTTACTAAAGTGGCACATGTAAGCAACTTCATAAACACATGTTTTTTATATAATTGTGGATGTCTGAACCGCTTATACTTAATTCGACTAATCTTACGCTGACTTTGGGCGGACTATCAAGACCAAATTAAGAGCTTAAGGAGATAAGGGTTACACCTAATAATAACAGGATCCTTTTAGAGCTAAACATATACAAATTTTGGTCCTTCATAAACCTCAAGAGCCACAAGAGGTGGCCTTAACAGGAGCATATAGTCAACCACAAAGAGAAAAAAATTATACCTATAAGGAGCAACTCATGTGTATATGCGCGTGTCCTGACATGTATAAAGTGGAGATTTTTCCAAATATTCCCCTCAGAGCCAAAAAGGCAGCATGAGAACAAAGAAGAGATGGAGTTTTCTAAGATAGTGGAGCCGCAGCTTTTTGTAGACGAGGAGGCTAGTAAAAGGGAATTAAATAAAAATATATAATGCTTTGCATGCATAGCCAGCTCGTCATCATCCACTTGTTATACACCACCTGTATCTCTTTGATCATGTTTTTCAGTGGGTTGGCAGGCGTGGAGGAAGCAACCATATTGAAGCTTCAATGTAGTTGAGGGTGACAAAGGGCCCAATTCATCATCGTCTGTGCATCTTCTTTCACAAATTTCGGTCGTCTGGATGTGTCTGCCCCTGGTCCCTTACATTTGTATTCTCCATAGAATACCAATCTGCAAATTGAACAGCATATAGTAATTTGTTAGTATGATATTGTCCATTTTAGGTATGGACCCTTATGATTTTGTTTTTAGATTCCACCCAAAGCTAAACGGGCATTCAATACTCTTCAATTTTCACATTCCTATAATATTGTCAACTTTGAGTCTCAAGCCCTTATAAATTTGTTTTTAAGCTTTACTTATCATATGTACTAAAGATATTATTCAAATTTATTATTATTATTATTATTTTTACACCTATTTACTTTGCATATATATCACATTCACAAATTATAATATTTTATTTTTATAAGGATTCGAGCACAGGATCTCCCGTGATCACTTCTCATCTCTTTATCACTTCAATCTGGCCTGATTGTAGTGATTGATTTGTAGTAGTTCTTCCTATTTCTAAACTCATGTGGACCTTAGACACATATATAACTAGAGGAAAGCGATAACGAAAGAGAAGGAGAAGTACTCACGAGTCGCGTTCAGGGTGGAAGTTATCGGACCATCCTAAAGGGTGGACAACAGAGGTCATATAGGTGTATGAAAACACCACCATGGGTCTATTCATCCATGCCCGCCCCAAGTAAGTGCTGCCCCCACTCTGATATCATGCAGGTGCACGAACGAATGTCCATTGTCCTCCCATTCTACTCTCTGCTTGCGCTGTAATCACTGAAAGTACCTCCACCGTCCCCTGGCATGTAGATTGGTTCTCTGCTCCCAACAAAAACATTAATTTAATAGTGAAAGAAAAAAAAAAAAGCTTGAAGTTGGTTAATTCCAAAAGCACTTACCAAATAGAGAGACTTGCCACTTCCAAATATGAAGTCCACAGTGCCTTCAATGTAGCATCTATGGAAAAAATGCCTGCCCCTATCATCACATAAGGTGTCCTGAAAACCGATCAGCTTGCAGTTATAAAACGCCGCCTTGTCTCCCTGACACCCCCACGTGCCACCCGCCTGCTCTCCTGTCTTTCTCCCGTCTGGCTTTGGAGCCGAGTTCTGAAATTTTAAATCATCATAAACTTCACATTAATTTGTCGCTGAGAAATAAAAATGTGACAGCCAGCATTCTAGTAAATTAGTTCACTCACAATGACAACTATGTTAACAGCCATGAAGTAATCTGATTCCACAATCAGCGTGGCGCTGTTCACTGTCCCGAACTCGGCTGCCGTCCCATCAAACGACAGCACCGGCATGTTCTCCGGCGATCCATAAAATGTTATAAAGGGCCTATTCCTATCAATCTTGATTTTCTCTTCATATACTCCACCTCCAATCCATATAATCACGCGCTGAGTATTACCAGCTGGAACACTATCGACCGCAGCCATCACCGTATTGAAGTTTCCTCCACTTTTACTTACCTTGAGGATTTTTACCCTCTCCTCCGCCTTTACTAGGGCAGGATCAAGGGCGGTCCGCCGGCGCTTGTGGTTCTGGATGGCATTGTTGAACCATGAATCTAGTTCAATTGCATCGTTAGGGATTTGGGGATCATCCGTTAGTACAGCTGGAGGGAGGACGAGCAAGAAGAACGCCATAGCAGCAGCGGCGGCTGGAAAAGCAGTGTGCGTTAATTTTGTAGCCATTCTTTAAAGGATAGGGCGGAGATGGGTGCAATTTATAAAATCCTGCCTCCCTTGTATGATATAGTGGAAGTACCTATGGTAGCTTTGAATATGTTGAATATCAAACCAGTATGCGAGAACGTAAGCATCATAATGGTGGCTAGCTGGTGACTGAAATTCTCTTCGTCCACTTGGAAAATTGGCACTTTGTGAATCTTTTACAACCCCACTTCCACTCTTCCCATAAACTAAAGGTGTCACTAAAAAGTGGAGAGAAAAAAGCATGGAGGTGTTGATAACGTGGATATTAAAAATAATTGATAAGATAATCTTTTTCCTTTTAAACTTATATATAAATAATAAAATATTTAGATATTTTTGTTCAAAATAGATTTTATTAATTTCCATCGAATATGAGAAGAGTTATATTTACAAATTTACAATTATTTCAATTTTTTGAATAAATCTATCTTAATAATAATTATAATTAAATGGGTGGTACATATTTTAATTTTTAATTTTTAATTATGTTCAAATGTTAAGGTTTCTTAGGTGTGTCCAAAGTCCCATATGGGTTACAATTAGAAGGAGTATGTGCTCGCTAAGTATGGATCATATCTCCAAAGTGATAATGCAGTTCTTTCGGGGTGTATTTAAAACAAAATTATAAGCACTTCAAGCTTAAAGTAGACAATAATACATCAAGTGGAGAAGAATTGTGTGTTGTGGCATGTGGCTCATGTAAGACTGAGAAATTCCAATTCTCTCTGAATAAGGGCAAATCGTACTTCAATTACAAAATTGTACTCGGTTAAAAACTCGTAATTTATTCTCTAGATTCGATGATGAAACTGATTGCACCGCATGGAATCGCCTCGCGAAATCTTAGCTAGCACGTAAAATTTAGTCAAATTCGAGATATCGAGAGCTGCACGCTTACGGCGCAACGTGCCACAGAAACGATTTTTCTCGACGCGACGAAAGTCACAGGCACAAGTACTCATGTGCCATGAGCGTATGAGTAGAAATGATGAAAAATGGACGGCTGTAATACAATAACGTCAAAACTCGTAGTGTTACATAAACGCCATTTTGCAGTTTAAATACTAAATGGCTGACAAAAACTCGACAAGGCTCTTCTCCTCAAATTTGAAATAAAGCAAAAACGTGGAGAGTAGATGGGGGATGCAAGAGGTCAGCTTAGTTTAAAATGGAGGTTTTTGCAGAGAGAGAGTCTTCCTTTCTCTTGAATACGATCCGACTGGCTTCACTGGCCTTCTGACAAAGCAAGGAGAACTCGCTCTATGTGGAGAGGGCTCTTCGTGTGGGTATCATATCGGATTTGTGGAGTTTCCTCAAACTCCCGAGAGGTGTGGGTTTCTCTCTACTTGGTTTGCCTCTTAAGCACTTTGTGAATGTTTCGCCTATTGAGGCCTCGACAGCCATATTTGATCTGCTCCAAACCTTGGGAACCGAAATGTTTGGAGGACTCACGACAGTCCGTATTCTGTCTCACGCGGACTGTTTGGGTGAAATGTGTGATGAATGGTTCAATAAAATTATGGATTGTTAGCTTCGAGGCCTTGAACGGTTGATTGGTCCCAAAATTGGGACCCAATTGTTTGAATTTATTGAAACCATTTCAGGCAAACAAAGGGTCGCGGAGGGGCTGTTACTGCGGCTGTTTTTGGGTGACTAAATTGTGCAATTAGAAATGAATTGTATCAGGATATGCATGGGGCCTAAATGCCGTGAAAATGCGTTCACAAAGGAACCGATGAATTGTTGAATATTGGAACCGTAAACCCTAGGGTTTTACTGTTCCTAGGAATAGTGACACGAGAATATATTTTTGTGAAAATATGTGTTTGGTCGAGTGATTTAAATTAAATTACTGTGGCTTGATCATTAGCCCAAGTGAGCTAATTCTTGATGTATGAGTTGTATAATTACATAACATGATTGTGTGATTTGAATTATGCGAGTATA